>CACSLK010012206.1:14518322-14542707 GCA_902706635.1 Striga hermonthica
TTTTTTAAATTACTTCTTTTTCTTCTTCAAATTTTTTCTCCCGTATACACGCACGCACATACTCCCATACACATACTCTCACACACATACACGTATATACGACGGGTTTTGCTGCAAGCGGGAACTGGACGACCACGACCGGTAATTCTATTTTGCAGAGTAGTCTATTTTATTGTCCTAATTTTTGACATCAATAAAATATCCACAAACAACAATAAACAACTGCTGATGATGGATATTTTATTGTTTATTGATAGTTGTTTTTATGTTGCTTGAGAGATGTTTTATTGTTGTTTGTGGTCACTAATAGTTGTTTTTATGTTTCTTGAAAGACGTTTTATTGTTGTTTGTGGTCACGTATCTTTTTTATACTATGTATTATTAATTTTGTAAGTCACAATAACAATCATTTGTGTTGTTTTTTAGTTAAACTAATTGTTATGTATGTATATAATCAATTATGCTAGTTTAGTCAAGAAATAACTATTTTCTTCTCACGCCGTCCTCTCGGATTTTCTTCGTCGCCTTATCATCTCTCTCGCGCAGGCTCAGTCGATTCTCCGTCGCCTTCCCCAGTTGGGCGTGGCGAGTGCACGGTGGTGGCTCCCCTGAGCCCCGCAGCCTTTTCCGAGAGTAGTGCCGCGCGGGGGAGGGGGAGCTTTTTCGCTGGGGAGACGGTCGTCCATGTTCCGGCGTCCATCTTGGGTGTCGAACGTGAGGTGCGGGGTCAATTCTCCTCCGGTATTGTCCATTTCGGTGGCCCTCCGGTGCTCTCCTGGAAGGGGCTGCGACCCCAAATTCCGAGTCAGGGTTTGGGGTGGAGAAAGGGTTCCGGTCAATTGCTTCATCCCGTCCTGATTCGGTGGTCGTCGGCGTCTTCAGGTATGATTTGGTGGTATGGATGTCAGCTATTTTTGGGTTGTATGGCTGAGACTCTCTGCTCGGGCCGGGGGGAGATGGCATCTGCAGGTATGTTGTGGAGTGTAGGTGGTGGGGTCGTCGGCGTCTGTTGGGTCAGGGTTGTGGTTGGAGAGTGGCCGCCGGTGGTGTCGTCAGTATCCACTGGGCTGCCGTCGGGCTTTGTTCTGTATGATTGGCAGGGGTCGTTTCTCCGGGTGACGGTGGGGTTTGTTCGTCTGGACGAGGGTTGGGCCAACCCGTGGTTCTTCGATTCAGTTAGGCATTCTTGCAGTTTCTGGGTTGGGACTTTGGGCTCGATTCTACCATGGTTGTGCTCGGTGTGGCTTATGCTGTGGGAAGGGCTCTTGGTGGTGTGTGTTTTGTCTAGTTTGTTTTGTTTTGTGTGTGCTGTTTTGTGTTGCCTATGTTCTTGTTGTTTTGGTTCTTGTTCCGTGTTTTTGGTTTGGGCCATTGGCCTCTGTGCGCCTGAGTGTCACTCTGTGTGCCCGAGTGTCACCTTATTACCCTGTTGGGGTCTGGCACTCGGGTATTACCCTTTTGGGGTCCGACGCTCGGGTATTACCCTGTTGGGGTTTTGTTTTGTTTTGTTATTGTTGTTTGTGTTTTGTTTAGGTTAGTCGCATGGTGTCTTTATTCTAGCGGTGCTAGTCGGGATCTTAGGCGGTCGTCTGGCCTGTCCTCCCTTTTTATTTTTCTTTTTTTCAGCTGTTGGCTGCGATGTATTCAGCCGTTGGCTGCTGTATATTCGCACTTTTGTGCCTTTGATTTATTTATATATATTATCGTTGGAAAAAAAAAGTATATAATCAATTGATTATTTTTTTCCTTGTAGGCATGATGAAGAAGAAGAAATAAGAAGCAGAAAAAGAGAAAAAGAACGTGGGAAAGAGAAGAGAGAGAAGATAGAGAGAGGAGAAGAGAGAGAAAGAAAAAAGATAATGGAAGGGGAGTAGAAGAAGAAAGAGAATGGAAACAGATAATGATGAACAGTTTTATTTTGATTGTCTTTCAAAAGTTTGAAAAACAAGCATTTATGGAAATCATTGTAGGTTAGTATTTTTATGGAATATATTTTTTTGGCGAGGTCAGTTATGTACATTAGCCGCATCTTACCCTTATCCCTTCTGCGAGACTGCGACTGAGTCCTTTTTTCCCGCGTGCGAAAAAGGGGTTTGAACAGTTCATCTGCGTCCTCCACGTCTCAGCGATCGTTGCGATATTTCAGTGAAGATCTCTATCTCTCTCTCTCTCGATTTATACTCGGCCAAACAGAAGTATCCCTCCATTCGTTTCATCTATCTCCCTCGTGCATCATCTGATATATATATATATATATATAGCGTACCTTCTTCTCCGGCGAGAATTCCATTTCCCGTCGTTCACTTACCGCCTGTCCACCGTCTTCGAGATAGGCGCAGTAGCAGATCGTCGCTCGAGTGGCCCGCAGCAGGCCCGTCGTGAAAAGCAAGCGAAAGCTCCGTCCAATTAATTCTGGCGAGTTCCGAGAAGCCTCGCCGTCGAAGACGTCCCTGCAGCCGTCGACCATCCATTGTCGAGTCCAGTGCGGCCGCCGTCGTGAGCTGCGCCGTTGCCAAAGCCTTTGTGGGTTCGGGGTCCCAAAGCCGTTCTCCCAACCCGCTGTCGGGCCCGTTTCCCATTCAATCACTTGTAGTTTCCCGAAGTCGGGTAACTTATTCGAATCCTCTCTTTATTGCGGTCGTTTTCATATATCGCATGTTATATATATGTTGTGCTCGATCTACCAAAAGTTGATTTGAAGTCGAAATTCTTTTGGTTTGTATATTATTTGTATAGTTCGTTAGTTTGTGGACTTTCGGGGATGAATGGAACCCTCGATTTTGTTAACGTAAATTTCATTGCGTTGCTGTGTCTATATCGTGTTAACCGGGAGTCTCGTTGTATATTTTTTCGGGCCGTCTCGTTCATTTTTGGGTCTTTTGAGCCTTGAAAGTCGTATTGTTTAATCGTTCAAAAACCGGGTTTTTACAAGCCTTTCGAATTATGAAAATATGTTTAATTCATTAATGTTGTAAATTCTCGAACCCCAGTCGTTGTTAGTTAAGTCCTCGTCGAGTTCGGTTATTTTTGGTCCAACCCTGTTCAGTACTTTCCCAGCCTACTCGTAGAGTTCTGTTAAAATTCTCAAATTTTGTGCGTCTGTCTGTTTGATTCTTCTTCGGTTCAAATTTGCAGGTTTTGTTTTAACCTTTAATTCTTATGTTTGCAATTAATGTTGCAAGCAAGTGTTTGGCGCAGTGGCGTTGAACGCACTCTTCTTTGGGGAGGTTCCGGGTTCGATTCTTGGGACCGAAATTCTTTTTTTTCCAGCCTTTGATGGCGCGGGCCGTCCTGGCCCGATACCAGCCCATGTCCTCTCACCAGATGAAGCCCGCGAAGCCCGGTCCAAGCCCGCGTTTATCCCAGGGCTAACAGGCCTGATTTTCTGGCCCAATCCTTGTTAACTTTCAGCCCAGTTGCCTTAGTTGCGGCCCAAACTTGCACATAAGGCCCAACTGTTGGGCAGTCTTTGGCCAGCATGTTAGCAGCTCGGCCCAACTGACCTTTTTAGCCATATTTGTGATCCGGAAGCCGTTTTTCGTAACGATTTCAATTTTTAAAATATTTTCAAAATGAGAAAAATATTGGAAAAATTATGTTAAGTCCCGAGACTCCAAATTAATTTTTCGTGTCCTATTTGTCAAAAAAATAAAAATAAAAATGAGAGAGTTCCAAGTCCACGAAAAATCCGATTAAAACCCTTAAGCCTTAATTTTGATTAAGTGTAGGTTTTATGTAAAATTCGAGTAGTGAGATAGGTTATTGATTTATTGTCTCGTCAAATGTAGGTGTTTGAGGAGTCGAGCCCTCATCCTACGTACTTGCTTTTGTGTGCAATTTTCTACCGAAATTCCAGGTGGGTTTATTTATAAAATTGCTATGCTTTAAATGTTAAACGACTGCTTTTGGTATGATCAATATATGTATGTGAAATACGTAGCCTTCGATGTGAGCTGTACTGGCCGTCGAACGGTTATCCCCGTAACTGTAAAGCAAAAACCCGTGGGGTTTACTCCTACTACTAGCATCGATAGAAGCCCGAGGGGCATTCGGTGTAGAAGCTCGAGGGGCATTAGACGTATAAGCCCGAGGGGCATTCGATAAAAGCCCATGGGGCATTCGATATGTCTACCAGTAGCAGTCTATTGATATAGGTGTGCACATGAGTCTGATTGTTGTGATTATTGATGAGAGAAATGGGTAGATTATTGCTTCGTATACATGCTAAGACCATACCTTTCGATTGCTGATTATTGTTGATTATTGTCATTAACATTTATCGCATAGTGGTGAGCACTACAGATTCTATTTGTGCTCATCCCCACCTGCTCTTCATGGATGCAGGTTAGTAATGACGAGCACGACGGACGGAGGCGAGTGGTGGTCATTTTATTGATTTCTTCCGCTGTTGAATTGCTTAGTACTGTTTATGCATTTATGAATTATGATTAAGTACCAGATTTGATAGGGAGTGTATTCCCTGGTATTATTGATTTGAGAAACCCAGTATTGAGAGTTACTCTTATTTATGAACCTGGTTGGGTGTTGACATGATGATTGAACCCGTACGGGAGTATGATTTATGATATTGTTGGAAAATGTTTGAAAATGAGTAGCGCCGCCATGTGTTTTGAAATAAATTTTGAAAAATTTATTCTGAATTTTGGCAAATAAAAGTGGGGCGTTACAGACTTGTTCAAGACGAAAAGTGGGAGTCACGGCGAAAAAGGAAATTCCAAGTCCTGACTCGGAAGACCCAGTTCAACAAGGACTAGACTGAATTTCCCGAAAGATTGGAGATTGATTAAAATGGCCATGATAGTTGGATCTTAGTTCCTCGTTTATTATTGCCTATTAATCATGCATGTCCTTATGTGATTTAATTGCTTTATGTGCAAATTGAATTATTAGGAGCATGTTTAAGAAAATCTCTTTAAACTAAAAATTATATTAAGTGTGTAATGAGTTGAAATAAATAACATCCAAGGCCTCCATTATAGGTTTGTCAGTGAAGTGATTTAAATCGAGCCCAAATGACGTTTTATTTCACAATTCACAAAGACGAATCTCCTTTGGGATGGTTATAGTGAGTTATTTCAAAAGCGTACGGGTCACCCAAAGGTGGACGTACAATTTTGGTAGTAAACTTAGTACCAATTAAGGGGTTACACTTAAAGTGCAAATAATTACGATATTCCCAAAGGAAAAGGTCGTTTTTACTCTTATATAATTTATTTATAAGTTGATTGCGCTGGCCAAAAGTTCGACCGACTATTAGTTAAGTATTGCTTTGCAGTACGTTAAGCTAATGGGATTTATCCCTCCTCTTGCGACGGTTTGAACCGTAGATGTCCACACTCAGTGGCCTGCGGGGATTCGGTGTTTTGAGGTGCCGGTGAATATATTCAAATGTTGTTTTGAAGGGATCAATATTTGATGATTCGAAAACACTTGACTGAGTAAAGACTATGTTTGCATGATCCCAGGAATTCAAAATGTCTTTTCAATCTGTTGTCCGTAATACTCAAATATAATTTACTTGTTCGAACATGATTAGAAATAGAACTTGGATAGTGTCTAGTTTTGCTGAAAATTACAAGCCGAATGGCATGTGTATCTGGTTTAAGCGAAATAGACATAGAAAGATGAACTGTCCTATCCTTAATACAAGAAAGGTAAATCTTATTCACGAGGAAGTCGAAGCATTTTAAGTGGTGTTATCTATCAGTGTCTGGTATGTAGATACGTAACCACTAATTATGTAAAAAGGTTTCAGTGAATCAATCGACATGTGAAGGATGAATTACCATCTAGAATGGACTAGCTACGGAAGTAGCAACTATTGCAGTGAGAGTTATCTATTAAGTAGAATTTTTGGTTAATCGAGTAATTGTCTTTTCGTACCAAGTTTTAGAAAGAATTCATATTCAGTTTCAAAATTGTGTATAGATGAAAACGTGATGGAAAATGTCTCTCTAGAAGATTGGTTATGTCAATGATGAGTTATTTAGAATTTCGTTTTTTTCGTATTGGAGTTGTGCAAATAGCAGGATAAGTTCTGAACATAATCCTATCTAAGTTTAGTAGTCATTACTCTGAATGAATTGTTGCCAAGACTTAGGCCTTGTCAGGATCATATTCGGATTCAGAGCATTTCAGCACATGTGCTTGAAAGTTGATACTAATAAGATTAGAAAGGATGTTCGGAAATTAGGCTACTTGTGAGATACTTCATGGTAACGAGAAATGAGTGGATTATTATAGTACTAAAAGCCAGAATATGTTCGTTAGCGCGGATTCTGATTTTTAGAGCAATACTAATTAATAAATCACTATGTTCATTTGTAGAATTGTTTTAAGGAAAGATAAAGGTAAAGTTCAACTTTATTACCAAGTGTACAAATGTGATACCACAAGGAAAAACTGCAACACGTATTTTGTGCTATACACCTTTGCATAGGGAACCTCGTTGTAGTGGGAGGGTTGCAAGACAACTCCATTCGTGATAATAAGAGAGTCGTTGGACCCAGTCTGTATTAATCACAAGTTCATAGAATTCATGTCTTGAGAAAGTCTCGAACTTAGTATCTTATAAACATGAATCGATCCCTAGTTATACAATGAGGAGATCCAAGACAAGGATGCATAAACTAAGTGGTACTAGTTTTGGAAATGAATAAGAAGTTGATTAATTATTTTGTCAGTAATTTAATTAATCAACGGACGTTATATCTTAAACATGGGGAGATAAATCGATCAATTGGATTAATATATTTAATCAGTGGAAACGAATTAATTGTAATTCGGAGCTAAATGGGGAGAGCAATAATATCACTCTAGTGGAATGTTTTATTATTTAATTCCGAGATTAGGAATTAGGAATTAATTATATTCCATAATTCTCTAAGGATGAGAATATTCCTTCTAGAATATTACCTAGGTTTAGGAGACTATGGAGTCTTCTAGAAGGTAATTAATTATTAGGAATATTATCCTAGATGGGAAAAGGAGATGGAAGATAATAAGGATTACTAAACCTTAAGGAATAAGCCCATATTTAGCACCTCCTTTAGGTCCCTATTGTAGCCTATAAATACACTAGGTCCCCTAACCTCTTGGAATAGCTTTACACGTTTTTTCTCCCTGAAGGGCTGGAGAAATTCGGCCTCTTCAAGCGAGAAAGAAAGAGAGAGATTCTTCTTCGAGAGAAAATTCAGTTAGCATCGTAAGGTCTTAGAAGAAGATGATCAAGAGGTTTTGGGAAATCTAATAAATCGCTCCACCAAGATTTATTAGAGATTGTGTAAAGGTCATACAATAGAAGATCGAATGTTGTTATTTCGTATCTCGTCGAATAAATATATTTCCCAGCTTTCCATCAAATTTCGCGCGCCCAGATACTGTTCACGCATTCAGTCCGCGCCCAGGTCTTCAGCAAGCGTTCAGGTTCTTTATCCATTGTCCGCGTTAAATTGACCAAACACCGTGTGTAGCGCGATGGTTTGTGGCGCTGTCTTCTCCGTGCGAGGTCGCGGGTTCGATCCTTCTCCTTGCGGAAATAGGATATTTTTTTTGGTTCCAGGCGTGCGGGCTTTCTGGCCCGCAACAGGCCCTCGCGTGGCCCGCGTCTCCCTCACAGATTCAGCCCGTGTGTAGAACCGATCTTACCTCGCGAGGCAGCCCAGCTTGGCAGCGTGTCCCCTCGGCCCAAGTGAGCATCTCTGCGGCCCAAAGTCCTTCATGCGCGCGGCCCAGCAAGCAAGATCCGCCTAGAAGCGTTCAAGTGAGCCCAGCAACTCCAGCTCTAGCCCAGCGTGTCTCCAGGTGGCCCAGACCACTCCAAATTGCGACCAGCGAGCCCAGACCCGGTCCAGGAGCGTCTAACAGGTCCAGTAGCTCTATTTTATGTCCAAGAGGGTTCCCGAGCGGTCCGAGCAGTCCGATTCACTTACCGAAGGTCCGAGATGATCCGATGAGCTTGATGAGCGATTGGAGCACCATGGTGACTCGATTAGAATTGAGAAAGGCCAAGTCCAGCTGCCCATTGGACTTTGGTGTTCAGACGATCTCCATCAACCGAAATCAGAAACGTCTCAGAGTCGGCAAATATTTTAAACCGTAAGTCCTAATCTTACTATAGATTTCGCTGCGTTAGGATTTATTATTCGATAGATTTGAATGTGCACATTTTCGACGTTCCTAATAGAACCCAACACACGCTGCCTCCGCCTCGCCTAGTCCTGCGCGGACTGGGCTTCACTCGTCTGCCCCGCACGCGCACGCTGATGCTCGCGCCGTGCGTCCGCCGCCTTCCTCGTGCGCGTGCTGTAGCGCTCCTGCCAGTCCTAGGCCTGCAAAGCCTAGGCCTGCGTTCTGCCGACTTGCGCGCCCTTCGCGCCCCTCCTGCTCTCCGCGTGACGCCCGCGCGTCCCAGCCAACGCCCGCGTCCCAATCGCCTACCGCGCACTCCCGTGCGCCCAGCGCCGTTCACGTGCTTCTCACCCCTTCGCACGCATCCTCTCGCTCACTCGACCACCCGCACGCATCAAGGCCCGAAGCGCGCTGCTCGATCATGCACGCCCATTCGCACATACTCGCATACCCGTCCGCTGGCCCATAGCAATCGCCCGCGCGCATCTTCCACCCATTTTCCACCCCTCGCGCGCCCATTCTTCTAGCCTCCATTCGCCAAACACCTCGCTTCCTTGCCCAAGGCCCGCACCAATTACTCCCCGTATTAGTCCTCGACTTACGTTACCCCTTAGCTTCCTTGGCCTTGTGCCTCCTTGACCTATCGCCACAACCACTCGGCCAATCTCAATTACAAGAATGTCGATAATCCCCCCCATGTGGTTCTTCGAGCATGTTCTCTAGCCAAATATCGAGATCATCGTTGGTCTCTTCCTCGAACTCGCCAGGGTTAATGACCACTTCCATATCAACTGCGCCCTGCGCGCACGACAGCACCCCAGCGCCCGCGGCACCGCGCCCCAGCGCCCCCGATGAGCCCGACAGCGCCCCGCAGCACCCCAACCGTGCCCGGACCAGGCGAACGAGCTAACCAGCACCCATGCCGAGCCGTCCCTTGTGTTTTCCCGAACCCTTAAATGTGTTTTGACCCGGTCAACCTTGTTTTGTGTGCTTTCCTTTTTTGCTATTTCAGGTGGATTTTTATTTGAAAATTTTCTATGCAATAATTAATTGATATTACTTGGGTATGATCAAAGTATGCATGTGAACCATGTAGCCTTCGATGTGAGCTATATTGACTGTCGAACGGTTATCCCCGTAGCTATTCGTACGTTCGGGTAGTCTCCTTTATTATTGTTGGCAGCTAGGGCGTGAGCCTTGGCTGGTGATCCTCGTATGTAAGGTCAGGGCGTGAGTTTTGACTTTCGGGGTGGATTATTGCTTTTGCTGGCCGGACACTCGTTGTAAGGACTTATATAGGCATTCGGTATATAGTTCGGAAGTAGTCTATTGTTATAGCTGTGCACATGATACTCATTATTGATTATTGATAGGAGATGGGACAGTTATTAATTCGGATACATGTTGCGACCATACTTGAAATGTTTTCATGATTATTGATATTAATTATTGCGGTGAGCACCTCGACTTTTCTGTTGTGCTCATCCCCACCTGCTCTTCATGGATGCATGTTAGTTTATGCGGCACGGTGGAAGGAATGCGAGTGGTGGTCTTTAAATTGTTTAATGCTTCCGTCTTAAAAAACTGAACTTGGATATTATTGCATTATTTTTTATTATTGTTTTTTTCTAGTATTGGAGTATTGGATCATTGATAGGGGTTATTTATTTAGGATTATTATTGGATTATGATTGATTATTGGGGTTTCATATTGATTATTATTATTGATAATTGCCGAGTATGGAGAAAATGTTGAGCATTGATTATCGTTTGACAATGAGTATCGCCTCAAATATTGATTTTGAAATAAATTTAAAAAATTTATTCTGATTTTCGGTAAATAAAAGTGGGGCGTTACAATATTCTTCTTTGATGATTCTCTTTCACTCGCACCTGAAATGAAACGGCACAATCCTTTTCTGGCCTCAAATGTTAGTAGTCGATATAGCAAAGGATAACAGAATGGTCGAGTTAGGACTCTGCGTAAATAGTACACTGGATCCACTTGAGTTTATGGAGTCATTCCGTCAAACTTTCAGCTCTCGCGGTCAACGTTCATAACCCACACACTAAAAAGTAGCCATTGTTTTCCTCGAGATTTCACCATCCTCGAGAGTCATGTTAGCAATACCTAATCGATCATCAAATTTCTTGGCTTCGAACGACAACACATTTGAAGCACTAAATTCCAATCCTCACACTCCAATTATTGGATTCCACCACGCCTCCTCTGGTCCACTTGTCAACTGCCCCAGACGTTCGAATGTTTCCACACATTCGGGACCTCTCGGTTGTCTAATCTTGATGAGACACCCTGAAGTTTGTAACCAGAAATCTATGGTGCATAAACGCAAATCTCATCTATCAACGAGATAGCTCGCATAGGGTGCTAACTCAACACTTATAGAGAGAAAATTTATAGGGTCATAATTAATCTCAAATGCGACTAGAGTTCACCCAAATAAATGAAAATAAGGGATAAGAACCTAAGCCCCATATACATCAATAAAATATCACAACGAGATATCAAACACATACCTCGAGCTGGCGCAGCGAGACGAAAGCGAGTGGTCAATTGGTCCTTAAACACACAAACACTGAAGATAGTCTACATAAACGCAGACTAGCTCTAATACCATATTGTAACGCCCCGTTTTATTTTAAAGAATTTACCAATTTTATTTATATAAAATCAGAGTTAATTTTTCGCAGAAACTCAATTTAAAACATAATTATCAACGAGCACTACTTATCTACTAAAAAAAATTAAACAAATTCGAACAAAACGAATAGACATACACATGCATAATCTAACAGTCATAACACTTAAACCAAATATTTATTAAGTTCTAGAAACCAACTTGTAACATCCAGCTATCTTACTAATATCAGATTCAATTTTTCGCAAAATCTTTTCTAAAAAAAACTTATTAATTTGCAGAAATCTTAACTCGGGATGCTACCGAAACTTTTATGTTCTAAAAACCCGTTTATCTTTATCTAAGTCTAACTGTAAATTTAGACATAAATAAAAACATATTATATTTTAACCAAACTAGCATGTGATACTAAACTAGATCCAACCTGTAGATCCGACCAAAATCTGAAAAACTGACATGCAAGTTCGAAAAACTGTAAATATCAGCGAAAATAAAAACATGGAAAAATATATACAAAGGTCCACAAAATGGCATCTGGCCGAATCCACGACCACAACCACCAAGTTGATCTCACACCTGCGGCCCGACCCTATTAATCTGAAAAAGAGAAAAGAGTGGGGGCGTGAGCACGTAAAGCCACTGTTCTCCGCAGAAACTCATACTAAAGTAAACAACAATAATAATAACAATATCATGATCGACAATATATAACCTGAAACTGAAACTGTACTGAAACTGAAACTGAAACTGAAACTGAAACTAAAACTTAAACTGTAAATTGAAACAGATTCTGTAATCTCCCAGCAAATATGGGCCTGTAATCCTGTGCACATTCTAGTGGACTATTAAGGCGAACTAGGGCCACCACCAGAACTTAGAATGGACTTACGGCTAACTGGGGCCACCACCCTAAGAGGATACTGAAATAATACATACCTCGAATATGATATCTTTAATTATAGTTAATGTAACACCCAGTCTGGGTCCCCACCTGTACTGCTGGATTTGAAAATGTAAGTGATAACTGGTCTGTTGACTGTAAAAATAATAAGTGCTATGCTCAGACATACTAAAATAAATGTTAAGATGCTCGACTCTAACTGATAACTTAACAGGATTAACCAGAACAGTCTAAGGTTCCACTTTTAACTGATATTAAATCTGGACTTAAACTATTACTGCTATACTGGATTGACTCGGCTTATAAAATTAACTGAAATTTCCTAAATAAACTCAAACCGGGACAATAAATACTGAAATACTTGGATAACTGGTCTAGACTAGCCGGTTCACTGACTGGCCGGACCGCCAACTCGTTGTGGCCGGGCAATCGGCCGCTGGCTGGGCTAACCGGCTCGGTCCGAGGCAGGGCCTGCTGGTGCCCTGGCGCTGTCGCACGCGCGAGCTGGGCGCGGCCTCGGTGCTGTCGGCACGACTGATGTCGACGGGCTTAACTGTCGCCCACCAGGTTCTACTGAGCGCAACCGGTGGCGCTCGGGCAATCACTGAGCGCGACAGGCGTTGGCCCGTGCAAGGCTGCCAACTGTCGGGTGTCGCTGTCATGACCGATGGTGGCTTGACTTACAGGTGCGCACGACTGAATGCTGCCGAGCACACTGGCAACGACACTAGTGTATTCGGTCACTATCGGGTGCTGCTATGCACCACGAACAGGCAGCTAAGCACGCTGGCGTGCGTTTGGACTCACCGGCGTGCAACTAGGCACATCTGGGTTGATGGGCTTACATGCGTGCAACAAGACGGGCTCGCCACTGCCGAGTGCTGTCTGTACTTGCTAGGCGCTACGGGTGCTGGGCGCACGTGGACTGGCTGTGCGCTGATGTTCGGAGTCGGCGTGCGCTACACACATTTGATACGGAAGTGGTCATCAACCCCGGTGAGTCAAGCGATGGAATGGTCGAAGATCTAGATTAATGGTTGGAGAAAATGCTGGATGAGCCTTCAAGTCTGATCTATCGACCTTCATGCGTGAGAGATTGGCCAAAAGGATGTGGTCCAAGATCAAATTCTAGGAAACGCAAGGCCAAGAAGTGACACAAGGCAAAGGCTAGTAAGGCAGGCCCTTGGTGTGGGCCTTGTGTGAGAAAGAAACGGGCATGGCGCTTGGAGGCTAGAAGGCGTGGTAAGCAAAGGATGGAAGATGGTTGGGTATGGCGTGCCGGAGATTGCACGGGAACAGAAGGTAAGTGCATGGAAGTTTGGGACCCATGGGACGAGCTGGGACCGTAAAGTGGACCGTTCGTGCAGATTGAGGATTGCCGGGGTAGGCTAAGCAGAATTGGCGGACTACGCCCATCGGGTGAGCAGCTAGAGTCGGTCGGCGACGGCAAGGTGAGCATTGGCGGACAGCGCGCATCGGCTCATGATGCGCGCAAATTGACGGACAGCGAGTGGCGCGGGACGCGCGAGTTGATGGGCGTGCGCAACGAAGGCACGGGGGCATCGAACGTGGGCAGCAACTGCGAGGGTGGCCGGGATGCGCGGACGACGGGCAGCGATGACGCGGAGCACGCTGGGCGCGCGAGTGAAGATGACACAGGCGACGTCCTAAGCCGAGTGGGCGTAGAAGTGCTAGGCGACGGCACGCACGTGCGTGAGGAGTTCGGCTGTAGCAGGGCGCGCACGATGGGCACTATTGTGGAGCAGACGACCCATGCCGCGCGGGACTAGGTCAGGCAGAGGCAGCGCATGCGTGCGGGGCAAGGCACGCGATACCGCACGCGACAAGGAATAAGGGCCGAGGGCAGCGCGCACATTGAGGCGGTCGAAGCTTGGGGCGAACGAATAACTTTGAGTGCAAGGAAATCAAAAGACTTGGAGATCAAGACTTTCTAGCTATTTAGGATTCTAGTAGATATTGACTTTCCTTCTTGCATTAGTGGTGGACGATGTTAGGATAATTAATAGCTTTAGATTTATTTTATTGCATGGATTAGGAGATCTAATTAGACTAGGTTTTAGATTTATTTTGCAACGATAAATAGGGGTCATCCCTTATTGTTTTAAAGGTCCAGAATTCATGAGATGAATAGAAAAGAACGTTTGTTCATCCGTGTGTTAGGATTCGTGAGAGTTCGATCATGAGATCGAATTAGTGAGGCTAAGACCCGAGCTAGTTCAAAATAAAGGGAGCGAGGCTAATTACCAAGTGAACTCAAGTATCGTGAGAGAGTTAGGCTAATAACCGAGTCGATCACAACTATTGCCGAGAAGGAGGTCGTGGCAACGTGTCTTTCGAAGCAAGCAAGTGGAACAAACACACGATCCTTCACCAACCTCTCCGCACGTAGACTGTCTGTGTGCTGCCAAACGCTGCGCGCATGTGCTATGCGCGTCGCACAACTGGGCGTGCGTGAGCTAACAGAACGCCTGCATGCTACTGTCGGGCGCGCTGCGCACGCTACATGCGGGCAGGGCACTACGACCGGCACCTCGCCGACCGGCCGACGCCTTACTCCGGCAACATCAACTCAATTCAACATAACATGATATAATAAACTCGAAAATGCATAAAATGCTTGAGAGACTCCGGCTAGAAATCGAAATTGCTCGGTAGGGCCTATTTGGCGTCTACAAACAAAACATCCAAATGAATGGACTCTACTACAAGAATTCTCATGATCAACCTTACATGATCACATGATTACTAAAAAAAATGATAACACAATCTTACCTTTTCGATGCTAACGGGACGACGCTATGGCCCGTAGGCACGACTTGCGTCCGCTCAGTAAGCCCGCGTGCTTGGCTCCTCTCAATCGACAACGGCTATTGAATGAGCCAACCTCCTTCACCTCCTTCACCTCCTTACTCCTTAAGCTTTCTCTTAACTAAACTTAATATAATGGATTGGCTTAATCAAAGTAGGCTTGATGAAAGGTCTCAACAATAAGAAGAAACAAGGTTCACTCTTCTCTTGGCAATTTGAAAAATCTGCTCTCGGATATGCTATGGAAAAGAGAAGAATTCTAAGTACAATGAGGTAAACTCATTACTCCAAGGCTACTATATATATGTATATATATATATATATATATATATATATATATATAAAGGTGAAGAGGTGAAAAAGTTACAAGATTAATTCTTGTAAAGACACTTGTCTGAACAAGGACATTTTGTGGCAATTTACATGCTTAATCACCACACTATGCGTCATCCCCTTAGGAATTCTACTAATAAACTTGCTTAAATCATAAGCATAATTAAAGCTAAATAATGATGCTTAATAACTTCAAATAACCTAAGCAAAGCACATGATTTTTTTGGGTCCTAAGGTGCGGCACTTTTATCATGCGCATAGCTTAAGTCCTTGTACAATTGGATTATTCACCCTACTAATTCTTGTGCTATATTAGATATGGAATACTTAGAGAAATTTCAAGCATTAGCTTAAACTCGACTAGGGTTTGAATTAATTTGACCAAACTTGTTCGGTTTCGGTCGAGACTCGGTTTCGATGATTAACTCGAAGATTCTCGATTTCGGATAATACATCTACTTAAAATAATTAATACCGACGAATAATGTCAATTTATAAGAATAAACGTTTCAGAATTAATTACCAAAATTGATTCAGTTACTTAATAATAATTAAACTCAATCGATTATCGACTTAAAGTCAAGCTTATTTCTGAATAACTTACTAACTGGGCTCGAAAACTAAAACGATCAATATTAATAAAGAGAAATCAGTTCAATCTCAGAACTAAAATATAATTTTTATTAATAATAAACTACGATATTACAATCTATCCTCCTAAAATTATTTTCGTCCTCGGAAATACTAAAATGAAAATATATATACAAAATACAAGAAAATGTATATACATCTCAAAACTCAAAATCAGGAAATCGAGCTCAAATGTCAGCTTCACGCTCCCAAGTGGCATCGGATTCACTGTGGCGATTCCATCTGATACGAACGAGGGGAATATCTCAATTTTTGAGTCGATGAACTCAACGGTCCAATACTGATACCGGCTGCTCCTCGTAAGATAAGTCTAGCTGAATCTGAATATCGCTATGCTGAAGTATATAATCTGGGTTGCACACGTATTTCCGTAACATAGACCCATGAAAAACATTGTGCACATTGGATAACTCGGGAGGCAAAGCTACTCGATAGGCTACTTTGCCCACTCGCTCGAGAACTTCGAATGGGCCTATGAAACGAGGATGTAACTTTCCCCTCTTCCTGAATTGAATGATCCCTCAGAATGGTCGAACTCTCAAAAAGACTCGATCTCCAACCTCAAACTGCATATCTCGTCTGTGTTTATCGGCTGATGACTTTTGTCGACTCTGAGCTGTCTTAAGCCTCTGTCTAATCAACTCTACCTGCTCAACTGTTTCCTCGATCATCTTTGGACCGAGTACGCGACATTCGCCAACATCGTCCTAGTAAAGGGGTGAACGATATTTGCGGCCGTAAAGTGCTTCGTAAGGAGCCATCTGAATTGACGACTGATAACTGTTGTTATAGGCGAACTCGACTAATGGCACAATTAACTCCCACTTGGCATCTCTGTCTAGAACCAAGGCTCGCAACATATCTTCGAGCGTCTGGATGGTCCTTTCGGTCTGACCGCCTGTCTCTGGATGGTAAACCGAGCTGAATTGTAACTGCGTGCCCATCGCCTCATGTAAACTCTCCTAGAATCTGCTAGTGAACCTAAGATCTCGGTCTGAAACAATCGTAATGGGCACTCCGCATAGTCGGATGATCCCATGGGTAAAAATCTCGGCTAACTTCTCCATCGACATAGTCATCGTCACAAGTAAAAAGTGTGCGACTTTCGTCAACCTGTCCACTACTACCCAAATTGCGTCGTGATGATCGGACGACCTGGGTAGTCCTGTAGCGAAGTCCATCGTAACTTCTTCCCACTTCTACTTCAGAATCTCAAGTGGTTGTAGAAGGCCCATCGGACTCTTGTGCTCAGCCTTGACATGCCGGCAGACCAAACACTTCTTCACAAAGTTGGCTACGTCATTCTTCATTCCCCACCACCAAAATGACTTTTTCAAGTCGTGGTACATCTTTGTGTTTCCGGGCCTCTGTCAAGATCTCCTTCCGCAAAGCCTCGACTTTCGGCACCACAATCCTGCCTCTAAATTCTAAGGCTCCATCTGCGCCTCGGTAAAAGCCCTCAATTCCTCCGGCGTGAACTTTGGCTTCGATAGCACGAACAAACTGGTCAAAAGTCTGCTCCCACCAGATTCTATCTCTCAATGTGGGCTGAATCTCATCGAACTGACACTCTCCGTGATCTCTGCATGAAGTGACTCGACGACCTGAATCTGTATCCAGGAGAATTCTCAAACAAGTTGGTTCTGCTGAGTAATAGAACAAGCCAACTCACCCCTCACCTTTCGACTAAGGGCATCAGTACAATGTTTGCCTTTCCCGATGATATTGAATTGTGTAGTCGTAGTCTTTTACAACCTCTAACCAACATCGCTGACGCATGTTGAGCTCTTGTTGTGTGAAAATGTACTGCAGACTCTTTTGATCGGTGTAAATCTCACACCAACTGCCATATAAATAATTCTGCCATATCTTAAGTACATGTACTTATGCTGTTAACTTCAAGTCGTGCATAGGATGGTTATGTTCATGTGGGTTCAATTGGCGTGAAGCGTACGCTACAACCTGACTGTCTTTTATAAGTACACACCCCAATCCCTGTCTCAAAGCATCACTAAAGATGGTGAAACTCCGAGAAGGATCCGGAATAGTCAACAACGGTGTCGTTGTAAGCCTCTTTTTGAGCTCCTGGAAGCTCGACTCACAATGATCCGTCCACTCGAACTTCACAGACTTCCTCGTCAGTTGGGACAAAGGGAGGGCAATCTTTAAAAACCCCTCAATAAATCTGCGATAGTAGCCTGCTAAGCCGAGGAAACTACAAACCTCGGCTGGACTCTTTAGCGCTGAACAATTATGGACTGCGGCAATCTTTGATGGATCAACTTCAATACCTGCCTGAGTAAAAATGTGGCCAAGAAATGCCACCCTCTGCAGCCAAAAGTCACATTTAGAAAACTTGGCGTATAGTTTCTCTCGTCTAAGGGTCTCAAGAACAACACTCATGCTCCTCGTGCTCTTTCTGACTCCTGGAATAAACCAAAATGTCATCAATAAAAACGACAACAAATTAATCTAGAAATGAATAGAATACATGGTTCATCAGTCCATGAACACCACTGGCTCATTGCTGAGACCAAACGGCATCACCACGAACTCGTAATGACCGTATCTATTTTGAAACGCTGTTTTGGCAATATCAGACTCCTTGATCTTCAACTAGTGGTAACCTGAACATAAATTAATCTTAGAAAATACACAGGTTCCCCTCAGCTGGTCGAACAAGTCGTCTATTCTGGGAAGTGGATACTTGTTTTTCACTGTCAATTGGTTGAGATCCCGATAGTCGATGCACATTCGCATAGAATCGTCCTTCTTCTTGAATCGATCCCATGTACAGTTCTCCTTCTCACCAGGATGCATTCCCAGTAGGCATTCCACCAAAGGCGTGCGTCGCCAGTCATCTGGATTTGAAAACAGAGTACGTGATAATGATCTGCACAATCCATGACCTCAAAGATCATCTCGAGGCCCTGGATCCATTCATCTACGAGTCAGGGATCTCCCTGACCACAAAATTTCTCAGGATGTAGTCGTGAAACTGGGTGACTACTGTTGACTGCTGAACCTCGTGGTGTTCCTGATCTCTACGACGTGCCATATGTATAATCAAATGTTCAATTTGATCAAGAAAACGATATAACACAAGTATAAATACACTAGCTGATTGGTAAATACACAACTCTCTTGACGAGTCACTAAACTTTAACTAAAATTCAAACTATCATTCATACTAGAATTCTTTTTGAAAAAAAAAATAATCATACTAGAATTCTTGCTTCTGACTGGAGGATAAATCTATTATGTCTCGAAAAATACTCTATTACTAATCTGGGCATCTGTACTGATTTCTAGAATTGGATATCTGACATCCTACTGAGCATAGACTTAGAAATTTGTTTATAAATAAAATTTTAAATCAGCACTGATATAGCCATACTGCTGCATAACGGTTAAATAACCATAGCGGTTCGAAACTATCGAGTCGACTTCAACATAGTCGGCTCCGCCAGTAAGGTTCCACGACATTCAGTCAGGAATCTCGGCTCTCGACCGAGATAACGTACACCCGTCGACTAGAATAAGTCGACCCCTGGCAAGACAACGATCAGACGTATCAGGGTCCAGTAATTGTCGAATACGATCTAGTCGACTCGACTCAATATCTCGGGTCGACCGAAGGAGTCTTGCGGTTCATGGTTCTTGATAGCTTTGACACACTTCAACGCATTGAGGAAGAGTTAAGGATAAGAAGGAAGCTAAGGAAGGATCTAGATGCTGACTAGGAAGTAGGCGGAATATGAACCGACCGGGGTATTCTGGACATTTCCCTTAAGTCGGCCAGGGCATTTTGGGGACTTCAGGTATATATTGTACTCTTATATAAAGGACTGAGGTAATCCCAAAACCCTAACTCCCATTCATTCCATACATTTCTATTACTGCTGCTGCTCTGATGGCAGCTCCCATCATCTCTCTCACATACTGACTTGAGCGTCGGAGGCTCTACGCCGGAAAAACCCTCCGGCGTTGAGTTCTTGCAGGTGTTCGTACGATTCAGCAACGGCTCGAAGATCATCAGGCCAGATCTAAGCTCGTTCATACCGGTTCATCCCAGATCCGGACGTTTTCTCACCAAACCGTTCCAGATCTGAGAGCAGACCCATCAAGCACTTACCTGGTAGTCGGCGAGGCGTGAGCGTGTGTGGTCGGGTTTTCTGAAAACTTCCAGACTCGCTGAAGTATTCAGATACAAAAACGTGCTCTGATACCAACTGTAACAACCCGCTATCTTACTAATATCAGGGTCATTTTTTGCAAAGTCTTTTCTAATAAAAACTTATTAATTTGCGGAATCTTTACTCAGGATGCTTCCGAGACTTTTTTGTACTGAAAACCCGTTTATCTTTATCTAAGTCTAACTGTAAATTTATACATAAAGAAAAATAGATTATATTTTAATCAAACTAGCATGCGATACTAAACTAGATCCGACTTGTAGATCAGACCAAAATCTGAAAAACTGACATGCAAGTTCGAAAAACTGTAAATATCAGCGGAAATAAAAAAAGTGGGAAAATATATACAATGGTCCACAAAACGGCATCTGGCCAAGTCCACGACCACAACCACCAAGCTAAGCTCGCACCTCCGGCCCTATCCTGTTATCTAAAAAAGAGAAAAGAGTGGGGGCGTGAGCACGTAAAGCCACTGTGCTCTGCAGAACCCCATACTAAAGTAAACAACAATAATAATAACAATATCATGATCGACAGTATATAATATGAAAATGAAACTGTAAACTGAAATTGATTCTGTAATCTCTAGGTAAATCTGGGCCAATAACCGTGTGCACACTTTAGTGGAATATTAAGGCGAACTAGGGCCACCACCCTAAGCGAATACTGTGATAATACATACATCGAACATGATATCTGTAATTATACTTAATGTCATACGAATTTTGGGTCCCCACATGTACTGCTGCATTTGAAAATGTAAGTGCTGACTGGTCTACTAACTGCTGAAACTGTAAAAATATATAAATAAACAAATACTAAGTACTATGCTCAGACATACTAAAATAAATGCTAAGATGCTCGACTCTAACTGATAACTTAACTAAATTAACTATAACAGTTTAAGGTTCCATTTTTAACCGATATTAAATCCAGACTTAAACTAATACTGCTATACTAGACCAACTCGGCTCGAAAAATTAACTAAAATTTCAGAAATAAACTCGGACTGGAACAATAAATACAGGAATACTCGGATAACCAGTCTAGAACACCCGGTTCACTGGCTGGCCGGATCGTTGGCTCGCTGTGGCCGGGCTATCGGCCGCTAGCTGGGCTAACCGGCTCGGTCCCAGGTAGGGTGCTGGTGCCCTGGCGCAGTCGCACGCGCGAGCTTGGCGCTGTGGGCACAACTGATGCCGACGGGCTGAACTAACGCCCACCAGGTGCTGCGGGCACGACCGGTGG
The DNA here is from genome assembly GCA_902706635.1 of Striga hermonthica. Lineage (NCBI taxonomy): Eukaryota > Viridiplantae > Streptophyta > Magnoliopsida > Lamiales > Orobanchaceae > Striga > Striga hermonthica. The sequence goes on from CACSLK010012206.1 coordinate 14,539,292, forward strand.
CGCTCGGGCAATCACTGAGCGCGACAGGCGTTGGCCCGTGCACGGCTGCCAACCGTCGGGTGTCGAAGGCACGACCTATGGTGGCTTGACTCACAGGCGCGCACGACTGAATGCTGCCGAGCACACTGGAATCGACACTAGCGCGTTCAGTCACAATCAGGTGCTGCTATGCACCACAGACAGGCAGTTGGGCATGCTGGCGTGCTTCTGGGCACGCTGGCGTGCGTTTGGACTCACAGGCGTGCAACTAGGCACAACTGGGTTGATGGGCATACATGCGTGCGACGACACGGGATAGGCATTGCAAGCGCTGCTGTACTTACTAGGCGCTACGGGCGTTGGGCGCATGCGGACTAGCTGTGCGCTGCCGTTCGGAGTCGGCATGCGATACGCACGTCTACGCACGTAGACTGTCTGCATGTTGTCGAACGCTGCGGGCATGTGCTATGCGTGTCGCACAACTGGGCGCGCGCGAGCTAACCGAATGCCTGCATGCTACTTTCGGGCGCGCTGCGCATGCTACATGTGGGCAGGGCACTACGACCGGCACCTTGCCGACCGTCCGACGACTTACTCTGTCAACATCAACTCAATTCAACATAACATGATATAATAAACTTAGAAATGCATAAAATGCTCGAGAGACTCCGACTAGAAATTGAAATGGCTCGGTAGGGCCTATTTGGCGCATACGAACACAACTTTCAAATGAATGGACTCTACTACAAGAATTCTCATGATCAACCTTACATGATCACATGATTACAAAAAAAATGATAACACAATCTTACCTCTTTGATGCTAACGGGACGGCGCTAAGGCCTGTAGGCACGACTTGCGTCTGCTCGATAAACCCGCGTGCTCGGCTCATCTCCCTCGACAACGGCTATTGAATGAGCCAACCTCCTTCACCTCCTTACTCCTTAAGCTTTCTCTTAACTAAACTTAATACAATGGATTGGCTTAATCAAAGTAGGCTTGATGAAAGGTCTCAACAATAAGAAGAAACAAGGTTCACTCTTCTCTTGGCAATTTGAAAAAAAATGTTCTCGGATATGATAAGGAAAAGAGGAGAATTATAAGTACAATGAGGTAAACTCATTACTCCAAGGCATATATATATATATATATATATATATATATATATATAAAGGTGAAGAGGTTAAATAGTTACAAGATTAATTCTTGTAAAAACACTTGTGTTAACTAGGACATTTTGTGGCAATTTACATGCTTAATTACCTCACTATGCGCATCCCCTTAGGAATTCTACTAATAAACTTGCTTAAATCATAAGCATAATTAAAGCTAAATAATGATGCTTAATAACTTCAAATAACCTAAGCAAAGCAGATGATTTTTTTTTGTCATAAGGTGCGGCACTTTTATCATGCGCATAGCTTAAGTCCTTGTACAATTGGATTATTAACCCTACTAATGCTTAACCTATATCAGTGTTTTAAAAGTCGCTAGGTGCCCGCTAGGCGCTCGACCAGCGCCTAGCGCCTAGAGCGCCTAGGCGGCGCCTAGTCGGGGCCTAGAAATCAATATTAAATACCTTATTTTTTATTTATTTAACTACTTACAAAATAAAACTATCTCTACTTATAATAAATCGACACACCTAAGTCCAAATAATAATATTAATATATTTTAAAGAAAACATGAGGAAAAAATAATGTAATTAGGATTTAAAAAATAATAAAAAAATTGAAAATTTGCCGCCGAGGCCGCCTATGAGCGCCTAGGTCCGCCTACGCCCGCCTAGGCGCCGCCTAACTGCCTGACCGCTAAGCCCGCCAAGGCCGCCTAGGAGCTCCTAGGGACACCTAGGCCCCCTAGGCGCCGCCTAGCCGCCTGACCGATTTTTTTGGCCAATTTGTGCAAATCGGAGGCGCCCGGGCACCGCCTAGGCGGCCGCCTAGGCCGACTTTTAGAACAGTGATATATATATATATATATATAGGTAAGAGATCATATGAGAATGACTCACAATGAAAGAAATAAGAATGAATTTAGAGCATTAGATCTACAACATCAATGGCTATGATGAAGTCAAAAGTAATAAAAAACAGTCAAAATCGCGGTGGCATTATTGTAACTATTGGAAGATTATTGGATCAAATATAACCAGTTAGAGAAAATATGTAATTTTGACCCATCATCATTTTATGTGGGCCTCACACATATTAATTGCAACCCATCCCTTCTCTCTCCTCTCTCCTCTCTCTTCTCTCTCCTCTCTCCTCTCTTCTCCCTCTCCCGTTCTATCTTCCATTCTCCCTCCTCGACACCGTCGGCACCAGAAGCTCTCAGGTCACGGCCCGCCACACCGATTCTGGCACGCCACGGCAACTGCAACGAGTCTGTCCATCGTGTCGCCGTCGTCATCAGACCGCTGTCGACATCCCTCCGTCGAGTCCGACAACTTCTCCAAAGCTCACGGCGAAAGTGCTCACGTTGACGGCCAACGCAATCGAATCCACCAACAAACCTCCACATCGCCTCCTCCTTCAGCCACGAGTCCGCCGCTTCAGCTTATCTGTCCGGCCACAGCATTCTCGCCTTGGCTCCGCCATCTGCCGTTCACCATCCACCATCATCTTCCAATCGCAGGTCACCGCCATTCGCATCGCCTCCGCCATTAGTCCGGCCACAGCGTCCTCGCCTCGTCGGCCCACTTCATCTCTGACATGTCACATCCTCACCTGAGAAGTTGTAGGTCGCCGGCAATGAGAACCACCACCCTGCTGAGCTGGCCCTCGCCCGCCGCCACTGAGCCCATCACCGCCACAGCGCCACCGTGCCGTCGCCGACAGAAGGCAGACCACATAATCAATTTTGTATATTTAGAATTTGAGGCTTGTTTTTTGAAAATTTGATATATTTAATGTAATTAATTACAATTTTAAAATTTTATTATACTACAATTCAATCAATGGGTCAAATATATAATTTATAAAAAATTAAACACTTGCACATTAATGTTATGTAAATTGCATGTTAGGATAATTACAATTGCACAATAATATTATGTAAATTGACATTAATATTTTTATTTCACATTTTATTTATTTTGATCAAACAAATTAATTTTTTTTTATAAAATATTATTTTTATATAGTGCGGTCGGCCTTGTTATTTCGATTATTAAACAAAAATTAAATAAATAAAACAATAAAACAGACATCGATCTGAAATAACTAAGATTTTAAAAGTAGACATATATAATCGATTCGACATAAAATTCGAAAAAAAAGGCAGTCGGGTATAGTCGATATAGTGCAACTCGATAATCACTAATGTGCAATCCGTCTAGAGTAAAGTGCAATCCGAAAGACATTTACGTGCCATCAGTCTGACTCTAATGCACATTCAAAGTGCAAATATTCTTCAATGTTAAAAAAAAAAAAAAA
>CACSLK010012206.1:14549314-14559611 GCA_902706635.1 Striga hermonthica
AAAAAAAAAAAAAAATTATCTGATTGTATGAAAAATCTTTTTGATTTGTTTCTCTAAATGTAATCCGATTTCCGTATTTTGAGAGTTTTTCATCAAAATAATAACAACTATTGTATCTATTCTAACAATTATAAATTATAAATCTCAAAATACTCAGCAGCGTCTTCGTCACTTTCAACATCTTGCGAACAAAAAATCCCCAATCAGTCTTTCAGTAAAAAATAATGAACCAAGGATTTGGCTTAATCAAACAAGTTAGTATGTTTAATAGACCTATGCTTAAAGTTTGAATTGTAAGAATGTTTTTCCAAGACTGGGGCAGCACATACAAATCCTATCTCGAGTTGGTTCTGCATGATAAAACTGTAAGTCAAATTATTTTTACTTTTTTTTTATTCGAACTTTGAAACGTATATTTTTGAAATTTTTTAATTTTATTTTTAAAATTTAGAATTTGGTGTATTTTGTGTACAACTGTGTATATATTTGATATTTACGTTATTTATTCTTTTTAAACAAATTTATACTTTTGCGACATTGTTGGTTTCTGGGTGTTTGGGTCGACCTGATTATGTTTGAGAACGGTGTTGACAATTATTATCAGATGACATTCTCTACAGACAGCGGCGATTGTTTAATAATGATGATATTTTTTAAATTCTTTTCTATATATATATATATATATATATATATATATATATATATATATATTTTACTTTAATTTGTGATTTCTTTGATATATTTGTTATTCTTTAATAATATGCTTTATTTAATTTTAATCCTTACAAGATTTATTGAATGTGTTAATGTATAGATTTGCAGCTCAGTGATGTTGTTATAAAGAATCTAACCCTTGCTGAAATTGAAAATATGTTGCGAAGATGTGGCTCAAGTCTTCGTTAATATTCTTCCATGCCTTATCCACACATAGATAGTCTTCATACAACATCAAACCGCCTTATATTGGATGAGCATAATTACGATAGGAAGGCCATATTTTTGGAGCACACAACCCTTCTTCAAAGAATGACTGACGAACAGAAATGGGTCTATTCAAAAATTATGGTTGCTGTGGAATCGGGTACCGGTGGCGTATTCTTTGTATACGATTATGGTGGGACTGGAAAAGCGTACTTGTTGAGGACGTTATTTGTTGCTTTATGATCCAAAGGTCAAATTGTTCTTTCTGTGGCGTCGAGTTGAATAACATCGCTTTTGTTGCCTAGTGGAAGAACTGTACATTCTCAATTTCGCATTCCGCTGAATATTCATTAAAATTCTTCATGCGATATCAACCAGGCAAGTCCTCTTGCAGAATTAATAATATGATGCTCTCTCATCATATGGGACGAGGCTCCAATGATAAAAAAAACATTTCTTGAAGTTGTTCAAACATCAGTGCAGGCTGTCATGGGAGCAGTCGACCCTTCTAACAGTAACAAGCCCTTCGGAGGCAAGACTATCGTGTTTGGTGGAGACTTCCGACAAATCCTTCCAGTCATTCCAAAGGGCAGTCACCAAGATATTGTTAATGCAATTATTAATACTTCTAGCATTTGGAAGGACAGTATTGTGCTTCGACTTACAAAATATATGCTTCTTCAAAATATTTCTGACTCGGACGAGCGTGACGAGCTAGCATCATTTGTTGATTGGATTGCTAGCATCAGAGATGGTACTTTAGGAGGATCAAATGACGGTTGTGCCTCCATTGATATACTAGATGATATTATACTTGATCCCTCTGATGATCCAGTTGCTACAATTATGGAAAGTATCTATCCAATGTTTAAGAATTCAACTGAAGATCCAAGTTATTTGAAGGACAAGGTTATTTTAGCACCATCATTAGAGGTTGTTGAGTGTATCAGTCAGTACATGTCGGAGATGAATTCAGCTGACGTTCACACGTATTTGAGTTCTGACAGTGCTTCTAAGTCTGATTTCGACAACGACTTCTTGGCAGATCTCCACACGCCTGAGTTCTTTAATAGCATCAAGTGTTCGGGAACATCGAAACATGAGGTTCATTTAAATATAGGAACTCCATTCATGTTGTTGCAGAACATGGACCATTCTATGGGACTCTACAATGGGACACGGTTGGTTGTGACCAAACTCTCCACTCATGTGCTCGAATGCAAGATATTGACGGGTGATCATGTTGGCAAAAAAGTGTTGATTCCTAGAATGAACTTCTTCTGATCTTAGGGTTCCATTTAAGTTCCAGTGGCGGCAGTTCCCACTTATGGTTTCATATGCCATGACCATAAACAAGAGTCAAGGACAGTCTTTATCACACGTTGGTCTTTTTCTAAAGAAACATGTCTTTAGTGATGGCCAATTATATGATGTTGTTGCGCGGGTAACTAATAGATGGGGTTGAAGATATTAGTTTCTGAGGATGACGACTTGCCCAATAATCGAACTCATAATGTTGTGTACAATGAGGTCTTTAATAATATATGATTGTATATTTGTCGAATAGTATTTTATTGTACAATTTTCCTGCGTATTATAAAACTTTTACTGAATATTACATCTTATAATATAATATTCCCCATATAAATATATTTTGTGACTCCCACAGGTCACGTACTATATATATCCTGTACATTTTTCTTTATTCATTTATATAATTATAATGTTGAATAAATAACCTTAAAATTGTGCACCCCGTGCATCGCACGGGCTCTGTACTAGTAAATAATTATTCTCTTACTAATTATATACTAAACATAAATGAATAATAATAAAGCTAAATGGAAATAAATATATATCCTAAATCAATGATGCTAGACGATATCTCGTCTCCATCTTTCTCTCCTTTCTAAAAGAATTCGCCCTCGAATCCGGTACAATCTCGTCTACAACCGGCAACACCGGACCCATGAGCTACCGTGAAATAGATTCATTAAAGTTGAGCTATTGTGAAAGAATATTACGATCCCATTGCCAGCATGTAGTCTTGGAGTTGTGGAGGCAGTCATAAAATATGGTCCGTCTAGTTCAACATTTGCTTCTCCTAATTTCTTCATCGCCAAATAATCCCAGAATGACATGTCACCAGGTAAATTTCCAAAGTTTTCCAAACATGTAAATGTCCCTTTCAAATTCTCCCCTATTGTATTGTATGGGCTTGTTCCAAGCTCTAGTAAAGGATTGGACTTCTTGTCAAATATCGTCGCCAGGGCAGGCATAAATCCATAAAATGTTGGAAAAATCAGTTATAAAACTTGGGTTTGACCCGGTTTTGACTGAATTTTTTATGGCTAAATTTTTAATTTGAGTTGAATTAAATATTGTAGAAAAATTCTACGTTCCGAGTAGATACTCGTGGTATATTTATTTTCTCAAAACTGATTTTCGGTGAGTGTGAAATAAATTGTTAAAGTTAGCCATAAAAGGGCACGTAAAACGTTGGTTGTGGGATTTGAAAGGTCAAGAGTCACTCCCACATTGGACTCTTAAATGAGTTTAACTCTCTTTATTATAATAAAGAGAGTTGGAGAGGTTACAACAAGCACAAAGCTATGCACCAAGTGTTGGTGTTGTTTTCGGCCACACGCGTGCCCGCCGGTCGGCCGGTCAGCTGGCTCCGGCACGGGCTCGGGCACGGGCACAGGCCCGGCCTGGGCCTGGGACTTGGGCCTTGGGCCTTGGTTCTTGGTTCTTGGCAATTGGACTATGGGCTGGACTTGGGCGGCCTTGGGCCTTGGGCCCAATCACTATATATCTTTTTGCTGCAAATTTATTTGCAACTTTAGGCCCAACTGAAAAATCCAATTCTAGTTGGATTTGGACTCGGGTTCTGACCCAACCCGAGTGAGACCTCTCCAGGTACAATGAACCTGGACACCTGACTGTTCAGGTGGAATGTTAATGGTTGGTTAATGGTCTTAACACCTGGTTAATGGTGTAGTAATACCTGGTTAATGGTATAGTAACACCAGAAACATTTTTTTGGATCATTATCTCTGCCTTAAGTGGCAGATGTGACTGTTGGTTTTTTGGCTCATTATCTCTGCTTTAAGTTGCAGATGTGACTGTTAAGACCTCTCCAGGTACTATGAACCTGGACACCTGACTGTTCAGGTGGAATGTTAATGGCTGGTTAATGGTCTTAACACCTGGTTAATGGTGTAGTAACACCTGGTTAATGGTATAGTAACACCAGAAACGTTTTTTTGGATCATTATCTCTGCCTTAAGTGGCAGATGTGACTGTTGGTTTTTTGGCTCATTATCTCTGCCTTAAGTGGCAGATGTGACTGTTAAGACCTCTCAAGGTACTATGAACCTGGACACCTGACTGTTCAGGTGGAATGTTAATGGCTGGTTAATGGTCTTAACACCTGGTTAATGGTGTAGTAACACCTGGTTAATGGTATAGTAACACCAGAAACCTTTTTTTGGCTCATTATCTCTGCCTTAAGTGGCAGATGTGACTGTTGGTTTCCCTCAAGATGTGGAAGTCCTATAAATAGGACATAGAGCTGCAGAGAAAAGTACACAACATTTTCATGCAATCTGAATACTCTTATAGCCTCACGCATCATATCATAGTGCTCAGTTCTCGTCTTCGAATCCGTTCGCTCGAACTCTCAAGGCTGGTGTGCTACAGCTTCCGAGTGTATTGCCATTGTATCTTTGGGGACATTACGCAAAGACCTGTCAGCACTATATGGGGCGTATTTGTCTTGCGGAAAGATTTCAATCGCCTCGACTTTCAATCTGTCCGCTTTTGAGTTGTAATTTTTATTTTGTTTTAGTTCTTCTTGTACGAACTGAACACTTCAGTCAGTTCATAGGTTCCCGTTGTAATTCAAAACACATTTTGTGTAACATAAAATACAATAAGTTCTTTATTAGAAGATGACCATTAAACATACTCTGCTACATTCCACGACACACGTGGCAACAAACATGGACGACAAATGACGAGGGCAAGACCCATGTCCCCGCAAAGATGTTCCTTCATCTCCCGGGCCACCACAACAAAACCCAATTAATCGTTGTAGAAATTGCCCGCGTCAGAGTCGTCGACCTCCTCAGTGAACAATGGGCGTGACCCTCCCAAATGCCATACCGAGCCGTCGAACACCGTCCCAGCTGACGCAAATCGCGGCCACCGAACTCGTCAAAGCCGTCATTTTCACATCGCACCTCACAACCCCTGAAGCCGGTGAAACCCTCATCCCAATGCGCACAACGCAATCCTAGTAGTCTTTGTAGCCCTCTCCCCCACGAAGCGCCGCGTGACCCCCGACGTGTTAGAGTAGGATACCCGGCATTCCAATCGGATTGGACGTATTCTACTTGTAAATACTATCTATTGGAATTATATTGTAAATAAGGAATTACTTTATCTTAAGAGTAAGCTTTTATCCTATAATCGCACTTAAGATAAAATCCCTAAATCACTTATGGCTATAAGGTATGGTTGCGCATAGAGATGGTGATCATGGAACATACCTTGAAAGTTGTGATTTTAAATACAGTTCCAAGTCGTTGGATGTTTTGAGATGGGATATCGAATAATCCGAAAAAAAGACTTGCACATAGTATGTACGCTTGTTGGATAAGAATGTTGCATTCCATCAACATTAGCGTGGGACGCAAGTACATATATGTGAGTGCTTGTTAGAGAACAAGTTCACTGAACATGACCGTATGAAAATTCTTAATGAAAGATTTGACTTGTCGAATAAGTATTTTCATGTTACAATAGTACATGACTAATCCTTAGACTTGAGGCACGATGGTAACTTTGTGCATATTGTGTTCTACTTTGATTTATCCTTTTGGTTGCTAGGACAATCGTATAAAGGGATATTTTGGGTATTACATTAATATGTATGGAAGTTTGTCAGTGGCCAACAAAGGATTCGACACTTATGAAGATAAATGAATTTCCTATGTGTTCCATAGTTGGTAATTAAAAGTCCTTGGCCAAGACAGGATGAATAGAGATTCATACACGAATTACTAAACTTGAAATGGAATCATAGTTATTAAATCAATTTGGGTTTCGACAATATCATACCCAAGATTTAATCGGGAAATTGGATGTCGAAAGGATTTTACATGTATGGACTTGTAATCGAAATAGGTTTACTCGCTATTCACGTAATACTAGATTCATGCTACTTGCTAGGTGTTCCCATGATATGTGGGTTCTTGAATTAAGGGGTTAATTCAAGAATAAGAGTTAATATGATTAACTCAATTTACAAAGAGTTGTAAACCCACTACTAGTATTAATTGTGAACCTAAAAGGTCACACCAATGTTTGTATGAAGACCAATATTAGTATTTCTAAAGAGTTAGAATTAATTGACAAAATCTAATTTTGATTAGATGTCAATTAAAGAAATATATTAAATTAATCAATTGGATTGATTAATTATATTTTGTATATTAATTTAGTGATTAATGTAATTACTAAATTAATAGTTGCATTTAAAATAGGATTTTAAAATTCAAATCTAAATAATAATATGATTATTATATGAGGAGAATATTAATATGATATATATATGTTTACAAATGATTTTAAAATATGTTTAAAATTATCTGTTTATTGTTATTATTGATTTTTAATATTGATTAAGAATTAAATAATAATAATAATATAATAATGAGAAAGATAGGATCTTGCACATTATTATATTGTTGTAATAACTTGTAGAAATGATACAAGATATTTTAACATGTCTTGTGAAAATTATTCAAGTCATAAATTGTTATGGTTGAATTTATTTATCATTTCGTGTAAAAGTTATACAAGACATATATATATTTTATTACTATAAATTTAGTATAAATATGAGCATGGTTAATGTTCATATTTGCTACAATTTGTGTTAACAATTTTACAAAGTATTGAGAGATAAAGAGCTGGTTTTTCAAGTGTTGTAATATTGAGAAAAGTTCTTGTAATTTTCTCCTCATAATATATATTCCTATACTAAGTTATAAAATCGAGTGAGTTCCTACTAGCGAAGGATCATCTCGGTGTTGGAATACAAGCGGTGGATACTCTTAGAGGGAAGACACGTTGATTCATAAAGCGAGCAACTCGAAACGATCGGTGTTCAACCGGGAACTGATTTCCTCAACTACCGTCGTCTTTGAAGGAATTCAAGACATATTAGGTAATATTTGATATTACTTGTAACAAATCAAAATTTGTATTATTACATGTTTTTAAAGATGACGATTTGTTAATTCGCCATATGTATATACGGGTTAAGTATTTAAGTGTTAAATACTTGTTTTAGAAAATTTTAAATTCCGCTGCGTATAGCCCGTACGGTATAGGTGAACCCAACAGTGGTATCAGAGACACGGTTATCATATTTAAAAATAGATTTTGATTTGTTTAAGTTTATATGATAATTAAATGTTTATATGATAAACATATTAATTATCAAAATAAATAAAAATTCAATTTTTAGCCACACGGTTCGTGTGACTAAGTCACACGGGTCGTGTGGACTCACACGAGCCGTGTTTATGAGCCACACAGGTCGTGTGAGTATAAAGAAAAACTTGTTTTTGGTTCGTGATTTTCACACGAGTCGTGTGACATAGTCACACGAGTCGTGTGGAGACACACGACCCGTGTCTTGAGCCACACGGGTCGTGTGACTTAAGGAAAAATTTGATTTTTTCTTACGGGTTTTTCACACGAGTCGTGTGACTTAATAATTTTTTTTTTTTATTATGTTTTAATTCATGTGATGAGTGGGTTGATCATGAGCCTCATATTCATATGATTGAATGTATATTTTATTATTCAATGTGATTGAATGGTTGTCTTTTAATTCAATATGATTGAATGGTTTAATTTTTCAATAAGATTGAATGAATGTAATTTATCGAGACCTGCGAGTCTCTTGAGTTATGATTTGTAAAATTTTAAAATCTTGTATCGTTAGAGATTAGATCTAGGTGGAGACCGTTCGATACAAAAGGCCCACACTTGTGTGGGTAATTTTACAAGTTATAAAACTCGAAGGCATGTGCTTGTACGGGTAGATAAAATAAATTGTAATAGAAGTAGTTCTATTTATTTATTTTATCACGTACATAGGCATAGATCCGCTTTGGCTCGAATGGATCGCATAGACAAGATCATGATCATCCACCGTGTGCATGCATTAGATGTATGTTAGGTTTATTTATGCGTTGATTTCATGCGATGGAAAATACGGTAAATAAACACACGTAAAGATGGTAAACGATGAGATCAAGGAAAACCTAAAGAATTAATTTGATTAATTCATATCAAATCAGTAATGGATAAGAATAAGTTGGAACTTATTAATCCAGGCCTTCCATCAAAAGTAGACGACATGAGATACTACGATGCTTTATCACTGACCATGAGTCGTGGGGTGGTTTTGTGTTGAAAGTTGTGATCCCTACTAAGTATAGTGATACTCGTGAGACAGATTCCTTTTTGTGTTGACCATGAGTCGTGGGGCACTCTGATGGTCTGTTATCATGAATGTTTGATGGGTTTGATTTGACACTGAGTAATATATGCGGTCATAAAATTGAGGTATATAAGGAAAGGTGAGGCAAAAACATCTTGAAGGTTGTATAGAGATACAATTGTCAAAAGGTTGACTACCAGTATAAATGTTCCATGTGTAACACCCCGACTTTTAATACTATCAGAGTACGCGATTTTTCGCAATTTTGTGAATCAATAAATAAAATACTTATTTTGCGAAAACTGATTCGGGATGCTACCGTGAAAAACTTGATTTTTCTGAAAACCGTTAAAATTTTAAACTGATAAATAAAAACGTCATTAATTTTAAAATTTAAGAATATTTTTTTAACAAGCACCCGTGTAATACACGGGTGTTGTACTAGTAACCAACTATTCATCCACCTGTCATTTTATAATTTTGTAAAATGGGACGAAAATTGCAATTTATCCTTATTAATTTAAGACTACTGCATCATTGTTAAGTCAAATTTTAGTGAATGCTAAGACCATAAATAGGTCAATGGTTATAATTATCTTATCATATGCTAAATAAAGGTGAATTAGCATGAAATCAAACAAAAATAGCTCATACCTGTCAAATAGTTGTCAAAAAGGGTATAGGTTCAAATCCTATTGGACGCAATTTGTTTTCCATCTATTTTTTTTCGATAGAAAGAAAGACTTTTTGCATAATTTGAATCCGAGATGCTTGATTCCTTTTTGAAGCTAAAAGTGAACAATTTCTTTATGCTTGTTCCTGAAGTAGAAACTGGTTTATTTTTTCTTGAATAGCTTCTTTCAAAAGTGCTTCCGCTTGCTCAGTAAATGTCTTAGTCGAAGATATATTTTCTCGGAACTCGGGTTTATTATTTTTGAAGTAAGTACGTAATTCACTAAGAAATTACTGGAAATTTTAGCGGAATATAACTGTGTGGCAAAACATATATACATAAATCACAAATATCCTGAACAGCCCGCCCGCTCACTTCTCGTCTCCGACCCTGCGACCTGAAAAACATGAAATGCGTGGGGGCGTGAGCACTAAAACACTTGTGCTCCGCAGAAACTCATACTAATGTAAACATCGTAAATAATAACAATATCATGATCAAAGCATATATAACTGAACTGAAACTGAATCTGAAACTGATATCTGATACCGGTCTGATCTCGCGACATAAGTCATGTAACTGATAACTGAAATCTGTCGGCACAAACTAATACCGCAATCTGCCGGCACAAACTAATACCGGACCATGTGCACACTCTAGTGGTTAGATTAGGCCACTAGAACCCACAATGGACCGGCGACCATTCCGAGCGGTTTATGAATATACATACCTCGAACATGGTAGCGTAATTATAAACATTGTAGTACTTAGTCTGAGTCCCCACCCGAACTGCTGAAACTGAATGGTAGTGTTGATGCCTGATCAAACTGAAATATAATATAAACAATTACTATTGACTATGCTCAGACTGTTAATTTAACTGTTTAATTATGTTAAGATGCTCTACTGAACCTGATGTGATATTCGGACTTATTCGGTGTAACTGAAACCGGCTAAGTACGAAACTGAACTGACATAAATTAACTGAATTGAATTTGACCCATAAATTTAACTGAAAATGATACTGAAATTGAGAACCGGGACTGAAGCTGACAATAACTGACTGAACCGGTCCAGCCGGTCTGAACCGGTCTGGACCGGACTGTCGGTCCGCTGAACCGGGCAGTCGGGCTGACTCGACCGGTGGCCTGCCAGGTGCTGCGCACGCGGGCGCTGGCTGG
>CACSLK010012206.1:14576215-14665024 GCA_902706635.1 Striga hermonthica
CCCGATAGGATACGTCCCATTGGATGCAAGTGGGTTTACAAGAGAAAGAGGGGATTTGATGGAAAGGTGGAAACCTTTAAAGCTAGGCTTGTTGCAAAAGGTTATACCCAGAAAGCGGGTATCGATTATGATGAAACCTTTTCGCCAGTAGCTATGCTTAAATCCATTGGATTCTCTTAGCTGTAGCCACTCATTTGGATTATGAAGTGTGGCAGATGGATGTTAAGACGGCTTTCCTTAGTGGGAACCTTCAGGAAGACATCTATATGCAGCAACCAGAAGGATTAATTGCAAAAAGGCATGAGCACTTAGTTTGTAAGCTTAATCGGTCCATTTATGGACTGAAGCAAGCCTCAAGGCCTTGGAATATTCGGTTTGATGAGGTAATCCAGTCATATGGATTTACTCAATGTCCGGATGAGCACTGTGTATACAAGAAGATTAGTGGAAGCGTGGTGGTGTTTCTTGTGCTATACGTGGATGACATACTTCTTATTGGCAACAACAAGAAGGAGTTGTCGGACGTAAAGGCGTGGTTGTCTAAGCAGTTTGATATGAAGGACTTGGGTGAAGCAGGACACATTCTTGGTATCAAGATCATTCGTGATCGTGAGAAAAGAATGATGTGCTTATCCCAGTCTTCATATATAAATACTGTCTTGACCAGATTCAGTATGCAGAACTCTAAGAGAGGTACACTACCTTTCAGACATGGAGTATGAAGTGAATAAATTTCACCCGGCTCCTTCAACTCGAACGGCCTCCGTACCTGCAGAACCCAACACCGGGGTGGCCCCGGCGTCGGGCCTCCGATGCCTACGTCAGTCCTCATATCAAGAGAGAGAGTGTGTAGTAATCAATCAATAGAGAATGAGAGAATGAGGTACCTTGGCCCCCTTTTATAGGGGGAGTGTACCTTTTAGGCCCAAGTTGGGCTTGACCCATATCGTTGGGCTTAGATGTCTTAGTGGGCTTATCCTCCAATATGTATCCGCTTAATCCATAAACCGGGTCCAGTATAATATCCTATATCAGAGTACCTTTATCTAAGGAGTTTTCTCCTAAGACGACTGAGGAGATAGAGGACATGAAGACAGTTCCTTATGCTTCGGCAGTAGGAAGTCTCATATATGCAATGCTGTGCACTAGGCCTGATATTAGCTACGTCATTGGCATGGTAGCGAGATATCAGAGTAATCCAGGAAGGGAACATTGGGCTGCGGTGAAACATATACTCAAGTACCTGCGAAGGACTAAGGAGTACATGTTAGTTTACCGGGCAGACAGTTTGTTTCCGCTGGGTTACAGCGATTCTGATTTCCAGTCAGATAGGGACGAGAGTAAGTCAACCTCAGGTTATGTGTTTACCTTGGGAGGTGGAGCCATTTCATAGAGGAGTGCTAAGCAAAAGTGCGTAGCAGACTCCACTATGGAAGCCGAGTACATCGCAGCCTCTGAGGCAGCGAAAGAGGCAGTTTGGCTCAGAAACTTCTTGGTGGACTTAGAAATGATTCTGAGTTTTCCACTTGTTATTACCGTGTACTGTGATAACAGTGGTACAGTAGCAAACTCAAGGGAACCACGAGCCCACAGAGCAAGCAAACAAATAGAGCGCAAATACCACCTTATCAGAGATATTGTGGCAAGGGGAGAAGTTGAGATCACCAAGATTGCATCAGAAGACAACCTAGTTGATCCTTTTATGAAGAGTTTGCCGGAGAAGGTCTTCGCCAAACACGTAGAGGGAATGAGAGTCAAATGTATGGTGATAGGATCGACATAGGTCTTTTAGGATACGGATTGATAGGACTATACTAGTAAAGCGGCAGCTTTAAGTATAAGTGGGAGATTGTTGGTGTTATATACTTAAGCTTTGCTTTAGTGGATATTACACTTGTTATTCCTTGATGAATGAGAATTATGTTTGGTTAAATAAGTTCCACGTTCTGTTGTTTTGCATGTAGATAAGTGGGTCGTCATCGGGCGTACCGAAGATCACTATATCAGTTACTTGCAAAACAAGAATCGTTAGTTCACAACATAGATGGAATTGAACAACCCATCGGAACGGTTGCAGTGTAAACTGTACGGTTTGTCTTGACCGATTAGTTGCGCTAGTACATTTATGTATTGAACAAGATCCCAGAGAGGGATGTTCGTTTTATACTAATCGTCGTAAACGAACTAGGCCTCAGTTAATTATTGCGTGCTCTTAACTCGTAAGATATTAAATAGAAATGTGCACATAATTGTTGTTGCTTTGATTCTTTGGGTGAGATCCAAGCCGGGTCGACATACTTAATGAATTGGGTAATAACATTATGTGTTCGATGTGCTATTAGGATATTTACGGTCACCATGTGCGTTAGTTTGATGATGTCCCCGACGTGAGTTCATGAAGGAATATTATGCTAAACCCTGCAGGTGGATTTATTCCGGCATAATATGAATGCTATGAGCGAGCGCTAGCTTCGGTAATATAATATATTAATTAATTCTTGATTATTAGTGATCGAATTAATTAATGGACATTATATCTTAAACATGGGGAGGTAAATCGGATAATTATAATGAGGAGTCTCAAATGTAATTTGGGATAGGTGAGGGGAGTGCAATAATATTATTGTGGTGGACTATAATATTATTAATATATTAATTTTGGGGTTGCTCCACAGTATTAATATATTAGAAGCCCTTATCCTATTCTCCTTAGGGTCCCTACTGTAGCTCTATATATACAGCATTAGGCTCATGGAAGAGAACAGAACAATCCCACACCTTGGGAAACACGTCCCGCTCTCTTTCTCTCTCTTCCAAGGAGTTCTTCTATTTCTTGTGTTCCACTGATACAAGATCTAGAAAGCTGTTTGAGAATACAGTAGAAGATCTTAAGGTATATAGAGATTCTGATCATACATCCAAACCGGAGACTAAAACCAGCAAGTGACCATACCACGACGACCAGGATGACGAGACAAAGAGATCGCCTTCGAGCTTGCCGCCAGCCGCCGCCGCACGCGCCCGCACACGCCGCCTGAAGAGAGCTGCTGCTGGAACTTGTCATCGCGCGTGAGAGCGCGTGAGAAGGCCGATTTCCGATTGGTCAACGTCGTGACGTCAGCTTTCTGGATTAGTCAAGTTCGTTCGATTCCGAGAAGATTTGATTTGCAGTCATCTGTCCGGGCCAGCCAGATCTACATAAATTTTAAGCAGTAAGTTTTCTTCATCAAACCTTTAGATCCGCTGCGCATAGGTTTATGTTGAATGTTTGTCTGTGATTTGTGCATATCGAGATCCTCATGGGTTCCAACATCCAAAAGATTCTATTGGATTCTATTTCTATGATCCCTCTTAACAAAAGGTGTTTGTTTCGAGGAATGCTGTTTTCTTAGAGGAAGAGTTTCTCTCAAAGAATAGCGGAGTTGTAGAACTTAATGGAGAACCACAAGAAATTCCACAAGTTACCATAAATAACATACCAGTAGAGACTGGACCATCTTAAACACAACCTCTTCGGAGATCCACAAGGGTTTCTAGGGCACCTGAGAGGCTGTACCTATTGTTAGAGAACAAAGCAGAGGGACTCCTTTTGGATAATGATCCAATAAGCTATGATGAGGCAATGTCGGACATTGACTCAGATAAATGGCAAGAAGCTATGCAATCCGAAATGGACTCCATGTATTCAAGTAAGGTATGGACCTTGGTTGATCCACCACAGGGTATAGTACCCATAGGTTGTAAATGGGATTACAAGCGAAAACGTGGTGTAGATGGAGAAGTGAATACTTTTAAAGCAAGACTGGTTGCTAAAGGTTATAATCAAAAACAAGGAGTTGATTATGAGGAAACTTTTTCACCAGTAGCAATGCTTAAATCCATTCGGATATTGCTTGCTATAGCTGCGTATTATGACTACGAGATATGGCAAATGGATGTGAAAACTGCCTTTCTTAATGGAAACATTAAGGAAGACATTTATATGAAACAACCGGAGGGTTTCATATCCAGTGGGAGCGAACAAATGGTTTGTAAGCTTCGAAGGTCCATTTATGGACTTAAACAAGCTTCGAGGAGTTGGAACATTCGGTTTGATGAAATGATCAAAACGTTCGATTTTCATAAGAACCCGGATGAACTATGTGTTTACAAGAAGGTTAATGGGAATGCAGTTGCTTTTGTTGTACTCTATGTTGATTATATCTTACTCATTGGGAATGATGTAGGGATGTTGCAATCAACACGGACATGGTTGTCAAAAAAATTTTCCATGAAAGATTTGGGAGAAGCATCTTTTATCCTTGGGATAGAAATCTATAGAGATAGATTTAAAAGGATGATTGGACTATCCCAGTCAACGTACATAAATAAGGTGCTAAAACGGTTTAGCATGAAAGAATCCAAACGTGGATATATTCCAATGAGTCATGGGGTTTCACTTTCTAACACGATGTCTCCAAAGACACCTGAAGAAAGAGAACGGATGAGTCATATACCTTATGCATAAACTATTGGTAGCATTATATATGCGATGTTATGTACAAGACCTGATGTGGCTTATGCACTTAGTGTAACGAGCAGATATCAGTCTAATCCAGGTGAAGAACACTGGAAAGCGGTTAAGATGATCTTTAAGTACTTAAGAAGGACCAAGGATATCTTTATGGTGTATGGAAATGGAGAACTGAAACTAGAAGGCTTTACTGATTCTGGTTTTCAGTCGGATAAAGATGACTTTAAATCCATGTCAAGTTACTTGTTTACTCTGAATGGAGCAGCAGTTAGTTAGAAAAGTTACAAACAAGAAAAAATTGTTGACTCTACGACAGAGGCTGAATATATTGCTGCATCTGATGCTGCAAAGGAAGCTGTTTGGATAAGGAACTTCATCCAAGGGTTGGGTGTAGTACCATCTGTTGTTGATCCAATAATGATTTATTGTGATAACAATGGGGCTATTGCGCAAGCAAAGGAGCCAAGATCTCATCAAAGATCCAAGCATATTATGAGACGATACCATTTGATTAGAGAAATCATTGGTAGAGGCGACGTCGTGATGGAGCGAGTCGACTCAGCATAAAATATTGCAGACCCCTTAACTAAGCCTTTATCACAAAAAGTGTTTGAAGGACATCTTGAGAAGATGGGTCTTAAATACATGAGTGATTGGAACTAGGGCAAGTGGGAGATTGTTAGAGTAGGATACCCGGCGTTCCAATCGGATTGGACGTATTCTACTTGTAAATATTATCTATTGGAATTATATTGTAAATAAGGCATTACTTTATCTTAAGAGTAAGCTTTTATCCTATAATCGCACTTAAGATAAAATCCCTAAATCACTTATGGCTATAAGATATGGTTGCGCATAGAGATGGTGATCATGGAACATACCTTGAAAGTTGCGATTTTAAATACAGTTCCAAGTCGTTGGATGTTTTGAGATGGGATATCGAATAATCCGAAAAAAGACTTGCACATAGTATGTACGCTTGATGGATAAGAATGTTGCATTCCATCAACATTAGCGTGGGACGCAAGTACATATATGTGAGTGCTTGTTAGAGAACAAGTTCACTGAACATGACCGTATGAAAATTCTTAATGAAAGATTTGTCTTGTCGAATAAGTATTTTCATGTTACAATAGTACATGACTAATCCTTAGACTTGAGGCACGATGGTAACTTTGTGCATATTGTGTTCTACTTTGATTTATCCTTTTGGTTGCTAGCACAATCGTATAAAGGGATATTTTGGGTATTACATTAATATGTATGGAAGTTTGTTAGTGGCCAACAAAGGATTCGACACTTACGAAGATAAATGAATTTCCTATGTGTTTCATAGTTGGTAATTCAAAGTCCTTGGCCAAGGCAGGATGAATAGAGATTCATACATGAATTACTAAACTTGAAATGGAATCATAGTTATTAAATCAATTTGGGTTTCGACAATATCATACCCAAGATTTAATCGGGAAATTGGATGTCGAAAGGATTTTACATGTATGGACTTGTAATTGAAATAGGTTTACTCGCTATTCACGTAATACTAGATTCATGCTACTTTCTAGGTGTTCCCATGATATGTGGGTTCTTGAATTAAGGGATTAATTCAAGAATAAGAGTTAATATGATTAACTCAAATTATAAAGAGTTGTAAACCCACTACTAGTATTAATTGTGAACCTAAAAGGTCACACCAATGTTTGTATGAAGACCAATAATAGTATTTCTAAAGAGTTAGAATTAATTGACAAAATCTAATTTTGATTAGATGTCAATTAAAGAAATATATTAAATTAATCAATTGGATTGATTAATTATATTTTGGATATTAATTTAGTGATTAATGTAATTACTAAATTAATAGTTGAATTTTTTAAAATAGGATTTTAAAATTCAAATCCAAATAATAATATGATTATTATATGAGGAGAATATTAATATGATATATATATTTTACAAATGATTTTAAAAAGAGTTTAAAATTATTTGTTTATTGTTATTATTGATTTTTAATATTGATTAAGAATTAAATATTAATAATAATATAATAATGAGGAAGATAGGATCTTGCACATTATTATATTATTGTAATAACTTGTAGAAATGATACAAGATATTTTAACATGTCTTGTGAAAATTATTCAAGTCATAAATTGTTATGGTTGAATTTATTTATCATTTCTTGTAAAAGTTATACAAGACATATATATATTTTATTACTAAAAATTTAGTATAAATATGGGCATGGTTAATGTTCATATTTGCTACAATTTGTGTTAACAATTTTACAAAGTATTGAGATATAAAGAGTTGGTTTTTCAAGTGTTGTAATATCAAGAAAAGTTCTTGTAATTTTCTCCTCATAATATATATTCTATACTAAGTTATAAAATCGAGTGAGTTCCTACTAGCGAAGGATCATCTCGGTGTTGGAATACAAGCGGTGGATACTCTTAGAGGGAAGACACGTGGATTCCTAAAGCGAGCAACTCGAAACGATCGTTGTTCAACCGGGAACCGATTTCCTCAACTACCGTCGTCTTTGAAGGAGTTCAAGACATATTAGGTAATATTTGATATTACTTGTAACAAATCAAAATTTGTATTATTACATGTTTTTAAAGATGACGATTTGTTAATTCGCCACATGTATATACGGGTTATGTATTTAAGTGTTATATACTTGTTTTAAAAAATTTTAAATTCCGCTGCGTATAGCCCGTACGGTACAGGTGAACCCAACACGACGTCCTCAAAATCCACGTCTGGTGGCCGCTGCTTATTACAGCGCTCATCGTCTACCTCACCGGCCTCCTTCCAGGCTGGACGACAATCGGATGGGATTTCAGTCCAGGTACTTTTTCCATCTTCTACATCGTACAAAGATGGTGGGGGGTGCTAATGCGGCACCCCGCAAAGACTTGTCCACTAAGCCCACCTCTATAACCCCTGCGATTGCCCCAACCCCCGTCCATGTCGCGGTTCGTTTGCTTATTTAGAATGAAGGTACTGAGAGATAGTCATATGTCCCTGATCTTCGGGGACAGATCCGCAATCCGACGACCCATCATCTCGAATTGGCGACTAAACCCTCGGCGTAAAGGCTCAGGTTGTAGATGGCGATGTCACGTCTATCATCTATAACATCTTGTCTTAGCATCATTGATCGTGGCTGGTCACTGATACCAACTGATGTAGCGTAATAGGCGATTGGGAATAAGGAAAAAAGAACTCTCTCGACAAACTGTATATTCATATTCAAAATCAACCAAAGAACATCAAAGAAGACGAGTCCTTGAAATAAGGCTCCTACAACTCTAATAATAATTTGTCCAATAAGAAAGCTAATAAATACTTATTCTCTCACCAAATTTAAATAACAAACATAAAAGGAATAAGACAAGCAAGTCAAGGAAGGAAGAAAGCTCACTGTTGGGGACAAACTTATGTCACTCTCAAAAGAGGGAGAAGCAAAGGCTGACGTAAGATGGAAGAGCTACGATATGACTGAACTTCACTTTGCTTGCTAAAGGTAAATGAAAATAAATATATATCTTAAATCAACGATGTTAGACGATATCTCGTCTTCATCACCTAATCTAATTACTAATATAATATAATGTTGATCGTGTTTAGTTATGTGCTTGTTATTTTCAGCTAATCATCCATTGATGAATGATGGATTGTTCATGGGTGTGTTTCCTGTAATAACCTCCCAGGATTCTGGTTTAATGTAAGTTCAATATAAAAAGTATTAGTTCGCAACCAGAAAATCCTTTTCAAGTCTCGAGCGAGCAAGCGACCGACCTCTGCACGCGTCCTGCCTAAGTTTCCGCAAGTCTAGAAACCTAGAGTAGCTCTAACAATTTCTGCAACCTTATCTACTATCTACTTATAATCCTACAACACCAATATTTCAGCAGTGAAAATTTGGACATACCAAATTATCCAAAAATTTGAAAATTTAGAAGGTAGAATGGTCAGTTTGGACTAATTATACCAAAAGCCTTTTTTTTTTCAAAACAAGAGGAACAAAAATATTTAAACAAGATGAAAGTCTACAATGTATCAACTAATCCCATACACAAAAAAGAGCAAGAGCACCACATGGATGGCCTAACAACCATCTCAATATACAACTCCAAAACAAAGAGCTAAGGGCAAAACAAACAAGCTTGAAACCTGTAGCCACAAGAAGAACCAACACAACAACAAAAAGTAAAAAATAAAAATAAAAAGAGCTAAAATAACAAACAGAAAATGACAATACGGAACCTAAGGAACTAGTTTATTCTCTTCTCTCCCAAACAAAACAAACTAAGCCACAGAACAAAAAATAAGGATGAACAGTGATTAAGGGCTAAGAACTACATGTTAGTTTACCGTGCAGACAGCTCGTTGCCTTTGGGATACAGTGATTCTAATTTCTAGTCAGATAGGGACGAGAGTAAGTCAACCTCAGGTTATGTGATTCCAATTTCCCTATGTTTAAGATATAATGTCCATTAATTAATTCAATTACTAATAATCAAGAATTAATTAATTTATTATTATTTCACTAAAGCTAGCGCTCGTTCATCACATTATTACTATGTCGGAATTTTATCCACCTGCAAGGTTTAGCATAATAATGCTTCATGAACTCACTCGGAAACATCATCAAACTAAATGTACATGGCGACCGTAAATATCCTAATAGCACATCATACATGCTGCAGTATTACACAACACAGTAGGACTATAGATCTAGTTCACTAAAACCCACCCATGTGAATCAAAATAATATATACTGCATATATATGTCTATTTAATATCTTACGGGTTAAGAAAACACAGTAATTAACCGAAGCTTAGTTCGTTTACGACAATTAGTATAAAACAAACTGCTCCTCTCTGGAATCATGTCCAATACATAAACGTACTAGTGCAACTAATCAGTCAAGACAAACTGTACCATTGACACTACAACCGTTCCGATTGGGTGTTCATGTCCATCTAGGTTGTGAACTATAATTCTTGTTTCGTATGTAACTGATAGAATGATCTTTGGTTCGTCCGATGACGATCCACATTATCTAATTGCAAAACAAATAACGTGGAACTTGTTTAATCTAACATGTTTCTCATTAATAAATGGTAAAAGTGTAATATCATGATTCAAATTCAAGCTTTCAGTATATAACACTAACAATACTCCATGGATAGAGAAAACACATCCGAGTGAAATATCATTTTGTCTAAAAGTCTGCAGAGAAAAGCTTGATTAATGTCGACATCGTCATGAGCGAAGAACAACGGGGCGACAATTTGAAAACAAGGTTTTGAAGACCATACTCAGGAAAGCTGAAGGGAACAACAACGACGGAGTGACGTTGACTAAATACAAGATTTCGTTTAAAGTACACAAGCTGGCCAACGGACGACAATGAAAAGTCAGACTAGCCAGCAAAAATACCATCTGAAGGACACGCTTTAGATAGAAGGTCGTCAGCTAGACCCGCCACTTGAGTTAGGAGGAGATTGTACGGAATCTTGTATTATAGAATATAATCTTTGTATATCTAAATTAGTTAATTTGTTTTCCCTTATTGCTTACTTAGATTAATTGTAGTTTATAAATTTCTGTTTTGTATGTGAATTTCAAGAAAATGGCTTTAAGAAATAAAAGGAATTTTGGTAAAACGAACAAAGTCGAGGCACGTAAGATACACTCTCCTTAAGACGAAATAGCCCTGTATATTACCCACGGTTCACGACTAACGCCTCCAAGATACAACGACTTTTGATTTGTGTATAGTGGTAACTCAAATACACAAACCTTCGGCGAACAATACTTAAGATTCGGAACTCTCAAGATAGGAAAGAACACAAAGAACACAAGATGAATATGAACTTTGTAAAAAGGATGCAAAAGTTATAGAATTATTTGATGTCTTGAATGATTTCATGTTAGTGGGTATTTATAGATGTAAGGAGACACCTCCCAGAGGTTTAAGTGTCAAAAGACACCTTTTGGGACGTGCCCGAACAAGAACGGATGTATCTAGTGGCCAAAAGATACCTTATGGTCACCAAGGGTTGCGACCCTTCGATTTCCGCAGCCAGTTGCGCGCCCGTGCCCCGTGGGCTCGTACGAGCTCATACGGACTCGGAATCAAGTTCTGTTTTTTTCCTAATTGTCCCTAACGAGCCCCTCTACAATTCTAGCATACATAATGCATATTTATGGCTCATTTTAGTTTGTCCAAACATTTATTAAAATATAATGTTTGTGAACCCTACAACCTTTTGAGTTGTTTAAACTCGATTAACTAAAAAAAAACACTTAGAATTAATTTCTCATTCACCTTAAAAAGGTTTTGAGACTTTTCTAAGTATTATACTTACGAAAAATAGAATCGTTAAATCGGTACAAAACCAATTTTTCCTTACAATCCCCCACATGAATGAAATTAATGCATGTATGCAATACTTGAGAGTTCCGGCGAACCATCATTGCATCAGGATAGATAGCTTTTTTTTTTATATATAAACATCCCAGAATGGGATAGGGGGTTGAGGCTACACCCCTGACCTGTGAATATAAGGCCCAGCTAGGGCTAAAAAGTCAATGGTCTACATCCAAGTCGGAAATACATGGAGCAACAACAAAAGCATAAAATAGAAAACAAAAAATAAAAAATAAAAAAACAAACTAAAAATAGAACAAAATAATAAAACTACAAAGGTCACAAAAATATGCAATGAGCATCTAAAATCGAATCCTCATAGGAGATCGGCCGAATCTAGTCAGGGGCAGGAGGTGGCGGTCGACCGAATCTGAAGGATGGGTACTCTAACTGGTCCATCCGAATGAGCGTTCGAAGCCGGAGGGGAATGTCCTCAGGAAGGAGGGTGCGTCTCTGGGGTATAGATGACCCGTGCTAGCAAGTAAATCGGCAGGCCGGTTCCCCTCCCGGAAAATATGTGAGACCTGGTAATGGATCGAATGAAGGGTGTCTCTGATACGCATAAGAGGATGCTGGATCTGCCATGAGCCCTGGTGGCCAGATGTCAAAAGTGTGATGACAGCCGCAACATCCATCTCAATCCAAACATAAGAGGAGATCGAGGCGGCAATCTCGAGACCAATCTGGAGCGCCTAAATCTCTGCATCATAACTCGTGGAGGCCCGGAGTGGCCCATGGAAGGCAGAGATGAGTGCCCCACCATGATCCCTAATCAGGCCCCCTCCTCCAGCAGCTCCGGTAAGTCTGTCGAAAGCGCCATCAGTGTTTAGCTTATCCCAAGGGGCCTTGGGTTTCAGCCAAACAACTGTCCTGGGACGTGGATGATGGAAAGGTAAAGGAGGTGGTGGCCTCAAACGGTGGGGCGGTGTACACCCTGTCCAGTCTCTCGTCGTGAGTCTACCCAGGGCGGTGAGGAGAGAGAGGTGTCTGTCAACCTGCAAAATAATGTGAGCACAAGAAAAAATAATATCCCTATGCTTCGCATTATTCCTTTCTGTCCAGGTGGCCCAAAGGATCAGACAAGAAATAAGGAAGCCCACGTGTCTACTGTGTGTGCGGTGAGCGAAAAAACTCAGAAGCTCAAAAAAACTATTTGTAGTGGGTAAGGGTATATGAGTATATCTGGCATAGTGCTCCCACACTCTCCTCACAGTCTCACTCTCAACGAAAAGATGGGTGAAAGTCTCGATCTCAAAGGCACCGGTCTCAGCACAATAATGGCAGCGAGAAGGGAAGGAGAACCCTCTCGCCTGCATCACAGTGTCAATGGGAATGCGCCGTAAGAGGAGGCGCCACAAAAACACGGAAATGGTCGGGGTGAGAAGGTCGGTCCATATGGCCCCGAAGAGGCGGTTTGGCCGGTTTCCCAGCCTCACTTCTCCCAAGGCTGAAGACGTAGAGAATGCACCCGAAGATGTAAGTCTCCACCTCATGCCATCCAAACCTCCCTCCAGAATGGGAATCTGTCGGATCTGGTCAATCTCTAGACTACTAAAACCCCCACCCTCACCAAGAATATCCTCCATCCTATCTCTGTCCCAGAAACCTCCCGTCCAAAGGTCCTTCACCTGCATGAAAGGCAGATGAGTGACAGGCCTAGTACTCGAGAGAGGGGCCTCGCCGAACCACCACTCATCCCAGAAGCTAACCTCCCCAGAACCCAAGGTCCAAAAGATGTGCTCCTGAGCACGTCTGCCAACAATGGTGAGACGTCTCCACTGTCGACTATCCCGAGCGGTGGCTGTCACCCTGCAGGGATGAGCAGCACCACCAGGGCAATATTTCCTCAGGAGATATTGGGCCCAAAGGGACTTGCCCTCCCTAAAACGCCACCACATCCTGTAGGAAAATGCAGTAACCATATCAGAGAAACGCCGAACCCCGAGCCCACCCTCAGAGTGGGGACGACAGATGGATTCCCACTTTACCCAGTGGGTCTGCCGCCGACCTCGCGGGCCCTCGCCATAGCTCCAAAAATAGCGAGCAAAGATCTGATCTAACTCATGAATCATAGACTGGTGGGGATCAAGCACTGCGAGAAGATGAAGAGGAAGGGCACAGAGAGTGCTCTTGATCAGAGCAAGTCGTCTGCCGAAGGATAGGTGTCTATGGGACCAGCCAGAAATCCGGTCAATCATCCTCTGACGGACGTCAATAAAAAGCTCATGAGAAAGATGGCCTTTGTACAAGGGGGCCCCAAGGTAAGGGATGGGTAAGTCCCCACGAGCAAAACCAGTGCGCTTGTGGATCTGGTGGGCCCAATGATCTGCCACGTGGTGGTCCATGATAAAGGTACTCTTACTAACGCTGACTAGCTGACCAGATGTCTCACTGTAGTGTTCCAAAAGACTCATGAGAGCAACTAGCCCATTATCATTTGCACGAGTGAAAATGATAATGTCATCCGCGTAAGAAAGGTGGGAAATGGAAGGCCCACAGCCACGCATGTTGTAGGTCATCCTCGGAAAATCGCGAATGAAGTCGTCAAGGCAGCGAGAGAGATAGTCAGCCACTAGAACAAAAAGGGAAGGGGATAAGGGATCCCCTTGACGAAGGCCGCGGGTGGAAGGGAAAAAGGTCGTGGGGCTACCATTAATCAAAACGGAGAATGTGCAGTGTTCCACACACGCCTCCACAAAGCTAATCCAACGGTTAGGGAATCCCATCCGAGACAGTACCTCTCTGAGAAACGACCACTCGACCCTATCATATGCTTTGGCCATGTCTAGCTTCAGCCAGGGTTCGTGTTCGATTCGCATGAGAGATGTCGTGTATCATCTCCTGAGCCAGTAGGATATTATCACTAATGATTCGGTCCTTGATGAATCCACTCTGGTTCGGAGAGACAAGGTGAGGGAGGAGAGGGGCGAGGCGACTGTTGAGGATCCTAGAAATGATCTTGTTAGTCACGTTGCATAAGCTGATAGGTCTATAGTCAGACCAATTGCTAGGTCCCGATCTCTTCGGGATCAAAATGATGGAGGTTTCCGTGAAGGACTCTGGCATCTGGTGGCCAGAGAAAAAATCCCTCACTACTTCCTCGACGTCAGTACCCACGATCTCCCAGCAAGACTGGATGAAGAGGGACGAAAAACCATCCGGTCTGGAAACGCTGTTGGGATCTATCCCAAACACAGCCTCCCTGACTTCCTCCTTACTCGGGAGGTCACAGAGGTCAACAAGGTCGACCGACTGCGGGATAGTCAGAAAAAGGGCCGGAACAGGGTACGTAAGCAAATCCCGCTCAGAGGAGAAGAGAGAGTGGAAGTAAGCCCTAGCCGACTCCCGTATCTGGGGCTCCTGGGTCACGGATGACCAGTTATCCTCGACACTATGGATATACGACTTGAATTGCTTCTGCCTCACGAATCCCTGGAAAAACTTGGTATTACGTTCCCCCTCAACCACCCAGCGCACAACAGCCTTCTGCTTCCAGAAGTCTTCCTCCATGAGGAGGCGCAACTGGTACTCAGCATGGCAGCGGCGCATCTCGGACCTATTCTCTGGCGAAGAATCCAAATCATAGGTTTGTTCCGCCTCCGCATATGCAGTCTGAGCTGCAGTAAGGCGCTGAGAAATATCACCAAAAATCGTCCAGTTCCACTGCTTCAAAACACAACGGAGTCTCTTGAGCTTCTCCTCCAAATTGCGCATCCCATAGAGGTGCGTAGCCTGCTGCCAGGAGGCTCTAACAGTATCGTAGTAAGAGTGGTGGCGAACCCACATGTTCTGGAAACGGAAGGACGCTCGCCGAGGAGAAATAGAGAACCGACAACGAATCAGGAGGGGGGCATGGTCGGATCCAATTCGAGGAAGGTGCTTTACAACCGTAGTCGCAAACACCCTCATCCACGCCTCTGAGTAGAGAGCGCGATCGAGCCTCTCCTTGACTCCGACCCTCTCCCACGTAAAGGGAGCCCCTTCGTAACCAACGTCAATGAGCTCACAATCTGAAACGGCATGCGAGAAATCTAAGATCTCCGCAGAGCGATCCGAAATACCACCAATGCGTTCGTCGTGATGCAAGAATATGTTGAAGTCACCGCTAATCATCCACGGTAATCCCTCCATGCTCTCAGCAATCTCACGCATGGTGTCCCAAAGGTCATAATGACCAACCCTCGCACAGCTGGCGTAAACCAAAGTGTGGAAGATCGGCTCCGGAAGATGGGAGGCAGAGAGCTTCACATCAGGATAGATAGCTTGTGGCTATGAATCTTCCTTAGTGAAATACTATCGGATACACTAGTCGTTAGTAGCGTAATGCTTTGAACTTACCGGCTGTTTGCGTGCACCAAGACAATAATACTCACACAATAACAGCTCTAACAATTTCTTGTTCTCACGTTGTGTCCATTTCGGCCTTGGACCATATCTCAGTTTAGTAAGTGTTCGTTGAAGCGGCCAATTTAATTCTCACTTACAAAGGTGATTCTCCTATAAAGAGTATTCTGCCTTACTCTACCCGTAGGTATAGGAGTCATTAAATTTCCTTGACTTAACCTCACCACTTAGGCAGATTTTAACACTTGACGGTTCTTGGGAATGGGTGAAACTTTCAAGTGTTTCACTGAACTGTCAAAACTTAGTTTTCCCATTGAACCAAGGTTTCGGGATCTCCGATTCTAAAGGTTGGGTTACCGTTAAGACTGTTCTTATGTTGTGGATTTAAATCCCATTCCTCTAACCAACTTGTACATTTCATCTCGATTAATGCCTTTAGTAAGCGGATCCGCTAGGTTTTCCTTTGACTTCACGTAGTCAACCGAAATAACCCCACTCGAGATCATTTGTCTTATTGTATTATGCCTTCGACGTATATGTCGAGACTTACCATTGTACAAGCTACTTTGTGCCCTTCCAATTGCCGATTGATTATCACAATGTATCATTACAGCGGTCACCAGTTTTGTCCAGCATGGAATATCTTCAAGGAAATTCCTAAGCCATTCAGCTTCTTCCCCGGCTTTGTCCAGGGATATAAACTCGGACTCCATCGTGGATCTAGCAATACACGTTTGCTTAGAAGATTTCCATGACACCGCTCCTCCACCTATAATGAACACAAAACCACTAGTGGACTTGGAGTCTTTTGTGTCGGATATCCAATTCGCATCACAATACCCTTCAAGTACCGCTGGATACCTCGTATATGTTATTCCATAACTCAAGGTATGTTTCAAATACCTAAGTACCCGAATAAGTGCATTCCAATGGTCATTGCTCGGGTTACTCGTGAACCTACTTCGTTTACTCACAGAATATGCTATATCGGGGCGAGTACAATTCATCAAGTACATCAAAATCCCAATTACTCGTGACTATTCTAGTTGAGACACTGGTTCACCTTGATTTTTAGCTAAGTGTTGAGTTAAATCAACAGGCGTCTTAGCTGGAGGCTTATTGAATGCATTGAACCTCTTCAAGATGTTTTCGACATAATGGGATTGTGACAAAACAATTCCTTCCGAACTTTTAGAGATTTTAATCCCTAAGATTACATCGGCTTTTCCCATATCATTTATGTCAAAATTATTTTTCAACATTTTCTTGGTACTAAGAATTAAACCATTATTTTTTCCCAAGATTAACATGTCATCAACATACAGACATACGATCACGAATGAATCGACGTTACGTTTAATATAGACACATTTGTCACACTCGTTGATTTTAAATCCGTTTGACAACTTCACTTTGTCAAACTTTTCGTGCCAACGCGTAGGTGCTTGTTTTAGCCCATAAAGCGACTTAACCAAGCGACACACTTTTTTTTCTCTTTTCCAGGTGCAACGAACCCCTCGGGTTGTTCCATATAAATTTCCTTCTCGAGGTCTCCATTTAAGAAGGCCGTTTTCACATCCATTTGATGAATCTCAAGGTCATGCATTGGAGCAATTGCAATGAGAACATGTATAGACGTGATTCGAGTCACAGGAGAATACGTATCAAAGAATTCATATCCCTCTGTTTGCTTAAACCCTTTTACAACCAATCGGGCCTTATATTTATCAATAGTTCCATCAGCTTTATAATTCCTTTTAAGGATCCACTTACATCCCAAAGGTTTTCTACCCGGTGGGAGATCAACCAAGTCCCAAGTATTATTGTGCATAATGGATTCAATCTCACTATTGATAGCTTCTTTCCAAAAAGGAGCATCCGGACTTGTCAAAGCCTCTCGAATGGTTCTCGGTTCATTTTCTAACACATAAGTTAAAAATTCAGGACCAAAATACTTAGGTACTTTTGTTCTCTTACTACGCCTTGGCAAATCCTTAATTTCTTGAGGTAGTGTAATACCCCATTCGGCCATCTCTTAACCAAAGTAATTCTCATGTGCACACCTTTAACAATAGACTGCTGTACGTATGCCTTTCGGCGAACATAAATGGGGTGCCCAAACTACAGGAGGCTCAACCGTCATAGCACGCACCTAGTGCTTGGACAGGATATCCATCACCGGCCAGGGCACATTGCCAAGGTCTTACAGATGACGTGGTCCTTAGCAAAGGACAAACGTGGAGATTACCCTTGCGGGGTACGTTCTATAGCTACGGGGATGACCGTTCGACGGCCGGTACAGCTCACATCGAAGATTACATGCTCACATGCATACATTGATCATACCCACATAAATAAAGCAATTATCATTCAAGGCATAGACATTTTGATAACCCACCTGGAAATCGAGGTAGAAAAGCACACAAATAAATCGGTAGGACGGTGAGGCTCGATTCCTCAAACACCTACATTTAAGCGAGATAATAATCAATAATTTATCTCACTACTCGGAATAACATTGAAAATCATACTTAATCGGAAATCAACGATTAAGGGATTTTATAGGATTTTTCGTGGACTTGGAACTCTTTCTCATTTTTTGCAAAATAGGACCCGAAAAATTAATTTGAAGCCTGGGGACTTAAAATAATTTTTCCTAAATTTTTGTCATTTGAAAATAATTTTTAAAAAATTGAAATCAGTAATAAAAACGGGCTCCGAAACACAAAAATTGGCTTAATAGGGGGATTGGGCCGAGCTGGGCAGGGTTAGAGGTGTTGTTGGGCCGCTGTTGCACACCATTTGGGCCGCCGCGGATTGGGCCGCACGCGAACTGGCCCATCACTAGGCTGGCCAAATGCGGGCTGAGGATTGGGCTTCGCGGCCAGCAGCTGTGAGATAACCGGGCAGCGCGCGGGCTGAGTCGGGCCATCCGGCCCGCGCGCCTGAAGCTGATATTTCTTAAATAAAGAAGGAAAAAAAATGGGGAAAGGGAACGCGGCCCTCAGGGTTCGAACTACGAACCTAGTTGGTAATGAATGGCATGCACGCCACTGCGCCACACGATAGGGTGCTAATTCAAATGGATTGATTAGTTAATGAATGTAACCCAATGTCTGTAATTAAAGCCAGACTGAACAGAGGGGCAAAGAACCGAACAAAGTTGTGCAAATTTTTACAGAAATTAAAAGATGTAAACAGACTGAACGAAAAATTTACTGAACTCGACCCCGACATAATTAACGACAACGAAATTCGAGTGATTTTCAAAAATAACATATTTCAGAGTTTTGAGACTTTAGAAAAATCGAGTTTGTTCGGAAAAACGAAACATCAAAACACGGTTTGAAACAACGAACAAGACGACCCTAAATAAATTACAACGAGACTACGAAACGACAAAACAGAACTCCGAACTAATACGATTTTATCCCAGCAATATAACGGTATACACGCTTATGAAATCGAGAGTTCCAATCATTCCCGAAAATCCACGAACATACGAAATCAATAATGAATATACGAACAGACAAATAACTAGAAATCAATTCAAAGAGTACGAATACAATCTAACGAGCAACCACGAGTACGATTACATCGAGAAGGTTCGCCGAATACCTTTCTTCGGGAAGTTCGGTTGAGAACGAACGAATGACGGGAAAGAACGGAATGAACGGTCCAACACCTCGAAAGTCCTTGAATATGTCGCTGCTCACGAAAGGATGGACGTCCTGGTTGCTGCGGGGCCTCACCTCGACAGTCGGCTCGACGGCGGTTCAAGCTCCCCGGAAATGGTGGTCAGCGACTAAGGGACATATTCCAGATGCTTACTGTAGAGGGCGCGGAGGAGGGAATATGGCTGCTCGTGGACGACGAATTCACCGGGGGTATAACTGCTACCGCACGAGCTTGAAGTCACCGGAATTAATGGCGTGAAAGGAGAATCAATCGGCAATAAAATTTCTCCTTTCAATGGTTACTGAGCGAGAGAGAGATAGAATTTGAATTGAAAAATTCTGAGTGGAGAACTACTCAACTATATAATAGGGCGAGAGGGAGAACGTGCGGATGGATATCACAAGAAAATCGGAACAAAAACTTAAGCCATTGGAGGGGGTGGAGAGGACCTAGTCGCTAGGAAGAAGATTTGAAGCTGAAATCTTATCCTCAAATGGGGCCTGGGTTTGATTAATTCATTGGGCCAAAATTAACTAAAAGAAGTGGGCCAAAGATATAACTCAGCTGGGCCAATAAACTAACATCATTTGGGCTGGAAGCAACACATTATTTGGGCCGTCATTGTTTATAAAACTGGGACCCGGGTTATAATTATCCGAGTAGACCGAAAATCATTCTCGATAGATTGGGCCGATTATTAAGACTCGCTTGGAAAAATGGCTCGAATACGATTGCGACGATAAATTAGACCGAATAATATATATAATACACACAATAATATTTTATAATACTAACAAGAATTTAAACACATAATCAAAATTAGGCAATTTAGAATTTAATAATAATAAAAAATTTGACAATTAGACAAATAATAATAATAATAATAATAATAATAATAATAATAGCAATTAGGCATTTAATAATAACATAACAATAATAATAATAATAATAATAATAATAATAATAATAATATTAATGAAATAAATAAATAAACAAATAATCCCAAATATTTCACAAATAAACGGGGCATTACAGTCTACCCACCATAAAAAGAATTATGTCCTCGGAATTCGAAAATAAAACATCCAAATCCTAAAATACAAGGAGACCTCACCTACGAGGAGGTGCCAGTAGCCATTTTGGACCGGAAGATCCATCAGCTGAGGAACCGGGCAGTGAGCTTAGTGAAGGTGCAGTGGAGCCGACACGATGAGACCGAGGCGACTTGGGAAAAGGAGGCCGAGATTAGGAGGCATTATCCGAACTTTGTGTTCTGAGTTCTCATTTGTATTTTATTGCTTTTTAGTTTTATTTTCGAATTCCGAGGACGGAATTCTTTGTAAGGTGGATAGGCTGTAATACCCCATTCGGTTGTGGATTATTTGGGAATAATTATTGCTATTAATGGTTGCTTTTATTATTATTATTATTATTATTATTATTGTTATTATTATTATTATTGTTATTGTTTGTCAATTACTAATTGCTTATATATATAAATATATATTATGTGTAATGTGCTTATATATATATATATAAATATATATATATATATTATAAGTCGTGTATTTGTTTATCATCGTCTACCGAAGCGATCGAGAATTTTTATTATCATGTTGTATCCCTTAGCCCGATTAAATTGGTCTTGGCCTAATTTGAGTTATATTCCTAGGCCTTTATGCCATTATATTTCCAGCCCAAATAAAGTTTGTGTGTTGGCCCAGCTGAGTAATGTCTTTGGCCCAAGATGATGTATTATTTTTGGGCCCAATTAGAGGTTTATTTTGGGTCCTAATTAATTTAGCAGCAGATCCATCTCCTCCTCCCCAATCGGCAATGGTGCAGACCGATTCAATCGAATTTGCAGGTGAGATTTTCTCGCGATAATCCCTTCGTGTATCTCGCTTCGCTTCCACTCCTACTTAAGACTCAGTTGGGGAGACTTTATCTCGGAAAATCTCAAATCAAATTCGTTCCAAATCCTTCCTCTGTAATCTCCCTCTTTCATCGAGCTTGCGCGTACCGCCATTGATTCCGGCGACTCAACCATCCTCGCCGGAGTCCTTACGTCACAGCACACTCCCTGCCGCCGTCGACTTGCTGTTATCAATTCCTCGCCGCCGCTCGCTGACAACCACGCTGTTCGAGGAGAGGTGTCCACGACTTGTCTGCCATTAATTCCGGCAAGCACTCGAGCAGCGTCCCGCCGTCGCCAACCCTCAGCAATTCATTTCGCGAGCAGCACTTCTGGAGAGTTTTGACGTCCGTCTGTCGAGCCGTTCATCGAGCTTCTGAGGGCCCGTTCGCGCATTTGCTCCATACCGACCCGATTTTCCGATTTCTCGTAAATTCCCGAAGACGGGTAACCTTTCGAATCCCTCTATCGAGTTCGTATTTATTTTTCTGGCTGTATTTTATCATGCTAGTAAATAGTTGGATTCAATTATCGTCTTTCGCTTGGATTCTGATATCGGATCATTTATTCGGATTGCCTATTTGTTCATGTGTTGGATTCGTGAGTTCCATGGATAATTGGGTCTCTTGTTTATGAAAGTCGAACCCTTTATGCTGCTGCTATGAATAAGTCATTTGGATTCGGAGTCTCGTTGTTGTTTCGAGTCTTGCCGTTGTCGTTATGTTATTTGTTTGTTTTCAAACTACGTATCGTCATTTCGTCTTTCGAACCTTCTCGTTATTTTATTCGTGCTCGTGTATCACTCGATTATCGTCGTGCTCATTTAATTGAAATTCGATGATTTGTCGGTTGAGTTATATTCGTTAATCGGTTCGTATGCTGCTATTTGTGAATTTTCGTAGACTTTCGGAACTCTTGTATATTGTATAAATTGAGTCTTGTTGCAGCTGGGATTAATTAGTCTTATTTCAGTGACTCGTTGTTATTTTCGGGTTGTCTCGTTCATATATGTTTTTTTCGCTCGAACCCTATTTGTCGTTTCGTTTATTCGTCTCAAAAATCCGTTTTTTTTTAAAGATATTTCAAACTGTGATAAATATGTACTGTTTTTCCCGAACCTGAGCTGCAGATGGATTGTACGAATTTGGTAGTAAATTTACTGCCATTTGCAGCTCTGTTCTTTTATCAGGTCCCAGGCTTTTGTTTTGATTTTTGTAACTCAAGTTTTTGTTCTAAGTCTCATCCCCGTCTGTGGTGCAGTGGTGTGCAGCGCTGTTTCGCGTGTGCGAGGTCGTGAGTTCGAACTCCCAGCCCGTGCTTTCTTGCCTTTTTTTTAATAATGTAACCAGTTTCTTTTTTTTTTTTCTGAAACGGCCGAGGAATTCTCATTAAATAAACAGTCAATATTACATCGGGGCCCAAAGGACCATGATCCAAAAAACAAAATGGATCAGAGGAGAACAGCCAAAATCTCCTAGACAAACTAGCAACAAAACAAAAGCAATGCAACAGCCACAAAAGACCCTAGGGATCTGCTGCATCCCAACAGGAACAGAACCAAAAAAACTAATAAAACAAAGACTAGCCACTGCATATGCCTAGCTAGAGAACATTAGAAAAAAAAACTTAAAAAAGTCTAGGAGCTAAGCTCAGAAGGAGGAGAGATAGAGGAGAACTCAATCCATTCTTTCACTGCATTATCAATAATGATCTTCTCTGGAGTCCATATCTTCTGAAATACCCATAAATTTCTAGTTTTCCATAACTGCCACAGAATATAAGTTGAGAGTTGAATTCGCTCTTCAATAGATTTAATAGCTTTAATCAGACAGAGGGTAGCCCACCAATGCTTGAAGTTTTCCTGGAACTTTGCTGGCCCCTCCCAGTGCACCGGGGATAATTTCCAGACTTTATCAGCCCTTAGACATTGGAATAGTATATGCTCAGTTGTTTCAGGGAGTTGACCACAGAGCATGCAAGTAGAGTCAATGTTGAGTCCTCTTTTACAGAGGTTTGTAGCAACTGGGAGTATGTCACTATAGCACTTCCATAGAAAGTGCTTAATCTTGCCCTTTATCTTCAACTTCCAGCTTTTTATTCTCATTTTTCTCATTTTTGCAGCTTCAGTGCTTCCTTCAGGAACATCAAGCTTTAAGATCTTATCAGAGATTAGGTGAGCATATGTAGTGGCCACAGTGAAAATCTGCTTAGAGTTGAGGGTCCAGATGGCTTTATCTTGCAGGTTTCTGCTCAACGGCTTGATTTTTAGGATTGCTTCACATTCAGCTGTGGAAAACACTTTCATAATAAGATCTTCATTCCAAGACTCCCCATCTTCAGTCATTAGATCAGAAACCCAAGTTAGGTTAGGAGCATCAGGGACTTTCTTCAGAAATTTATTGGGAAGATTAGGAACCCATGGATGTTCCCATATTCTTGTTGTTCTGCCATTTTTGACCTGTATCATGTAGCCACAAAGAAAAGTTTTTTGCAGTTTAAGCAATGATCTCCATAGCCATGATGCATTCTGTGTGGGCTTGGCATCAAAGAAGTTCCCAGATGGAAAGTATTTATGCCTGAGTACTCTGCTCATGAGAAGTTTTGGATTTTTGACCAATCTCCATAATTGTTTTAGAATAAGTGCTTGGTTAAAAACTTGAAGATCATGGAAGGCTAGACCACCAGCTGCTTTAGGAAGAGTAAGGAGTTGCCATGCCTTCCAATGTATACCAGCACTTGAATTTGACTGAGATTTCCACCAGAAATTTGCAAATATTTTAGCCAGATCCTTGCATATGCCCACTGGAAGAAGAAAGCATGACATAGTAAAGACAGGCAGTGCACTGAGAACTGATTTCATGAGGACTTCTTTCCCAGCTCCTGATAAGAATTTATTTTTCCAGCTCAACAACTTGTGATTCACAGCATCAGTCACATATTTAAAGGTGTCCCCTTTTGATCTCCCTATGCCAAGTGGCAGCCCCAAGTACCTTGAAGATTTATGAACAGAGATTCCCTGAAGAATGTTACAGATGTTGTGTTGAGTGTCCTCATGAGTGTTTTTAGTAAAGAATACTGATGACTTGCTCAAATTTACTTGCTGACCTGTGAGAGATTTATATTTTTCTAGCATAGACAAAATGAGGTGAGCAGCATTCACAGTAGCTTGACAGAAGAGAAGAGAGTCATCAACAAAGAAAAGATGACTGAGAGTGGGGCCTTGTTTAGAGACTTTGAGCCCCTGATATGTGCCTGTGGTCATTTCATGCTGGATTAAGCAAGATAAACTTTCTGACACAATTATAAAAACGTAAGGGGAAATGGGATCCCCTTGCCTAATACCTCTTGAAGGCACAACATAGCCAGTAGGAATGCCATTAAGCTTAAATGAAAATGAGGTAGATTGAACACATGCCATGATCCAGTTTATAAATTGAACATGAAACCCCATTTTTGTCATAATTTTCCTGATACTGGCCCACTCGATTCTGTCAAAGGCTTTAGACATATCCAGCTTTAGTGCCATGTACTTCTTAGGGCCAGTTCTATGCCTATCGATGAAATGGAACACTTCATGTGCTATAATGACATTATCCAAAAGCTGTCTATCAGGTATGAAAGCAGCTTGAGTGTTACTAATGCATAAAGAAAGGCAGGGTTTGAGTCTTTCAGCAAGAATTTTGGAGATAACTTTATAAATCACCTCACAAAGACTAATAGGCCTGTAATCCCCCACAGTAATTGGTGTTTGGCATTTAGGGATTAATGTAAATAGAGTGAGGCTCCAATTTTTAAGCATATGACCAGAATTAAAGAAAGAGAGAACAGCTTTGCATAAGTCAGCTTTAACAATACTCCAGAAGGATTGAAAAAAAGAAGGTGCATACCATCCCATCCAGGTGCTTTTTCAGGGTGCATGTGGAACATAGCATCTTTAATCTCTTCTTCAGTCACCTGAGCAATGAGGTTGGCATTTAATTCATCAGTGATGGTGGTAGGTATGAAGGAGAGGATATTGCCAATGTCAGTGGAGCCCTCAGAAGAGAAGAGATGTTGATAATGATCTGTTAAGCAAGCAGCTATCTCTTCTCTGGAAGTGCAAACAGTCTGATCATCCTTTACAAGTCTGGAAATAACATTTAGCTTTCTTCTTTGGAGGGTTAAGGCATGGAAGAATTTTGTGTTCTTGTCCCCCTCTCTAAGCCACAGTGCTCTGGATTTTTGTTTCCAAAAGAGCTCTTCATTTTTATATGCTTCATTAAGCTGTTGCTTGAGGTTGTTCCACCTTTCTTAATTCCTTATTCCTCCTTGCTCTCTGAGCCCAGTCATCTCAGCATTTAGCTTTTCAATGTTTTTGGCTGAGTTAGTTTCCAGTGCTCTGCTCCAATTCAGTAAGGCTGTCCTCGTAGCTTTTATCTTCTCAGTGAAATTGAACATGGGGGAGTCCTTTTCTGGTTGATCCATACTTTCTGTATCTCTTCTTTTAAGCCTGGAATCTTCAGCCATCTTCTATCAAAGCAGAAAAATTTCCTTTTGTTATTTGATGGGGTCCCAGTGTGCAGAAGCAGTAAGTTATGGTCTGAAGCACTTCTGAAAATATTGATGACTTTGGCATTCAGATGATTGTGAAGCCAGTGCAGGGATGCAATCATTCTGTCCAGTTTCTCCTCTATATATCCCTCATCAATTCTGTTGTTGCCCCAGGTGAAAGGGTATCCTTCCGTGTATATTTCTTGGCCTCCCAAGTCAGCCAACAATGCTCTAAAGCCCCAAAAACTGGATTCTGGCCTACTTCTTCCCCCATTCTTCTCACCTTGGCATATGATGCCATTCCAATCCCCTGTAATCACCCAATTACTCCCCCAATTCATTCTAGCTTGACTGAGATAGTGCCACTGCTCACTTCTAGTTTTCCTGCAAGGGCTGAGGTAGACAAAGATAAACAAAGATTTTTCAGGCTTGGTGGAAAGGTTGTATTCTATTTCCACACAAAAGGGTTGGCATATGATTTGGTAGATGGTGACTTCATTATTCCAAAAGACCAGCAAACCCCCTCCCTTGCTAATAGGGTCTGATGCAATCCATCTATCTTCTACTCCCAAACTTCTGCAGACAGTATTAACAAACTTCTTCCATTTTCTGGTTTCACACAAAAAGGAAAAATTTGGGTGGTAGGATCTCCAAGATTCCTTCAGTTGGGGAACTGTAGAGGGCCCACCCAGACCTCTACAGTTCCACACCATGGCTGTCATTGATCACCTGGGGGCCATTTAAGGCTGGCTTCCACCACATGTGCATCCATTAACTTTTGCTTTTTATTTGAGCTGTCTTTAACCTCTGGTTGGGTTGAGGGATTGTAGTCATCCATGGCATCTTGTCTGCTTCTCTTGCTGGTCTCATTAGGTTCATTAAGAGATTGAGAAATGTGGGTCGGGCTGTTTGCTGCAGTTTTGTTTTGTCTCCTTGACAATTTCCTTTTTGAATCTTGTTGGTTCTTACTTTTACCTACTAGGACAGGCTGCTGCGAAGTGGACTGGGTAAAATCCATTAGGTGCTCATTGATGTTGGATGCTTCATTGTTGCTGAATTGCAATAGCAGAACTTTGTTAGGTGACAGGTCAGTCTTGACTTGGTTGCCTTGGCTACTCGTGGAGAGCTGACCTGAGCTGCTAGCAATAAAATCCTTCTCCATGGATTTATCTGGTCCCAAGGCTGCAGGCTTGGGTGAGCTGCTATTACCCATTCCGTTTTGATTGCTCATAGTTGAGTTGCCCAGTGGATTGTTATTATTCTCTTGCATTTGCATTGTTTCTGAGGACTTGCTTGCTTTTGGAGAAAAGGTTCCTTCTGTCGCTTTTAGCCAGTCCCCGTACTGCCCTTCCGATAGAGTTCCATTAGCAATGTCTTCCATTCGAAGGTTGCACGTTCTATCAACATGTCCGATTTTTCCACAATAGTAACAAAGATTTAACAATTTCTCATATTTGAATTCAATTCTCTTAAAAGTATCCCCCAATTTGATGCAGGTACATCTCAGAAGAGGCTCCTTCAGGTCGACAGTAACCAGGAGACGGAGATATCTTCCGCAGTTCCCATTTCCCGTACATATGGTTACATTTTTCACTTTCTTGAAAGATCTTCCAATTTTCAATCCAACCTCCGAGCAGAGCCAATTGAGGGGGACGTTACTAACCTGGACCCACATGTCCATTTCTGTGAAGCAATCATGGTCAGCAGATAAGTCATCTTGCCATTCCTTCAAAATTAGATATTGATTTTCAAAGGACCAGTTCCTTCCAGTAGCAACCCTGCTTTTTTCCGTTTCAGAATCAAAGATGAACTGAAAGAAACTCGGCTCTAATTCTCTAATCGTCAGCGGATGTTTGAGTTGCCAGATCTGTTCCATGGTTCGTTTAAGCCCAAAGAGATGAGCTTTTCTATCGCCGACGATTTTGCCAAAGAGGCTTCTCTTGCACTCATCAGAGCTGAGACGAATATTTGTAGGATCTAGATCGGTGATATTTTCTTCTCTTTGCGAAAGAGAAAATCTTTGGAGGCGAGTAGTTAATTCTTCTTGCATACTGTAGGTAGAACCAGAGAGAATGTAATAAGATTGAGAGAGGAAGGAGCGAGATGAGATTGAATGGAGAGAATACAGATCAGAGAAGATGAAAATCAACCGGAAACCGGTAATTATCGAGAAACTTCCAATCGGAAGAAAAGACAACTGGAACCCGGTAATTGGCGCAATCATAATCACAATTTTATTTGCTTATAATGTAACCAGTTTCAGTGCGCGGGCTTTCTGGCCCTAAATCCGGCCCGCGCGGTCCATCTTCCTCAGCTGCTTGGGCCCGCGCCCCAGCCTAGTTATGGCCCGCGTGTTCACAGCCATTGTGAGCTTTAGGCCAAGTTACTTAGCCCAATTTTCGCGGCCCAGAATTTCAGAAAGTGGCCAATGCGGCCCAGTCAGCTTTTTAGCCCAATTTTGTGTTTTGGAGCCCGTTTTTATACCGATTTAAATTTTTAAAATATTTCAAAATGATAAAATTTTGAGAAAAATTATTTTAAGTCCCGAAACTTAAATTTTAATTCTCCGAGTTCTATTTTTAAAAAATTAGAGAGTTCCAAGTCCACGAAAAATCCGATTAAAACCCTTAAGTCTTAATTTTTATTAAGCCTGGGTTTTATGTTAAATTCGAGTAGTGAGATAGATTATTAATATATTATCTCGCTTAAATGTAGGTGTTTGAGGAGTCGAGCCCTCGACCTACGAACTTGCTTTCGTGTGATATTCTACCTCGATTTCCAGGTGGGTTTTAATCTAAAATTTGCTATGCTATAATGGAGGTAAGATTCTTATACTTTGTTCTATGAATGTTTGTGTGAGTCATGAGACGGTGCCTAGTGGTGGGCGATCTCCAACCTTGTGATAGGTAAACTCATTTTAGCCTAGTCGATGGGCCGTGACTGTTGATGTTGAACCTCGGCACGACTGTACTCCCGCTGACGAGTTTGGGCTTACCCCTGGCGGCTTTTGATAGGTGTGCACATAAGTATAGTGATGAGTAGGAGAGTGGTGTGTTATGTCTTTTGACCATGTACTTGCATATGACTCTAGTATAGGCTTCTTACCAATATATTATGCATAGTGGTGAGCACCTCGTTTATATTTGTGCTCATCCCCACCTACTCTTCATTGACGCAGGTTAAGCAAGTGTTGGGCATGACGAGACTGAAGATGAGTGGGTGGTCAAACATTATTATTGCTTTATATTGCTTCCGTTTGCTTTGATATTTATGTTGAGATTATCAGACTTTGTTATTCATCCCTATTGCTTTCGGGATTGGTTGAACTGTTGAACCATGTGGAATATTTTTATCAGTTAGGATTATGTTGACAATCCTATTGCTAGATATGTTGAAATCTAGTCTTGGAACTTGAATTATGTTGAATATTCTCGTTTCCCTTATGTTGATTATGTGTTTAACCTTGGAAAGTTCTCAAGTAACGCCAAATGTTTTATGAATCGATAAATGGTTTTCGAAATTTTAAAACAAGATTTTTGGATAAGTCCGAAATTGTCTTTAAAAACCTTTGGGGCGTTATAGTTTGGTATCAGAGCCAGTCTGCGTTTCTGTAGACTGGTTTATATGTGATTAAGTGATTATGTGAATTGATCTTGTGTGTTGACCACTCGTCTTCGTCGTGCCGCACTGCTTAAGATATGTTTTAAATAAGTATTGGTATATACTTGAGTGATGTAATGCTAATATTTGGGGTTAGGTTTTATCTACCTTTAAAATGTGAACTCTAGTGTTGAACTCTAGACTTCTTTTATTTTTGTGTGCTAAATCTTTCGGCCATTTTCAAATGTAGAAATTATGGCTCGCCAAACCCGCAATAGCTATCAGCAACAACCACCTCCCCCGCCTCCTCCTCCTCCTCCTCCTCATCAGCATGCTCCGAGTATAGATCCCGTTACCGAAGCTGTGATCGATTTCCGTAACATGCATCCTCCGGCGTTCAGCGGAGTTGAGGGCCCCGAAGCTGTGGCAAAATGGCTTCAGCAGCTGGAGAGTATCTTTGATCTGTTGTTCACCACTGATGAGGTGAAAATCCGTTGTGCCTCGTTCGTGATGACCGGAGATGCTAGGACTTGGTGGAATGACTATTGGAGGCTTCGTCCTCGTGCTGAGAGGGATGCATTGACTTTGGACCAGATGGTTACTAAAGTCAAGGACAAGTACTACCCAGAGGCTCACCGTGCCCAGATGCTGAAGGACTTCTGGGAGCTCAAGCAGGGACCCCGTCCCGTGGATGTCTACGAGTGCGACTTCACCCGTATGTGCGTGTTTGCTCCGATGCTCGTAGATACCGACCAGAAGAAGGCCTTTCGTTTCCGTAATTGTCTTCGTCCCGACCTTTGCTACACCCTGACTGGCCACGGAGCTCTGCCTTACTCCGATATGGTCCGTCGAGCCACCGAGTTGGAGGTTTGCCAGAATTCCCAGAGGGCGACTGCCCCATCCTATCAGCAGACCCCTATGATTCAGCCTATCTCAGCTGTTGCGCCCGGTTCTAATTCGGGCAAGAGGAAGGCCGACTACCATCAGAACAAGAAGAAAAGAAAGAAAGGGAACTTCGGGAGGCGTGACGACCGACCCCCTCAGGGACAATATCCGAGGTGCCCTAACTGCGACAAGTTCCATGGGCCAGGAGAGTGCCGAGCAGCCGACAGACACTGTTTCAATTTCCACCGTGTCGGACACTTTTCACATGTGTGCCCCGAGCCGAAGAGGCCACAGCAGCAGCCACCCTACCCTCAGCAGCAGCAGCTTCCACCTCCACCCCATCAGCAGCAGCCCAGACATCCCCCACCTTACCAGCAGAGGGCTGGGGGTCAGGCCCGCGTGTATACCATCACTCATGATGAGGCAGCCAACAACGCAGGTACTATGTCCGGAATGCTTTCGATATCCAACGTGCCTGTCTTTGCATTGTGTGATACTGGTGCTACCCATTCTTTTATTTCTACTCGTTGCT
This sequence comes from Striga hermonthica, assembly GCA_902706635.1. NCBI lineage: Eukaryota > Viridiplantae > Streptophyta > Magnoliopsida > Lamiales > Orobanchaceae > Striga > Striga hermonthica. The sequence continues at coordinate 14,606,659 of CACSLK010012206.1, forward strand.
TGGAGGCTTTGTCCATTAGTAATGTGTGCTCATGGGACCCTCTCGAGGTTAGTTTAGCCTCGGGCAAGATTATTATTTCCGATTCTATGATTCCCAGTCTTCCAGTCAGTATTGGTGGGTATATTTTGGAGGCCAGTGTTTATGTGATTGAAATGCGGGACTTCGATGTGATCTTGGGCATGGACTGGCTCACCCGCTATGGAGCCGACATCCAGTGCCAGGAGCGCGAAGTCACTCTCTTTCCCGTTTCTGATCAGCCGGTTGTATTCTTTGGGGTGAAGTCGAGGACTGTGCCTCGAGTCATCTCTTCTATGCAAGCTAGGAAGAGCCTTTCCAAGGGTAGCTGCCAAGGCTATCTTGTTTCTATGGTGTCCGAGGATGATTCCGAGCGTACTCCGGAGCGAGTTTTTATTGTTTGCGAATTCCTTGATGTTTTTCTCGATGAGCTGCCCGGAGGACCACCCGACCGCCAAGTGGAGTTCACCATTGACTTAGTACCGGGAGCTAGCCCTGTGTCTAAGGCCCCTTACCGTATAGCACCGAAGGATCTTCAAGAGCTTAAGGCCCAGATCCAGGAATTGCTCAGACTCGTTTTTATTCGACCGAGTGTTTCGCCGTGGGGTGCACCCGTCCTATTCGTGAAGAAGAAAGACGGATCCATGCGTATGTGTATTGACTATCGGGAGCTGAATACCCTTACAATCAAGAACAAGTACCCCCTTCCCCGTATTGAGGATCTCTTCGACCAGCTGAGAGGAGCCAGCGTCTTCTCGAAGATCGATTTGCGGTCTGGCTATCATCAACTGAAGATCCGGGAGTCGGATATTTCTAAGACTGCCTTTCGTACCCGTTATAGCTACTATGAGTTTGTAGTCATGTCGTTCGGACTCAGCAATGCCCCGGCCGTGTTTATGGACCTTATGAATAGGATCTTTCATCCTTATCTGGACCAGTTTGTCATTGTGTTCATCGACGACATCCTGGTTTATTCCAGAGACATCGACCAACACAAGGAGCATCTGAGGATTGTGCTGGAAACCCTTCGCCGCGAGAAGTTGTATGCAAAATTTTCGAAATGCGAGTTCTGGTTAGACCGTGTGGCGTTCCTTGGCCACATTGTGACGGCGAGAGGCATTGAGGTGGATCCCAGCAAGATCGAGGCGGTGAGCAAGTGGGATACGCCAAGAAGTTCCGCTGACGTTCATAGTTTCCTGGGGTTAGCAGGATACTACCGGAGGTTTATCGAGGGCTTCTCGAAGATATCCCAACCACTAACCAACCTTACGAATAAGGCCGTGAGGTTTGATTGGAGTCAGAAGTGCGAGGAGAGCACGATCTATAGTGATGCTTCGAAGATGGGCTTGGGTTGAGTTCTCATGCAGCAAGGGAGAGTCGTAGCCTATGCTTCGAGGCAGCTGAAGCCTCACGAGCAGAACTACCCCACTCATGATCTGGAGTTAGCTGCAGTTGTCCACGCCTTGAAGATTTGGCGGCACTACCTCTATGGAGGCAAGTGTGAGATCTTTACCGACCACAAGAGCCTAAAGTACATTTTCACTCAGACAGCGTAGGTGGTTGGAGCTGGTCAAGGAATACGACTGCACCATTAGCTATCACCCTGAGAAAGCTAACGTGGTAGTCGATGCCCTTAGCCGGAGGAGTTATGGCCAGCTGTCTTGCTTATTCACCGGGCAGGATGTTTTTCTTCGGGAGTTCGAGCGATTACAGCTGGAGGCAGTAGAGTCGACTTCGACAGCCGGGGGTGTATTGGCCTCTTTGGTTGTGGGACCGACTCTTCGAGTGAGGATAGTCGCCGAGCAACCGAATGACCGTTTCCTATGCCGGATGAGGGAGTTGTCAGAAGCCGGTAGAGTTGGAGGATTCGCAGTCGCATCTGATGGGGCCTTGGTCTTCGAGGGTAGACTTTGTGTTCCGAGGGTGTGGGAACTGCGGAGGGAGATTTTGAGAGAGGCCCATAGTGCCCCGTACACCATCCATCCTGGTAGCACGAAGATGTATCAAGACCTGAGGAAATATTTCTGGTGGTGAGGCATGAAGAGGCAAGTAGCGAAGTTCGTGGATGGGTGCTTGGTGTGTCAGCAAGTGAAGGCTGAGCGCCAGAAACCGAGAGGGTTGTTGCAGCCCCTTGAGGTTCCCCTGTGGAAGTGGGAGTGCATCACCATAGATTTCTTAGTGGGACTGCCGAAGTCGAGGGGCGGGTATGATTTGATTTAGGTGATAGTGGATCGCCTTACGAAGTCTGCCCATTTTCTGCCACTCCGGACGACCATAAAGGCGAGTGATTACCCCGAATTGTTCGTCAAGGACATTGTTAAGCTTCATGGGGTGCCCGTGGAGATTGTTTCGGATCGAGATACCAGGTTCACATCCCAGTTCTGGAGGACGTTGCACCGAGCCATGGGGACGAGGTTGGAGTTCAGTACAACCTTCCACCCCGAGACAGATGGTCAGTCGAAGCGTACGATCCAGTACTTGGAGGATATATTGAGGGCTGTGGTCTTGGACCGAAGCCTGACTTGGGAGTATGCCCTTCCGCTAGTCGAGCTGACCTACAACAACAGCTACCACTCTTCAATCAAGATGGTCCCGTACGAGGCTTTGTATGGACGTAAGGTCTGGACTCCTTTGTATTGGGATGAAGTTAGAGAGAGGAGGATTACGGGTCCGGATTTTGTTCAGAGTACTGCAGCGATAGTTGAGGAGATCCGAAAGACTATCAGGTCTGTCCAGGAGAGGCAGAAGGTCTATGCTGACCGGGAGAGGCAAGAGCATGTTTATGCAGTGGGAGATCATGTATTCTTGAAGGTTTCACCCATGAGAGGTGTGATTCGCTTCGGGAAGAAGGGGAAACTTATACATCGCTATATCGGGCCGTTCGAGATCCTCGATCGAGTCGGAAACTTAGCGTATCGGCTGGCTTTACCACCAGACTTGTCGGGTGTGCACGACGTGTTTCATGTCTCGATGCTTCGGAGGTATGTGCATGATCCTGATCATGTGGTGGACTTCGACGAGCTGCAGGTCGAGTGAGACCTCACCTACGAGGAGGTGCCGGTAGCCATTTTGGACCGAAAGATCCATCAGCTGAGGAACCGGGCAGTGAGCTTAGTGAAGGTGCAGTGGAGCCAACACGATGAGACCGAGGCGACTTGGGAAAAGGAGGCCGAGATTAGGAGGCGTTATCCGAACTTTGAGTTCTGAGTTCTCCTTTGTATTTTATTGCTTTTTAGTTTTATTTTCGAATTCTGAGGACGGAATTCTTTGTAAGGTGAATAGACTGTAATACCCCATTCGGTTGTGGATTATTTGGGAATAATTATTGCTATTAATGGTTGTTTTTATTATTATTATTATTGTTGTTATTATTATTGTTTGTCAATTACTAATTGCTTATATATATAAATAAATATTATGTGTTATGTGCTTATATATATATATATATATATATTATAAGTCGTGTATTTGTTTATCGTCGTCTACCGAAGCGATCGAGAATTTTTATTATCGCGTTGTATCCCTTAGCCCGATTAAATTGGTCCCGGACTAATTTGAGTTTTATTCCTAGGCCTTTATGCCATTATATTTCCAGCCCAAATAAAGTTTGTGTATTGGCCCAGCTGAGTAATGTCTTTGGCCCAAGATGATGTATTATTTTTGGGCCCAATTAGAGGTTTATTTTGGGTCCTAATTAATTTAGCAGCAGATCCATCTCCTCCTCCCAAATCGGCAATGGCGCAGACCGATTCAATCGAATTTACAGGTGAGATTTTCTCGTGATAATCCCTTCGTGTATCTCGCTTCGCTTCCACTCCTACTTAAGACTCGGTTGGGGAGACTTTATCTCAGAAAATCTCAAATCAAATTCGTTCCAAATCCTTCCTCTGTAATCTCCCTCTTTCACCGAGCTTGCGCGTACCGCCATTGATTCTGGCGACTTAACCATCCTCGCCGGAGTCCTTACGTCGCAGCACACTCCCTGCCGTCGTCGACTTGCTGTTATCAATTCCTCGCCGCCGCTCGCTGACAACCACGTTGTTAGAGGAGAGGTGTCCACGACTTGTCTGCCATTAATTCCGGCAAGCACTCGAGCAGCGTCCTGCCGTCGCCAACCCTCAGCAATTCATTTCGCGAGCAGCACTTCCAGAGAGTTTCGAGGTCCGTCTGTCGAGCCGTTCATCGAGCTTCTGAGGGCCCGTTCGCTCGTTCGCTGATTATCGACCCGATTTTCTGATTTCTCGTAAATTCACGAAGACGGGTAACCTTTCGAATCCCTCTATCGAGTTCGTATTTATTTTTCTGGCTGTATTTTATCATGCTAGTAAATAGTTGGATTCAATTATCGTCTTTCGCTTGGATTCTGATATCGGATCGTTTATTGAGATCGCCTATTTGTTCATGTGTTGGATTCGTGAGTTCCATGGATAATTGGGACTCTTGTATATGAAAGTCGAACCCTTTATGCTGCTGCTATGAATAAGTCATTTGGATTCAGAGTCTCGTTGTTGTTTCGAGTCTTGCCGTTGTCATTATGTTATTTGTTTGTTTTCAAACTACGTATCGTCGTTTCGTCTTTCGAACCTTCTCGTTATTTTATTCGTGCTCGTGTATCACTCGATTATCGTCGTGCTGATTTAATCGAAATTCGATGATTTGTCGGTTGCGTTATATTCGTTAATCGGTTCGTATGCTGCTATTTGTGAATTTTCGTAGACTTTCGGAACTCTTGTATATTGTATATATTGAGTCTTGTTGCAGCTGGGATTAATTAGTCTTATTTCGGAGACTCGTTGTTATTTTCAGGTTGTCTCGTTCGTATATGTTTTTTTCGCTCGAGCCCTATTTGTCGTTTCGTTTATTCGTCTCAAAAACCCGTTTTTTTTAAGATATTTCAAACTGTGATAAATATGTACTGTTTTTCCCAAACCTGAGCTGCAGATGGATTGTACGAATTTGGTAGTAAATTTACTGCCATTTGCAGCTCTGTTGTTTTATCAGGTCCCAGGCTTTTGTTTTGATTTTTGTAACTTAAGTTTTTGTTTTATGTCGCATCCCCGTGTGTGGCAGTGGTGTGCAGCGTTGTTTCGCGTGTGCGAGGTCGTGAGTTCGAACCCCCAGCCCGTGCTTTCTTGCCTTTTTTTTAGTAATGTAACCAGTTTCAGTGCGCGGGCTTTCTGGCCCAAAATCCGGCCCGCGCGGCCCATCTTCCTCAGCTGCTTGGGCCCGCGCCCCAGCCCAGTTATGGCCCGTGTGTTCACAGCCATTGTGAGCTTTGGGCCAAGTTATTTAGCCCAATTTTCGCGGCCCAGCATTTCATAAAGTGGCCAATGCGGCCCAGTCAGCTTTTTAGCCCAATTTTGTGTTTTGGAGCCCGTTTTAATACCGATTTCAATTTTTAAAATATTTTCAAAATGATAAAATTTTGGGAAAGATTATTTTAAGTCCCGAAACTTAAAATTTAATTCTCCGAGTTCCATTTTTCAAAAATTAGAGAGTTTCAAGTCCACGAAAAATCCGATTAAAACCCTTAAGTCTTAATTTTTATTAAGCATGGGTTTTATGTTAAATTCGAGTAGTGAGATAGATTATTAATATATTATCTCGCTTAAATGTAGGTGTTTGAGGATTCGAGCCCTCGACCTACGAACTTGCTTTCGTGTGATATTCTACCTCGATTTCCAGGTGGGTTTTAATCTAAAATTTGCTATGCTATAATGGAGGTAAGATTTTTATACTTTGTTCTATGAATGTATGTGTGAGTCATGAGACGGTGCCTAGTGGTGGGCGATCTCCAACCTTGTGATAGGTAGACTCATTTTAGCCTAGTCGATGGGCCGTGACCGTTGATGTTGAACCTCGGCACGACTGTACTCCCGCTGACGAGTTTGGGCTTACCCCTGGCGGCTTTTGATAGGTGTGCACATGAGTATAGTGATGAGTAGGAGAGTGGTGTGTTATGTCTTTTGACCATGTACTTGCATATGACTCTAGTATAGGCTTCTTACCAATATATTATGCATAGTGGTGAGCACCTCGTTTATATTTGTGCTCATCCACACCTGCTCTTCATTGATGCAGGTTAAGCAAGTGTTGGATATGACGAGACTGAAGACGAGTGGGTGGTCAAACATTATTATTGCTTTATATTGCTTCCGTTTGCTTTGATATTTATGTTGAGATTATCAGACTTTGTTATTCATCCCTATTGCTTTCGGGATTGGTTGAACTGTTGAACCATGTGGAATATTTTTATCAGTTAGGATTATGTTGACAATCCTATTGCTAGATATGTTGAAATCTAGTCTTAGAACTTGAATTATGTTGAATATTCTTGTTTCCCTTATGCTGATTATGTGTTTAACCTTGGAAAGTTCTCAAGTAACGCCAAATGTTTTATGAATCGATAAATGGTTTTCGAAATTTTAAAACAAGATTTTTGGATAAGTCCGGGATTGTCTTTAAAAATCTTTGGGGCGTTACAGGTAGCTTGGCCTCTTCAAATGTCCTTTTTCTCGAAATTATTTCTTCCTTGTCTTTACGAGGAAAAATATTCTCAAAGAACACCGCATTTCGAGACTCCATAGTTGTTCCATTATGAATCTCCAAAATTTCTGATTTGTGCACCAAAAATCGATAAGCACTACTACTGTTTGCATAACCAATAAATATACAATCAATAGTCTTTGGTCCAATTTTCAATTGTTTCGGTTTAGGTATTTCAACCTTTGCCAAACACCCCCACACTTTTAAGTATTTGTAGGTAGGTCTATGACCTTTCCATAACTTATATGGCATTTTGTCGTTACCTTTGTGGAGTAATTTGTTCAAAATATAATTTGCCGAAAGAACCGCTTCTCCCCACAAGTTTTGGGGTAAGCCCGAACTTATCAAAAGCGCATTCATCATCTCTTTTAGTGTCCGATTCTTTCTCTCGGCCACTCCATTAGATTGCGGTGAATACAGAGCCGTCGTTTGATTAATAATACCGGACTCTTTGTAGAGCACTTCAAACGGGGCTACATACTCGCCTCCTCTATCACTTCGAATCGCTTTGATCTTTCGACTAAGTTGATTCTCAACTTCATTTTTATACGTCTTAAAGGCCTCTAATGCCTCGTCTCTACTCTTTAGTAGATAAAATAACAATACTTTGTACAATCGTCTATGAATGTAATGAAATACTTCATCCCCGCTCTAGTTTGCACAAATTTTAAATCACATATGTCAGTGTGAATTAACTCGAGTGGACTAGTGCTTCTCTTCACCGGTTTAAATGGTGTTTTAGCCACTTTTGCTTCACCACATGTTTCGCACTTGTTGTGTGAATCAATTTTAACTTTTGGTATCAATTCCAAATTCACCAACCTTTCAATTGTGTTAAAGTTCACATGTCCTAATCTATCATGCCATAAATTAGAACACTCCAACAAATAAGAAATACTTTCTTTATTCTTCGCCTCTTGGCGGATAACATTCATTACATTCATCCTAGAAAGACCCTCATCTAGGTACCCTTTCGCTAAGAAGACACCATTCTTAGTCATTACAAATTTATCAGCCTCAAAGACTAATCTAAAACCGGCTTTGCTCAAAAGAGCACCGGATACAAGGTTCTTACGGATGTCCGGGACATGCAGCACTTCCGTTAGCGTCAAGTCTTTGCCCGAAGTCATTTTCAGCACCACCTTTCCCGTTCCCCGATGTTTGATGTCGAAGAGTTGCCCAAGAATAGCTTCCTTCCGTCGGTAGGGGTATAAGACGAGAACATATCTCTATCCGCACAAATATGCCGAGTTGCTCCCGTATCGACCCACCATTCTCATGGATTATTATTAACCAAGTTAACTTCTTGGACCACGGCGGTTAGATCGAGCTCAGATAAGTCAATGGGAACAGATTTATCCTCGACAATATGTGCGCTATCTTTACCCTTCTTCGGGAGACGACAATCTTTCGCAAGATGCCCAGATTACCACAATTGTAGCAATTCCCTTTGAACTTCTTGGTGCTCGTTTGAGGTTGCTTTCCCTTTGAAGTTCTCTTGCGCTTCTTATTAGAGCTTGACTCGGCCAAGTTTGCCTTAGCCTCGAAGTCGCTCCAGTTGGCCCTTACTTCAGATTTTTGATTATCTTTCTCTATTCAAAGTCGAACAATCAAGTCCTCCAATGTCATCTCTTTGCGTTTATGCATGAGATAGTTTTTGAAGTCCTTCCAAAGTGGTGGTAACTTTTCAACAATAGCCGCAACTTGGAAGGCCTCATTCACAATCAATCCTTCGGCTAACAAATCGTGAAAGATGATTTGAATCTCTTGAACTTGGCTAACCACCGACTTGGTGTCCACCATTAAGTACTTTAGGAATTTTCTGACGAGAAATTTATTAATCTCGACATCTTCCGTCTTGTACTTCATCTCCAAGGAATTCCATAACTCCTTTGTCGTCTTAATCGGACTATAAACATTATAGAGAGAATCGTCTAGTCCGTTAAGGATATAATTTCTACACAAGAAATCATTGGGATGCCAAGCATCCGAGGCCGTACGCTTTTGCATGTCGGTCTCACTTTCGGGGACGATCAAAGGGTCCTCCGAAAGAAAATGAGAGAGGAAGAGAGTTGTGAGGTAGAAAAGCATCTTTTGTTGCCACCTCTTGAAATCAGAGCCATTGAACTTCGGCGGTCTCTCACCTTGGACAGGAGTAGCTACCATCGGTATAGCGGTAGGTTGAGCATTTATTTGGTTTCCTTCGGTTGCCATCTTATGAACTCACAATATTTCCTCTTAAGATTGTAGTTTATAAATTTCTGTTTTGTATGTGAATTTCAAGAAAATGGCTTTAAGAAATAAATAGAATTTTGGTAAAACGAACAAAGTCGAGGCACGTAAGATACGCTCTCCTTAAGACGAAATAGCCCCGTATATTATCCACGGTTCACGACTAACGCCTCCAGGATACAACGACTTTTGATTTGTGTATAGTGGTAACTCAAATACACAAACCTTCGACGAACAATACTTAAATTTCGGAACTCTCAAGATAGGAAAGAACACAAAGAACACAAGATGAATATGAACTTTGTAAAAAGGATGCAAAAGTTATAAAATTATTTGATGTCTTGAATGATTTCATGTTAGTGGGTATTTATAGATGTAAGGAGACACCTCCAAGACGTTTAAGTGTCAGAAGACACCTTTTGGGACGTGTCCGAACAAGAACGGATGTATCTAGTGGCCAAAAGATACCTTATGGTCACGAAGGGTTGCGACCCTTCGATTTCCGCAGCCAGTTGCGCGCCCGTGCCCCGCGGGCTCGTACGAGCTCATACGGACTCGGAATCGAGTTCTTTTTTTCCTACTTGTCCCCAACGAGCCCCTCTACAATTCTAGCATACAGAATGCATATTTATGGCTCGTTTAGTTTGTCCAAACATTTATTAAAGGCAACATTGCATTTTATGTCCCGTAACTAGGAGTGTGTGGCAAATGTGGACAACTTCTTTTTGGTTTAGCAAAAGTGCCCTGAAACTTGTTAAAACTCGTAATTCGTACCCAATTTGGGTACAAATTTTGAATTTTAACAAGTTACTGTCCTGTTTTGTCACACGAAAAACCGGTCAAATCCGGTAACTTGTAGGTAAATGGGCACGAATTCCGGGTTTTAATAAGTTTTGGGGCACTTTTGCCAAACCAAAAAGAAGCTGTCCACATTTGCCACACACGTATAGTTACAGGGCACAAAATGCAATTTTGCCTTTATTAAAATATAATGTTTGTGAACCCTACAACCTTTTGAGTTGTTTAAACTCGATTAATTAAAAAATAACACTTAGAATTAATTTCTCATTCACCTTAAAAAGGTTTTGAGACTTTTCTAAGTATTATACTTACGAAAAATAGAATCGTTAAATCGGTACAAAAGCAATTTTTCCTTATAGTTGTGAGTATTTGTTTTATTATAATTTCATGTAATTTTAATTTATAGGCTTTATATAGCTCCTTGTATTCATTTATATAAGCAATAGAATAACAAAAGAAAATGTGTCAATTCAATATCACCAAACAAGAGCTTGTTCTTGTTTGGCCTTTTCATGTACTTATTAATGACTCAACTTTGTGTCACCTTTAAAGTGAATGCATCAAAAAGCTGGTCTTTCAAAATCTGCTGTGTCTTTTTTCCCTCTACTTTCTATTTTTATTATCTTGTTATTTCTAAATCTGATTGTGTGGCCACCTCATGATTCTGAGTAGATTATGACAGTTGGGTGGGTCTCTACTATTATTAGACAGTTGTTTGAAAACCATCTCCCATATATACTATTAAATTGTAACAAACCAAGTTTTATTTTACTTCTTTCTTCAAACCTTTCCTTTATTTATTAGTTTAGTATCCTTTGAAATGATGAACCCCTTTGTGATTCTGATATGGCAATGTTACCATTTTGAGCTGGCATATCTGCTTTGTGACTCATCATTACATTACAATGAATTAGCCACTGAAACCTCTGCAACTGCTTTTAGACAATTTTGGCATTCCATTTTCTGTTAGTAATATTTGCAGAACTGAACAAATGGATTGTTGGAAAATGTTTGTGCAGTCGGGAGAGTTTACGTCAAACTTGGTTTTGCTCGAAAACAACAAGCTGACACTAATTACAACACCACAGGCCTCCGAGTTTCGTTACAAATTTATACAAAGTACATATAGTAAATTTAGCTAGCTTATCGATATATTGGACATCGGACAAACAAACAAATTGAAAAATATCAATATGGATCTTGAGAAGTCTAAATAATTCGAGAAAGTCTCATCTGGATTGATGGATTGCCTGGTGGAGACAGTTCAAAGTTTTGCGAAGGTTGAAAAAGCCCATGAACCAGAATTCAAAGTTGTCCTCTGTCACTATCTGCACGTACTTTTGTGTCGTTGTTTTTTTTGCGCTCTGAGCTTCAATGGCTGTGTCGATTTTTCTGAGTGGGATCATAACCTTGTAATGTACTTTAACAAGCTTCCCAGTTTGGGATGAGATTTTGATGGATCTCTCACTGCAAAATGCAATTCTGTTATTGGATATAAACAGCAGCCCTGCTATCGGCCCAGCAGTTGTCCATAAATAACACTGAGAAGCCTTTAAAAGTGTTTCCTCATGATTGTTTTTATCTCTAATGTTGAATTTCTGCTTGAACACTTTATCTACTCCACCAACCTGAAGTATTCTTGCACCCAAGCTTAACTTTCCTTTCACTGTCTCACTTAACTTGGGACTTAGTTTCACTGCATAACACAATATATTGCCAAAATGTCAGCATGTTTGTTGATGTGTCATATGTGTAAGAATGATTGGTCGGTATTACCTAATTATATTAATAAAATATTGAGAATATTGGAGTTGAGTTAAAATTGAGTTAGATTTTTTTAGTATGAATTGAGATTTTTTTATATACAACTCGAAAACCTTTGAACGAGTTCTTACCATGCTCCCGGATTCCTTTAGAAAAACTATCAACGCATTCACCGAGTTTGATCATCTTAGCAATCACTGAATTCACTCCACCTGCATTCAAACCGATTATCAAAGTTTGAAACATTTTTTCACTAATCAGAAAGCTGTTGAAAAATTATCGACAGTGAGCTTACTGTGTCGAATCTTGGAATAACGTTTCGATGGAGATGGCATAAGTTGATATTGAGCAGCTGGGCCTGGTAAAACTGCTTTTGGGGAGCTTCTTAAGCAAATTTTATTATATTCTGATGACATCTCAAGAGCATGTGTAATATGCTTGCTGTTTGTCATCACACTTCTTGATTTGCTGTTTATCTGATCCATTTTACTTGCTTCTTTTTTGTTGCATAAAAATGAAATGAAATGTTCTGTGTTGGTTCAAACTGCTTAGGCATAATGTGAATATTTATATGGCAAAAGAAAGGGATGTTTTGACAGTTTGGGGTCTACTTTTTTCAGTTGCATGACTCAGCTTTGGGTCATCAAAAACTTAACACATCAGCTTTACAACATCTTTTTTGAATCATTCATCTTTTTTATACCTTGCTTTTACTTTTCTATATATTGTTAGGATAAGAGCTGTAGTGTCAGAAAATTCTTTTGTAATTAATTTACTAGTTGGTATATAATTAATATTGTGATAAAAGTTAGGGTGGTGGTGGAAGTTTTTTCAATTTATTCAATTGTAATTAGCTCTTTTTTTTTTTTACAATTAAATTTTTTTTTAAGTCATCATGACTGTATGCATGTGTGGCATAACTCTTATTTATTTATTTATTTATTTTAAAAAGTTGTGCTTTCATATTAATTTCCTTTGTGACTAATCACAACCAACTTCCAATGATGAGAGAAAATATATACTATTTTGTATGCAATTTAAAATGTTTAGATGCCTTTGAGAATGAGAAATGAATTGCATAGGCTGACATAGCCTCAACTTGACTACATTCAATGGCAAAAAAACTAAGAGTTCAAAGAATTGATCACAAGGCTTGTAATCTTGTGTTGTTTTTCTTTTTGTTTATATTTATTTTGGATGTGGTGAAACGAGTTGTTTCAATACATATTGATACGGCCATAAGTATTAGTTCACGGTGAACTGGTCATAATGTCGAGGTTAGTCACAGTTGGCCGCGATCGCCCGTGAGGTGGATGGGTCGAATACCAGAATTCGGTGTGCTAGGCGGATGAGATCACCTAGGCACCTCGGCCACAGGTTTCTGCCGAAGGGATTAGAGCTTGGCGAGGCGGCTTCGTGATCAAGTTATGAGGAAGTTTGTAGTGATAAGGACTCTGAATATATAAGATATCTGACATAACTTAGAGGTAGACATTAGAAAGACTTCTTGTCCAACAAGAACTCTTCAACCAAGGTATAACCTCACCTATAAACAGGCACAAGTTCATTATTTTTACACAATACACATACACAAACGCAATATCTCAATACTCAGTCATTTTTTCGGACATCCTACTGACCTGAGCGTCGGAGTGCCCATGTCGGGACCACCCCCGACGTATTTTGCAGATATCGGTGATCGAGGAGGCCCAACCCGATTCGAGAGGAGCGGTCAAGCAATTTGAGATTTTGTGTGGCACAACACATATACTGATTATTATGTTAACAGATATGGTTTCAAGAAAAACTTGAAATATTATGTAAATGTAAAATAATTGAATTTCATGCACTGCTTTGTGTAACCTTAAATATTTTGTCATTTGCATTTCTTTACATTAATAATCCTGTGTACTCTACGCCATCCCTTAATAAAACTGTTTCTTAGCAGTAGAGGCAAAGTGAAAAGCCGCCATAGTCTTCCAACACGTGAATGTTTAATACTAAAGCTTTAACCCGACGTGTAAAGGCTTTCTATATTTGTGTATAAAACATTAGTTTTGGTCAGCATTGCTAAAGTTATAATTTCCACGTTGAATCTGTTATGTGGGCATGCATGCCACTACGTACTAAAGATCCATAAGGATATTTGTCTGCCCCACATGATCTCAACCCTTTTTCTCATCTTTAGTTTGAATGCACTACTTGGAGATTTGTCAAATGTCATTGGTAAAAGTTATATATTACTAGTTTTAATCCGTGTATTTACACAGAAAGCGATATAATAAAGAAGAAAGTAATCAAGAATAAAAATAAAAAAATAAAAAAATATATCATAACTAGATCAATTAAAAAAAGAAGATTTAACTAAGTAAATCTAATATTGGAGGATTAGACTTTAAAGATGTAGAAAATCAGCAGCCTCTATGAATAATAATCGAGCTTCTTTGTGTGAGAGAGTAGTTATAATTGTTTCTATTTGTTTTTCCTTTTTCTCATATGTTGTAAAGTCGTGTGACGACTTTGTTAAACTGTTGCTGCATTTTCTTTCTTTTGGTTAAGTGCGCACAACGTCGTTTTGAGTCTGTTCAAGGACGACGTCGTTTCCCTTCGTGAGCGCTATAAATGTACTCTGCATGCTCATAATCGTACACGATGAATAAAATTTTCTCTCTCATTCGATAATTTGCGAGTCTACATGGTATCCAGAGCTTGTACAGATCCTGCCGAAGATTGAGCTGCATGCTCATAATCGTACACGATGAATAAAATTTTCTCTCTCATTCGATAATTTGCGAGTCTACATGGTATCCAGAGCTTGTACAGATCCTGCCGAAGATTGAGCTCCCTCATCAATGGCGTTCAATCGGAATGAGGCATGGCCGATGCTCAATGCGCGAGCTGGAACTAGCTCAGAATCACGTGACGATAATCCTCTATTTCTCAGCCCCTCCGATAATCCAGGTATGCAGCTCGTATCGCACCAGCTTACTGGATCAAATTTTTTGGCTTGGAAGAGATGCACTTGGTGCTAAAACAAAGTTAGGGTTTATCAATGGTTCGCTTGAAATTCCTGATGAAAATGATCCTAATTTCGAAAAATGGAGAAAAGTGGATTGGATGGTTATCACTTGGATTTTGAATTCATTGTCGAAGGAAGTAGTAGATGCTTTTATGTATGTTGAATCGGCAAAGGAACTTTGGGATGAAATATGCCAGAGATTTGGGGAGAGCAACGGTCCCTTGATCTATCAATTGCAGAGGGATATTGCAGGTCACAAACAAGGAAATGATATTGTTATGGTTTATTTCAACAAGCTGAAAAGGATGTGGGATGAGTTAGGGCATTTGGTACCACAACTAACCTGCAAATGTGAAATTGGAAAGGTAGCTGCAGAGCAAAATATGCAAACTAAGCTCATGCAGTTTTTAATGGGACTAAATGATAGCTATGATCATATCAAAAATCAATTGCTACTGATGGATCCATTGTCGGCTGTAAATAGAGCATACTCTATGGTTTTATCTGCAGAAAGGCAAAGAATGGTACACTCCACATCTGGAGAATTATGACCAAATGTAATGTAGCAATGACAGTGAAGTTTGGTGGAAATAGTAGAGACAGTAATTTCAGGCCTCAAAATCAGAGGTCAGTGAGAGATGGCCAAAGGCTCACAAAGGAGGAGAAGTCTAAACTTTTCGGTGAACACTGTGGAAAGAATGGGCATGACAAAGGGACATGCTTCAGATTGCATGGATTTCCTGACTGGTTCAAGGACAACAACAAAGATAGAAGGCAAAGGAATACAGCCAATGTGGTGCTAGGAGAAAGTAGCTTCAAGTCACAAGGTACAGGAACCAATTCAATGGGAGACATTAACACATTGGCTCAAGAAGTAGCAAAGATATTGGGAAGAATTCCACCTGATAGTGAGAAGGGAAAGCCATACAAAGAAGAAGAACAATTTGTCAACTTTGCAGTTAACACAAATAGGGAAGAGAAGCACTATGCTTTGTCAATGTTTGATGCACAGAGTGGAGATGCTTGGGTCATAGATACTGGGGCAAGTAAACACATGTGTGTGAATCAAGGGCTAATGAGAAATATCATATGTTTGCAGTCACCAATTGTGGTTTACATGCTTGATGGAACTACCAAAATGGTGACAAAAATTGGAGAGGTAGTAATAACACAGGACCTGATATTGCATGAAGTTCTACTTGTGCCATCATTCAAATATAACTTGCTATCAGTCACTCAAGTTTGCATCAACTCTCATCTGGAGTGTAGCTTTACCTCAGAGGGATGCTGTTTTTAGAAAATTAGGACAGGAGAAGTGGTAGCAACAGGAAAGCTGATAGGTAAGCTGTATGTTTTAGACAGTCATCAAAGGCCAACAGATATGAGTTTGAGTTGCAAAACATCAATTATGGAGTGGCATAAAATCCTTGGACATGCCTCTTATGGAGTGCTGAAGCAGTTGTCTTTCCTCAAGGGTCAATGTCATACACAGGCAGAAAGCAATGTGAAGAATTGTGAAATTTGCATCAAAGCCAAGCAACACAGGCTGCCATTTCCATATAGTCAGATTAAAACAACTGAGTTTTTTGCATTGATACATTTGGATATCTGGGGGCCTTGCAGGGAGGAATTAGTTCTTAACACTCCATACTTTCTCACAGTAGTGGATGACTATAGTAGAAGTGTTTGGGTTTTTCTCATGGGAACAAAAGGAGAAACAACAAACCTACTGAAGAAGTTTATAGTAATGGTCAAAACTCAGTTTGGGAAGGTTATTAAACAAGTGAGAAGTGATAATGGGAAGGAATTTCTCAGTCATGAATGCCAAACAATGTTTGAAGAACTTGGAATTGTGCACCAGAAGAGCTGTGTCTACACACCACAGCAAAATGGGGTTGTAGAACGAAAACACAAGCAAATATTAGAAATTGCAAGAGGTATGATATTTCAGTAAGAGATGGACATGAAGTATTGGCCATATGCAGTCCTTACTGCCACACATATAATCAACAGACTGCCAAGTGTGGCTTTGAATGGAGGTACTCCTTTTGAGAGGATCTATGGTGAGCCACCAGATTACACCAGACTCAAGCCTTATGGATGTTTGGTCTATGCTGCCAATACAAGTCCTAACAAAGGAAAGTTGGATCCCAGATCAAGTAAGTGTGCATTTCTGGGATATGCTAGAGCATGCAAAGGATATATTCTTCTTGATCTTAATAACAACAACAGGTTCATATCTAGAGATGTTGTGTTCATCACAGATATTTTTCTTAGAAGATCAAACAAAAGGAAAGTCAGGACAACACACCTTTGCCATTAATCACAGATTTACACACAGACAATGGTAAAGAAGATGTGACTGTCATAAGTGAAATTGTACCCACTGTACCAAATGTAGGAAAAAGGGTAAGAAGACAACCCATATGGATGCAAGACTACATATGTGGGGATCAAGATAGTCAGCAGCACCAAACCACTGAGGATGATGCTGCATTTTTACAAACATAACTGAACGACACGAACCTGCATATTATGAACAGGCAAAAAAGGACAAACTGTGATGGATCTTGAACTCAAGGCACTAGAAGAGAATCATACATGGGAGTTAGCCTACCTACCATATGGGAAAAAGACCATTGGGTCAAAATGGGTTTATAAAGTTAAAAGAAAGGCAGATGGCACAATAGAGAGATATAAGGCAAGGTTGGTGGCAAAGGGGTTCTCACAAGTGGAAGGAGTGGACTACTTTGATGTTTTCTCACCAGTTGCAAAGCTTTTCACAGTGAGAATGTTCTTAGCATTGGCAGCCATTAAAGGATGGACCATATGGCAGCTTGATTTCAACAATGCATTCCTTCATGGAACTCTATCTGAAGAAGTCTATATGAAGCTACCACAAGGATACAATAAAAGAAAAGCTGGTCAGGTATGTAAGCTTATCAAGAGTCTCTATGGTGTTAAACATGCATCTAGAGAGTGGAATTGTGAATTATCAAAGAGGTTATGTGATTTTGGTCTATCTCAGTCACCACATGACCATTGTTTGTTCACACAGCATAAAGACAATCATTTTCTTGCTATGTTGGTCTATGTGGATGATGTTTTGGTTATGGGATTTGCTCCTCTGCAAGTTATAGCACAGAAGACACACTTACATGATTTGTTCACTATCAAGGATCTTGGGGTTGCCAAGTATTTCCTTGGTGTGGAGATTTCCAGGACTGCATCTGGGATCCATCTTTGCCAAAGAAAGTATATCATGGACCTGCTACAGGATATGGGACTGGAGGATTCTAAAGGAGCTTCTACACCACTACCACAAGGACTAAGGTTAACAGGTCATGATGGTGAGCCTTTGGGTGAACCAGATCAATATAGAAGGCTTATTGGAAAACTACTCTATCTCAATATGACTAGGCCAGATGTGAGCTATGCAGTACAACAACTTAGCCAATTTGTGAACAATCCCTTCACTGAGCATTGGAATGTAGCTATCTCTGTTCTCAAATACCTCAAAGGGAGTCCCACTGTTGGTCTGTTTTTCAGCTTTACCTCACAGCCAGTCCTTAGTGCTTACTGTGATGCGGATTGGGCAACATGTAAAGATACTCGTCGGTCGATCACTGGATATTGTGTCTTCCTTGGTGATAGTATTATTTCTTGGAAGAGTAAGAAACAGGTCACAGTAGCTCGTTCATCAGCAGAAGCTGAGTACAGGTCCATGGGCACAACCGTGTGTGAAATGCAATGGATCTACTCTTTGGCTAAGGAGTTTCAGCTGCAACCGACATTGCCCATAACTCTCTGGTGCGATAACCATGCAGCCATGCATATTGCTGCCAACCCAGTCTTTCATGAAAGGACAAAGCACCTCGAGATCGGTTGGCACATTGTGCATGATAAATACAAAGTCGGGTTCATCCTACCCACCTATGTCCATTATTATGCACAACTTGCAGATTTTTTCACAAAGCTCCTCCCAGCTACTGCTTTCAATCGCTTGGTGTGAAAGTTGGGTGTGTGCGAGCTTGACCACACTCCAACTTGAGGAGGGGGTGTAGAAAAACAGCAACCTTTATGAATAATAATCGAGCTTCTTTGTGTGAGAGAGTATTTAAAATTGTTTCTATTTATTTTTTTTTTTCTCATATATTGTAAAGTCGTCTGACGACTTTGTTAAACTATTGCTGCATTTTCTTTCTTTTGGTTAAGTGCGCACGACGTCGTTTTGAGTCTGTTCAAGGACGACGTCGTTTCCCTTCCGTGAGCGCTATAAATGTACTCTGCATGCTCATAATCGTACACGATGAATAAAATTTTCTCTCATTCGATAATTTGCGATTCTACAAAAGATGTTAGTTATTCAATGAAGCTCTTATTCTTAAACAAATTTGGAGGTTAGTGACACACCCTAATCTTTTGGTTACTAGAGTGCTTAAGGGAAAGTATTTTGCTAATTGCACTGTGCTCCATGCAAAAAACCATATAATTCTTCTTGGTTACAGTCTAACTGGCTGGTGGTGAGAGATAAATTCAAGCAACATTTTAGGGTGATGATTAGAACAGACAGGCTGTAATATCCCATTTAGTTATTAATAATAAGTATCAGTTTATTTCCAAGATTGAGCTATTTTGAGGCTTAAAAAGTTACAATTTTGAAGTTTTCAAGTCACACGGGTCGTGTGGGTAGCCACACTGGTCGTGTGAATTCACACTGGTCGTGTGACAAGCCACACGGGTCGTGTGGCTCAAGGCACTATTCAAGTTTAGCTTCGGTTATTTCACACGGGTCGTGTGACTTAAGTGACACGGGTCGTGTGAGTTCACACGGGTCGTGTGACTCAAGTGACATGGGTCGTGTGGCGTCACAAGGGTCGTGTGACTAGTGACACTGATCGTGTGACCGACAAAATTTCAGATTTTTATGATTCGAGTTTGATGCCAACTAAAGTGTATTTTGAGCAATTAAATATGCTTAGCTGAAAATTTGAAATGTTTGGTAAGGACTTGTTTAAGTGATTAATTTTTACAAGTTTAAATTGTTTAATTTGTTAATTTCTTCACTCCAAATATTTTATTCCAAAGTTTTGGCTATAAATAGAGGCTTCAAAAATCAGATTTTTACACCAAAGTAAAGTATCAAAGTTATATTGAGAGTTTAAGTGAGGAGAAGTATTTTGGAGTAAAGGATTGTCAAGATATTCAAGTTCATATTCAAGTTCATATCAAGTCTTTCAAATTTCAAGTCCTTGAAGGAAGTAATTCATGCTTGTATTTGATGATTGAATCATGTTATAAGCAAAGCATGATTAGTATAAGTGATTCTTGTTAGAATTTAAGTATTTGATATCATGCATGAGTTATAAGTTGAGTAATGATTTAGTTTATGTTGGCATAATAGTATCCATTTCATGTTATTGATATGAGTTATCATGATGAGAAGTTGATAAAGTTATAAGTTGATAGCTTAATATAATGTGTTATTCATGTTAAGTGTAAGAGTATGAGTTTCACATTTGATGATGAGTAAATTGATAAGTTTAGCATCAAAATATTGATAAGCATGCAATTTCATAAATTGTGCAAGTGTAGCTTTAACATGTTGAGTAAACATGTTAATATCATAATTTAATGTTATGATTGAGTTATAAGGATGAGCAAGTTTAATTGTTATAAATCATGAGTTAAGTTTGATGTTGGTAAGTTGAATATGTTGAGTTATGTATGTGAGTTTGAGTTATTTCACTTACAAGTTTTGTAAGCCAACATCTAAGTAATAAGGCATGATTTATATGAGTTGAGTTTTATCTTTGGAGGAAGTTCATCAAGAGTTTGATTTATTCAATGTATTATGATATTTGAGCTATGGTTTGTATATTAATCGGATAATTTATCAGTTAAAGATTATTCGAGTATAGTACTTAGTATTCTTGCTTATATTTTTTTATGTAGCGTGAGAAGTTCGGCTACAAGAACAACACTTTCAATTTTCAAAACAGTTGTTTTCAAGACGAAAGGTGGGAACCCAGACTGGGTAGTACATTGAGTATAATAGCTAGATCATGTTCAAAGGTATGTATATGAGTTAAAGTTATGCTTGGGGTGGAGGCACGTTAGCCTTAATAAGCCATCCTAAGTAAGTTATAGACTCGCCCAGTCCAGACTGGGTTTTGGGGTGGCAACCCCCAATATGTGATCACGTGAGAACCGGCAGTACGGTAGTTGCAAAGTTCAGTTAAAGTTACCGGACCAATGTCTGGGAGAAGCTTATATATACCTGTGATCATGATATTGATATTATTATTTATGTTTACTTTAGTATGAGTTTTTACGGAGTACAGTTGATTAGTACTCACGTCCCACTATTATCATTTTCAGGTAACAAGGTCGGGCCGAGGGTGTGAGTCAAGCTGTTGTGGTGTCGGTTGTGCTTTCAGTTGTGCTTTCAGTTGTGCATTCAGTTGTGCATTTAGTTGTGAGTTTATTAAAGTTTGATTGTGAAATTCAATAAGGCATCGGTTTGTAAATGCCACGCTTAAAGACTTCCGCTATGTATATTAAGTTTGAACTTGTGTGATTTGAAGTTTGATAATTAAGTAAAGTTTCTGTTTATTATTATAAACGAGTTTAGTTTCACACTTGTTCAATATGTTAAATCTGTTTTATCGAGTTTAAGAAAACAGATTTTCAAAGAAGTTAAGTTTTAGTAGCATTCCGAGTTAAGAATATTTCGAAAAAGTTATAAGTATGTTTCGAAATAAGTTGCGAAACATTGACTCTGATGAGCGGGGTGTTACAGTTGGTATCAGAGCCAAAGTCTAAACGCTCTGTATACTAAAAGTTTAAGTTTTAAGAAAGAAAGTTTCAGGAAAACCGACCGCACCACACTCACACCTCGCCGACTACCAGGTAAGTGCTGTTAAAGTTTTTGAAAAAGTTTATTTTCTTAAATATACGCAAATTACTAAGTCTATGCTCAATAAGATTCAATTATCTGAACCTTATAAATCAGAAAAAAATGCTCAGATCAGTAATATCAGATATGTCCTCATATCCGAAATAAGAATTATATTAGAATTCAAGTTGAATTATAGCTTATCAAGTTGATAACTCGTTAAGAAATTGTGCTTTTCAAGAATTCCGTATTTATTTTCAGTTTAAATATTGATCAGATTCAAGTATACAGATGGCACACTGTAAAGTTTTACATGAGATATTCATTCAGATATAGTTGCTATTATTGTGACTATAAATTTTTTTAAAGTTCAGGAGATCAAGAAAGTTATCTGAACATTTTAATGATAAAGACATCAGATTAAAGTTGAATTCTGACTCTAGAAATTGAATTATTTTGAGTATGTACGATGTACATAAATTAAAGATTCGAAGTAACGGTTTTTCAGTGTATAAGAGCCATAAGTCCGGGTTTATCATGGAGGTTTCAAATCAGAACCATAAGTCCGGATATACCATGGTGGCTTGAAACTGAACCGTACGAGTAAACTTTAAGAAAGCAGCCAATCTTTAGAGTCAGAAATAAAAGTATACCGAGAAATTTTATTAAGCACTGTTTATGAACAAGTTATTAGTACAACAAGGACCAGTCCTACATAGAACATTTTATAAAGTTAATGAGCATGAGTTGCAAGTATCAGTATATATAAGTCAAGTATTTTCATTATTATCATGGTGACTTGAAATTAGAGCCACAATGCCGGGTAATTATCAGATAAAGATCAATGTTCATAACATTTTGAATAATTGTTTTAATAGCTAATTAGCTGGGCAAATTATGGAGGCTTGAAATAAGAGTCATTAATCCGAGTTTACCTAGAAATTTGACAGACATCAGTTATTCAAGTTTCACAATCCAATTTTGAGAGTATCAGTTAAATCTCTCAAAAGAATTTTTAAAAGTAAAAGTTATTTGGATATGTGAAAGTTTAAGATAGTCAGTTTAATAAGGCAGAGACGATTAAAGTTTCCATTTACATTCGTCAATATCAGAAAGATCCGAAAGGATTCAAGTTTTATTCAAGCACACACTGTTGAGGATTTCATTACTACAAAGAAGCTATTACAGATTCATCAGAAATAGCAAAGCAGATACATGATAAGCAGATAAAGCAAAAGTGAATCCTCAACTAATTCAAGATATATATATATAAGGAGGGTGCGTCTCATGGGTCTAATACCCCTTAACTCTGCCACCCAAGTTTAGATCAAGGTTCATAAAGATAAATCTGGTGGATCAGAAGTTCGTTTCCGCTTGATCCCTGGAGTTTCCACAGAATCTTGAGAGATGTTTCCTTGAAGCTTTTGGATAAGTCCTGTAGCAGTATCTGCACATTTGATAATCTCTCTAGAAGAAACAAAAAATAAAAGTCTGAATTACACTATCATCAAGAAAACCAAGAAAGCCATTGAAGATATGATGAGAATTTAATAGACCAATGGGTTTATTATGCAGTTTCATGTCAGCCCAAGAAGCAATAGTAAACATGGTCATTAAAGTTTCATAACCACCGGGAAGTATGATGAAAGCATCACTAAGGCTCAGCATAAACATAGTGCAACCATAAAAAGAGTTAGAAAGCATCAGACGAGTAGAATCTTTGAGAACTTGTGAAGGAGCTCTGTGAAAGGGTAGAACGCTTTTCACTTCAACATCAAAGCATTTTCCAGCCAAAAGCAGATTATCAAAGAAAGTGAGGCTAGTTCCTCCATACAGTAAATTGATCTTTTGTTTTCCCAATTCTCGCATTAGTTGGGATACAATATTGATATTTTGAGAAGAAGATACAAGTTTAGATCCTCCAAGAACACAAATGGTTTTTATAGAAGGAAGAACTTTTGTGACTTGAGAAGATTCAGAAGTCTCCATTTGGAGTAGAGAGATACTCAAATTGAAGAAAAGAGGGGATATTTAAAGAAAGAAAAAGGAGTATTATATGACAGAAGCAACAGACAAGGAAGAAGTTGAGCATTAAATGAGATGTATTATCAGAAGAAATCAGATACCTTTTAATAAGGAGTTAACAGAGATGGATGTTGCAAACAGGATCTTTAGCAACAATATTTTCGAGACTATAGCGGTTTTGTTCATCTTTAAAATAGACCCATAAAGACATAAGCTCTCGATGCACATATCCACTGGGATTTGTATCGAGAATTTGTTAGAGGGTTTGATCCAGGGATTCCTTGTTCAAGCCATTCTTAATGAAAGCTATTTTATCTTCTCGATTTATGGACAAAAACCCCAGCGATTTGCATCGGGTATCGCAATTCGATCGAGCACATTTATAGCAGTCGCCTAGTCATTTTGCTCTACGTTTCTTGGCAAGAGTACTTCTACCCATACCGGACAGATATTTACAAGAATTTGAAAATTCGCCAGAGAGTCGGACGTTTGCTTCAATCAACCATCGTATATCATTTGGAATATTGTGGATCATTAGCACTCTCAATCTTTCCACTCGAGATCGATAAATCCTTTTTATGATATTAAAGGGAAGAAAGGAATATGATCTGCGAATATTTGAAAGTGTCGGATCCATTGGTTATTTCGGACCATTGCTGAAAAAGACTGAAGAATTAGCGATGCTGTTTATAGAAGATCGAAGTGTATGAGGTAAGTTTCCAGAGATAAGATTCAAGCATTAAAATATAATTAATGTCTGAAAGAAGCAATCAGTATGCAGTTAATGCGGTAGAAGCAGATGTGAGATGTCGGAAATAATTGAAGAATAAATTATTGTGAAGTTTGAGATGTGTCGGTCAGCATTATTAAGGAAAGAATAATTCACCTCAATAGGTGAAATATGGTATGATCAGTAATTGGGTATTTATGCAGCAGTGCAGTAATTTCCAATCATATTTTTTTATTGGATATATTAAAGTCAGAGAAATATAAGTGTTAATAGTAATATTTGATCAGAAGGTTTTCCGGCGCAGAGACAAGTTAAGTACAGTTGAAAATGCTAACGGATGTGTGAATTTTGCAGGTGATATTGACATTGTAGGTACACGCATGTAAATGTTCCTCACCCGAAGGGCCCCGGGTAGTGGGTACATCGCATGCAAAGTGCCACATAGTCATGTTCTGAGTCATAAGTGACAAGTCCAAAAGTATTTGGCTTTACCATAATGGAAGTTGATTGAGGAAATAGACAAGTATGTAGCCTGGATTCAAGAAAGGTTCAAGACTGCTCATAATTGGCAGAAGTTTTTAGTTGATAAGCATAGAAGAGCAATGCATTTAGAGATTGAAAATAAAGTCTTTCTGAAAGTTCGACTAATGAGAAGTGTCGTTCGTTTTAGGAAGAAAGGTAAGCTGCATTCTTATTGTATAAGTCTGTTCAAAGTTCTTGAACGAGTAAAAGAAGTATTCTATCATTTAGCATTACCTCCCGAGTTGGTTAGTATGTGTAATTTTTTTCACGTATCGATGATACGTGTATACGTGAGCGATCCAAATCATGTGCTTTAGCACAATGAGATTTAGATTCAGCAAGTTTTAACTTACGAGGAACCGTTGGTATCTGTTTTGGACCAAAAAGTTAATCGGCTAAGGAATCGAGATATTTCCCTCGTTCGTATAAAATGGAATTTCCACGGAGAATAAAATGCCATTTGGGAGTGATAAGCTGATGTTAGAGTTCCAAATTTTAAGTTTTAATATATACTCAGATAGTATGTATCCCAGTTCCAGTATTTCCGAGGGCGTAAATAGTTTTAAGGGGGGTAGATTGTAATATCCCATTTAGTTATTAGTAACAAGTATCAGTTTATTTCCAAGTTTGAGCTATTTTGACGCTTAAAAAGTTACAATTTTGAAGTTTTCAAGTCACACGGGTCGTGTGGGTAGCCACACTGGTCGTGTGAAGTCACACTGGTCGTGTGACAAGCCACACGGGTCTTGTGGCTCAAGGCACTATTCAAGTTTAGCTTCGGTTTTTTCACACGGGTCGTGTGACTTAAGTGACACGGGTCGTGTGACTAGTGACACTGGTCGTGTGACCGACAAAATTTTAGATTTTTATGATTCGAGTTTGATGCCAACTAAAGTGTATTTTGAGCAATTAAATATGCTTAGCTGAAAATTTGAAATGTTTGGTAAGGACTTGTTTAAGTGATTAATTTTTACAAGTTTAAATTGTTTAATTTGTTAATTTCTTCACTCCAAATATTTTATTCCAAAGTTTTGGCTATATATAGAGGCTTCAAAAATCAGATTTTTACACCAAAGTAAAGTATCAAAGTTATATTGAGAATTTAAGTGAGGAGAAGTATTTTGGAGTAAAGGATTTTCAAGATATTCAAGTTCATATTCAAGTTCATATCAAGTCTTTCAAATTTCAAGTCCTTGAAGGAGGTAATTCATGCTTGTATTTGATGATTGAATCATGTTATAAGCAAAGCATGATTAGTATAAGTGATTCTTGTTAGAATTTAAGTATTTGATATCATGCATGAGTTATAAGTTGAGTAATGATTTAGTTTATGTTGGCATAACAGTATCCATTTCATGTTATTGATATGAGTTATCATGATGAGAAGTTGATAAAGTTATAAGTTGATAGCTTAATATGATGTGTTATTCATGTTAAGTGTAAGAGTATGAGTTTCACATTTGATGATAAGTAAATTGATAAGTTTAGCATCATAATATTGATAAGCATGCAATTTCATAAATTGTGCAAGTTTAGCTTTAACATGTTGAGTAAACATGTTAGTATCATAATTTTAATGTTATGATTGAGTTATAAGGATGAGCAAGTTTAATTGTTATAAATCATGAGTTAAGTTTGATGTTGGTAAGTTGAATATGTTGAGTTATGTATGTGAGTTTGAGTTATTTCACTTACAAGTTTTGTAAGCCAACATCTAAGTAATAAGGCATGATTTATATGAGTTGAGTTTTATCTTTGGAGGAAGTTCATCAAGAGTTTGATTTATTCAATGTATTGTGATATTTGAGCTATGGTTTGTATATTAATCGGATAAGTTATCAGTTAAAGATTATTCGAGTATAGTACTTAGTATTCTTGCTTATATTTTTTATGTAGCGTGAGAAGTTCGGCTACAAGAACAACACTTTCAATTTTCAAAACAGTTTTCAAGACGTAAGGTGGGAACCCAGACTGGGTAGTACATTGAGTATAATAGCTAGATCATGTTCAAAGGTATGTATATGAGTTAAAGTTATGCTTGGGGTGGAGGCGCAGTAGCCTTAATAAGCCATCCTAAGTAAGTTAAAGACTCGCCCAGTCCAGACTGGGTTTTGGGGAGGCAGCCCCCAATATGTGATCACGTGAAAACCGGCAGTACGGTAGTTGCAAAGTTCAGTTAAAGTTACCGGACCAATGTCCGGGAGAAGCTTATATATACCTATGATCATGATATTGATATTATTATTAATGTTTACTTTAGTATGAGTTTTTACGGAGTACAGTTGATTAGTACTCACGTCCCACTATTATCATTTTCAGGTAACAAGGTCGGGCCGAGGGTGTGAATCAAGCTGCTGTGGTGTCGGTTGTGCTTTCAGTTGTGCTTTCAGTTGTGCATTCAGTTGTGCATTCAGTTGTGAGTTTATTAAAGTTTGATTGTGAAATTCAATAAGGCATTGGTTTGTAAATGCCACGCTTAAAGACTTCCGCTATGTATATTAAGTTTGAACTTGTGTGATTTGAAGTTTGATAATTAAGTAAAGTTTCTGTTTATTATTATAAACGAGTTTAGTTTCACACTTGTTCAATATGTTAAATCTGTTTTATCGAGTTTAAGAAAACAGATTTTCAAAGAAGTTAAGTTTTAGTAGCATTCTGAGTTAAGAATATTTCGAAAAAGTTATAAGTATATTTCGAAATAAGTTGCGAAAAATTGACTCTGATGAGCGGGGTGTTACAGTTGGTATCAGAGCCAAAGTCTAAACGCTCTGTATACTAAAAGTTTAAGTTTTAAGAAAGAAAGTTTCAGGAAAACCGACCGCACCACACTCACACCTCGCCGACTACCAGGTAAGTACTGTTAAAGTTTTTGCAAAAGTTTATTTTCTTAAATATACGCAAATTACTAAGTCTATGCTCAATAAGATTCAATTACCTGAACATATAAATCAGAAAAAAATGCTCAGATCAGTAATATCAGATATGTCCTCATATCTGAAATAAGAATTATATTAGAATTCAAGTTGAATTATAGCTTATCAAGTTGATAACTCGTTAAGAAATTGTGCTTTTCAAGAATTCCGTATTTATTTTCAGTTTAAATACTGATCATATTCAAGTATACAGATGGCACACTGTAAAGTTTTACATGAGATATTCATTCAGATATAGTTGCTATTTTGTCTCTATAATTTTTTTTAAAGTTCAGGAGATCAAGAAAGTTATCTGAACATTTTAATGATAAAGACATCAGATTAAAGTTTAATTCTGACTCTAGAAATTGAATTATTTTGAGTATGTACGATGTACATAAATTAAAGATTCGAAGTAACGGTTTTTCAGTGTATAAGAGCCATAAGTCCGGGTTTATCATGGAGGTTTCAAATAAGAACCATAAGTCCAGATATACCATGGAGGCTTGAAACTGAACCGTACGAGTAAAGTTTAAGAAAGCAGTCAGTCTTTAGAGTCAGAAATGAAAGTATACCGAGAAATTTTATTAAGCACTGTTTATGAACAAGTTATTAGTACAACAAGGACCAGTCCTACATAGAACATTTTATAAAGTTAATGAGCATGAGTTGCAAGTATCAGTATATATAAGTCAAGTATTTTTATTATTATCATGGTGACTTGAAATTAGAGCCACAATGTCGGGTAATTATCAGATAAAGATCAATGTTCATAACATTTTGAATAATTGTTTTAATAGCTAATTAGCTGGGCAAATTATAGAGGCTTGAAATAAGAGTCATTAATCCGAGTTTACCTAGAAATTTGACAGACATCAGTTATTCAAGTTTCACAATCCAATTTTGAGAGTATCAGTTAAATCTCTCAAAAGAATTTTTAAAAGTAAAAGTTATTTGGATATGTGAAAGTTGAAGATAGTCTGTTTAATAAGGCAGAGACGATTAAAGCTTCCATTTACATTCGTCAATATCAGAAAGATCCGAAAGGATTCAAGTTTTATTCAAGCACACACTGTTGAGGATTTCATTACTACAAAGAAGCTATTACAGATTCATCAGAAATAGCAAAGCAGATACATGATAAGAAGATAAAGCAAAAGTGAATCCTCAACTAATTCAAGATATATATATATAAGGAGGGTGCGTCTCAAGGGTCTAATACCCCTTAACTCTGCCACCCAAGTTTAGATCAAGGTTCATAAAGATAAATCTGGTGGATCAGAAGTTCGTTTCCGCTTGATCCCTGGAGTTTCCACAAAATCTTGAGAGATATTTCCTTGAAGCTTTTGGATAAGTCCTGTAGCAGTATCTGCACATTTGATAATCTCTCTAGAAGAAACAAAAATAAAAGTCTGAATTACACTATCATCAAGAAAACCAAGAAAGCCATTGAAGATATGATGAGAATTTAATAGACCAATGGGTTTATTATGCAGTTTCATGTCAGCCTAAGAAGCAATAGTAAACATGGTCATTAAAGTTTCATAACCACCGGGAAGTATGATGAAAGCATCACTAAGGCTCAGCATAAATATAGTGCAATCATAAAAAGAGTTAGAAAGCATCAGACGAGTAGAATCTTTGAGAACTTGTGAAGGAGCTCTGTGAAAGGGTAGAACGCTTTTCACTTCAACATCAAAGCATTTTCCAGCCAAAAGCAGATTATCAAAGAAAGTGAGGCTAGTTCCTCCATACAGTAAATTGATCTTTTGTTTTCCCAATTCTCGCATTAGTTGGGATACAATATTGATATTTTGAGAAGAAGATACAAGTTTAGATCCTCCAAGAACACAAATGGTTTTTATAGAAGGAAGAACTTTTGTGACTTGAGAAGATTCAGAAGTCTCCATTTGGAGTAGAGAGATACTCAAATTGAAGAAAAGAGGGGATATTTAAAGAAAGAAAAAGGAGTATTATATGACAGAAGCAACAGACAAGGAAGAAGTTGAGCATTAAATGAGATGTATTATCAGAAGAAATCAGATACCTTTTAATAAGGAGTTAACAGAGATGGATGTTGCAAACAGGATCTTTAGCAACAATATTTTCGAGACTATAGCGGTTTTGTTCATCTTTAAAATAGACCCATAAAGACATAAGCTCTCGATGCACATATCCACTGGGATGTGTATCGAGAATTTGTTGGAGGGTTTTATCCAGGGATTCCTTGTTCAAGCCATTCTTAATGAAAGCTATTTTATCTTCTCGATTTATGGACAAAAACCCCAGCGATTTGCATCGGGTATCGCAATTCGATCGAGCACATTTATAGCAGCCGCCTATTCGTTTTGCTCTACGTTTCTTGGCAAGAGTACTTCTACCCATACCGGACAGATATTTACAAGAATTTGAAAATTCGCCAGAGAGTCGGACGTTTGCTTCAATCAACCATCGTATATCATTTGGAATATTGTGGATCATTAGCACTCTCAATCTTTCCACTCGAGAAAGATAAATCCTTTTTATGATATTAAAGGGAAGAAAGGAATATGATCTGCGAATATTTGAAAGTGTCGGATCCATTGGTTATTTCGGACCATTGCTGAAGAAGACTGAAGAATTAGCGATGCTATTTATAGAAGATCGAAGTGTATGAGGTAAGTTTCCAGAGATAAGATTCAGGCATTAAAATATAATTAATGTCTGAAAGAAGCAATCAGTATGCAGTTAATGCGGTAGAAGCAGATGTGAGATGTTGGAAATAATTGAAGAATAAATTATTGTGAAGTTTGAGATGTGTCGGTCAGCATTATTAAGGAAAGAATAATTCACCTCAATAGGTGAAATATGGTATGATCAGTAATTGGGTATTTATGCAGCAGTGCAGTAATTTCCAATCATATTTTTTTATTGGATATATTAAAGTCAGAGAAATATAAGTGTTAATAGTAATATTTGATCAGAAGGTTTTCCGGCGCAGAGACAAGTTCAGTACAGTTGAAAATGCTAACGGATATGTGAATTTTGCAAGTGATATTGACATTGTAGGTACACGCATGTAAATGTTCCTCACCCGAATGGCCCCGGGTAGTGGGTACATCGCATGCAAAGTGCCACATAGTCATGTTCCGAGTCATAAGTGACAAGTCCAAAAGTATTTTGCTTTACCATAATGGAAGTTGATTGAGGAAATAGACAAGTATGTAGCCTGGATTCAAGAAAGGTTCAAGACTGCTCATAATTGGCAGAAGTTTTTAGTTGATAAGCATGGAAGAGCAATGCATTTAGAGATTGAAAATAAAGTCTTTCTCAAAGTTCGACTAATGAGAAGTGTCGTTCGTTTTGGGAAGAAAGGTAAGCTGCATTCTTATTGTATAAGTCTGTTCAAAGTTCTTGAACGAGTAAAAGAAGTATTCTATCATTTAGCATTACCTCCCGAGTTGGTTAGTATGTGTAATTTTTTTCACGTATCGATGATACGTATATACGTGAGCGATCCAAATCATGTGCTTTAGCACAATGAGATTTAGATTCAGCAAGTTTTAACTTACGAGGAACCGTTGGTATCTGTTTTGGACCAAAAAGTTAATCGGCTAAGGAATCGAGATATTTCCCTAGTTCGTATAAAATGGAATTTCCACGGAGAATAAAATTCCATTCGGGAGTGATAAGCTGATGTTAGAGTTCCAAATTTTAAGTTTTAATATATACTCAGATAGTATGTATCCCAGTTCCAGTATTTCCGAGGGCAGAAATAGTTTTAAGGGGGGTAGATTGTAATATCCCATTTAGTTATTAGTAATATGTATCAGTTTATTTCCAAGATTGAGCTATCTTGAGGCTTAAAAAGTTACAATTTTGAAGTTTTCAAGTCACACGGGTCGTGTGGGTAGCCACACTGGTCGTGTGAACTCACACTGGTCGTGTGACAAGCCACACGGGTCGTGTGGCTCAAGGCACTATTCAAGTTTAGCTTCGGTTTATTCACACGGGTCGTGTGACTTAAGTGACACGGGTCGTGTGCGTTCACACGGGTCGTGTGACTCAAGTGACACGGGTCGTGTGGCGTCACACGGGTCGTGTGACTAGTGACACTGGTCGTGTGACCGACAAAGTTTCAGATTTTTATGATTCGAGTTTGATGCCAACTAAAGTGTATTTTGAGCAATTAAATATGCTTAGCTGAAAATTTGAAATGTTTGGTAAGGACTTGTTTAAGTGATTAATTTTTACAAGTTTAAATTGTTTAATTTGTTAATTTCTTCACTCCAAATATTTTATTCCAAAGTTTTGGCTATAAATAGAGGCTTCAAAAATCAGATTTTTACACCAAAGTAAAGTATCAAAGTTATATTGAGAGTTTAAGTGAGGAGAAGTATTTTGGAGTAAAGGATTTTCAAGATATTCAAGTTCATATTCAAGTTCATATCAAGTCTTTCAAATTTCAAGTCCTTGAAGGAGGTAATTCATGCTTGTATTTGATGATTGAATCATGTTATAAGCAAAGCATGATTAGTATAAGTGATTCTTGCTAGAATTTAAGTATTTGATATCATGCATGAGTTATAAGTTGAGTAATGATTTAGTTTATGTTGGCATAATAGTATCCATTTCATGTTATTGATATGAGTTATCATGATGAGAAGTTGATAAAGTTATAAGTTGATAGCTTAATATGATGTGTTATTCATGTTAAGTGTAAGAGTATGAGTTTCACATTTGATGATGAGTAAATTGATAAGTTTAGCATCAAAATATTGATAAGCATGCAATTTCATAAATTGTGCAAGTTTAGCTTTAACATGTTGAGTAAACATGTTAATATCATAATTTAATGTTATGATTGAGTTATAAGAATGAGCAAGTTTAATTGTTATAAATCATGAGTTAAGTTTGATGTTGGTAAGTTGAATATGTTGAGTTATGTATGTGAGTTTGAGTTATTTCACTTACAAGTTTTGTAAGCCAACATCTAAGTAATAAGGCATGATTTATATGAGTTGAGTTTTATCTTTGGAGGAAGTTCATCAAGAGTTTGATTTATTCAATGTATTATGATATTTGAGCTATGGTTTGTATATTAATCTGATAAGTTATCAGTTAAAGATTATTCGAGTATAGTACTTAGTATTCTTGCTTATATTTTTTTATGTAGCGTGAGAAGTTCGGCTACAAGAACAACACTTTCAATTTTCAAAACAGTTTTCAAGACGAAAGGTGGGAACCCAGACTGGGTATTACATTGAGTATAATAGCTAGATCATGTTCAAAGGTATGTATATGAGTTAAAGTTATGCTTGGGGTGGAGGCACAGTAGCCTTAATAAGCCATCCTAAGTAAGTTAAAGACTCGCCCAGTCCAGACTGGGTTTTGGGGAGGCAGCCCCCAATATGTGATCACGTGAGAACCGGCAGTACGGTAGTTGCAAAGTTCAGTTAAAGTTACCAGATTAATGTCTGGGAGAAGCTTATATATATACCTGTGATCATGATATTGATATTATTATTAATGTTTACTTTAGTATGAGTTTTTACGGAGTACAGTTGATTAGTACTCACGTCCCACTATTATCATTTTCAGGTAACAAGGTCGGGCCGAGGGTGTGAGTCAAGCTGTTGTGGTGTCGGTTGTGCTTTCAGTTGTGCTTTCAGTTGTGCATTCAGTTGTGCATTCAGTTGTGAGTTTATTAAAGTTTGATTGTGAAATTCAATAAGGCATCGGTTTGTAAATGCCACGCTTAAAGACTTCCGCTATGTATATTAAGTTTGAACTTGTGTGATTTGAAGTTTGATAATTAAGTAAAGTTTCTGTTTATTATTATAAACGAGTTTAGTTTCACACTTGTTCAATATGTTAGATCTGTTTTATCGAGTTTAAGAAAACAGATTTTCAAAGAAGTTAAGTTTTAGTAGCATTCCGAGTTAAGAATATTTCGAAAAAGTTATAAGTATGTTTCGAAATAATTTGCAAAAAATTGACTCTGATGAGCGGGGTGTTACACAGGCACTACACCAGTGTTTGGCAGGACGCTTGGATACCTGGCGCAGCTACTGGGATTCCAGAAAAAACTGCTTTGGGGATGAGCAGGGCGAGTTAGGTGGCAGAGTTGATCTCAAAATATAGGAGAGCTTGGAATAGAGAATTTATTGTTGAATGCTTTACTCAGAATGAAGCAAAGGCTATACTTGAGATTGCTACCCTTGATCCTACTTTGGCTGACAAATGGAGATGGACTCTTGATAGTAAGGGTAAGTTTTCAGTTGTAAGTTATTACCCTAGGTTTGTGATTGGTAAACTCTCTGATTTAGACATTGTTGAAAGTAGTACATCTGCTAAGTGTGAGAGAAGAGTTAAAAATAGAAGTTGGAGCTTAGGAAATACAAATCAAACTCAAACATAAACATTTTGTTTTAAAATGCTAAAATAATTATTTGCCTGTAAGCCTAAACTTAAAGAAAAAGGAATAGACGTTGACCCTTGGTGCTATGGATGTGGAGAAGAGTTGGAGTATGTGGAGCATGTGCTTTTACACTGCAGCATGGCTCAAAGATTTTGGAAATTGGCTCCAGTCTGTTGGAACGATATTGCTAAAACAGGGACCTTTAAACTTTGGTGGCGGAATGATTGTGCTATGGATAGGAAAGGAGTATCAGAAGCAATAATAGAGCTAGCCACTTACATTCTGAGGTGGCTTTAGAAATCCACAAATCTCTAGCAATTCCAAAGTGTGTGGATGCCTGACCAAGTAGTTTTTAGTCAGTCATGCTGATTGGATGGAATTTACAAACAGCAGGACTGAAAAAGATGATCAATGATGAAGAATATTGTTGCTAGGTCCTAAGGTTCTGAACCTTAGGTTCAGTGCTGCAATATTTTTTTTTTAATTCTGGGCTTCTTAATTTGTATATGCGTAACTTTTGACTGAGCTTATGCATTGGTTTTTATATTTGTTAGCTGATTGAAAGTAGCTAGAGGGCTCAGATTCTACTGCCTCTATCTACACTTGTTTATTTAGTCTGTTGATTTGAGAGTCCAAGCATCATGTGGATGGGCTCTGTGTATATATTGGACTTATGTGGGCTATTTATCCTCTCGACTTGTTTTCTTGTTATGAATGAAGTATCTATCGTTTTGAAAAAAAAGTAAGTAAATCTAAATATTATTAAACACTTCTTTATATACAACATTCGTGGTTTTCTATTGTCATAATCCTCATCACCACAAATCATTATCTTCAAGCCTCTCCGACTCGTGACTCTGAAAGCAAAGTACAACTACCCATGACTGAATACAGAGGCCTTCAGTAGTAATCTGACATGCGACAAAGACTGACTTGACTCTTATTAATTGTCATAGCATATGAAACCATGAGCGGGAACTGTTGGCACTGAAACTTGAACGCTACCTTCAAAAAAGATGATATGATTGTGAGCCTGAGAATAAGAACCTTGTCACCAGCTCTGGCACCGGTTAAAGTGTTGCATTCGAGGACATGGTCGTTGAGTTTAGTAATAACCAAACATATATCGTTGCACAACTCCAAAGAGTGATCAATGTTTCTGAGCAGCATAACTAGAGTGTCGATCGATGTTTCTGAGCAGCATTTCTAGAGTGTCGACCTTTAAGTACAATTTATGATTCAAAAGTCCAGAGCAATTAATCTCATTGAGAAATTCAGGAGTATGGAGATATTGAATTGAGTCATATCCAGCGTCTGACTTGCAAGGGGTGTCAGAACTCACATAAGTCATACCTTTGGATGAGTCAATGAGCTCATGTACTCATTAATAGACTTAACATCATCACTGTCATATCGAAGATGGCTCTTTTCTTAAGATAGCTAAGATCATCGTCTGAACTCCTAAATATCGGGTTGTCTCAACAATAGTAGCAATAGGAACCTCTTGTGATTTTAGAAGAATGTCGTCGGGAATGTCGATATCGGCACAACCATCGTTCGATCCACCGACTATATCGTCGCCAATGCTTGTAAGCCACTTCGAGAAGTGCCTCAACTCATCGTACTCATCATCGCCACAAAGACTTTGAAGCCTCATATTCCGATTCAGTCTCAGAACGACGCAATCACGCCACAACTTGGATGAATTGATGGTCGCATTGACTATTTTACATTGACTGCCTTTAGGGACAACAAAAGTATCTGTCTGAAATTGCCCTCAAACACAATAGACTTGCTACTAAATGGGAGATTTTTCCTCGATGGATCAATTATTTCCATTGAGGCTCGTAAGGTGTTGTCAATAGCCTGGAACCAATACTTATTCATCATCGGGGCTTCATCCTAAATGATCAACCGACATTGTATAATCAGTTCAGTCAAAGGACTTTGCTGGCTATTGTCGCTTGTAGACCCTTCTATTGTGTTTAGTGGAATTTTGGATCGTGAATGCGCATTGCTTTAGCCGGGTAGCAAAAGTGACACGATGTCTTACTGGTTATCATTTTTGACACATTGTATTTTGTAAGCATTGGAAATCCTTACAACACCTACAACAATTGTCAAAGAACATATGTTAGAACAATACATAAAAATGAACTACATTAAATATATGATGATCTACTTAAAATATAAATATTATACTGTTAGCAAAAGAATTTACCAGACACATTTGGATAACCACAACTCGCAGTTCGGAGGGTTTATAACCATTGTAGGTTTCTAGTCCACATATCTTTCCTAAAGCGTGCAAGTAACTTATTAGCCCATAAATAAATAGTTGAAGAGTGTAAAAAATTGTAAATGTGACTAAACAAACAAATTAATTATAAAATTTATTTATATGTTGAAATGAGTAATACAACACACTCCAAGTCTTCAAGCAAAACTTCTACAAATCTTATCTTGACTCCTTTTGAGATGGTAGTTTGGACATTTTGGTAAAACTTACTAAAATTCATAGAGGATTTGAAGATGTTTGTAACTTTGTGTCGAAAAATTTTTTTAACCAAGTGTTGATAAACTTGGCCTTCTTTTAAATGTATATGTTCAAATTTCTTCACCACACTTGATTGAGTTGTTCCATCATGTCGTGCACCCTACAAGAACAAAAAAATGTATAGAAATATAAAAACTAATGAATAAACAAAATTATAGATTTAAAAAAAAAAATGTATCGAAGCATAAGAACTTTTTCAAACATAATTACTTGAAATTTTTGGATAAGATTCACTTTCAACATTATTATTTCAAACATTATTACTTGTATTTGTATCATACAATATTATCTCATATTCTGTAAGACCCTTTTTCCTTTTTTAAAAAAAAAAAAAAATTGTTTATCGTTCATTCTCTAAACTAAGTTAACTTCTAATGTTATGAAAAAGTCATGAAATTCGATCCTACACCTTGGGGCACTGTTTTCGCAAAATATTTTCACTACCCGCAAGTGTACGGTGTAGCTGTAGAAAGCAGCGAGCAAGGTCGTATTCCACAGAGATTGTTGTTAAAATAATTAAGTACCAAAATATAGACGATTAAAATATTATTTAGACTGACTCGAATTTGAATGATGATTTTGTTCTAAACTAAAGAATGAATGCAAAATAAATTCTTAACACTAAAAAAGGCTTATTCTAAATAAATTAAGTATGAGAAAATAGATTCTAGGCTATGCTTTCCTCGGGATTATTCTAGCAAAGATTTCTTATTCATTCAAACCTTATTTAATTCTACCAATCGTAGGGATAATCGCTAAAGTAATTTACACCTTTCTCTCGAACAAGTTAAATCGTATATATTGATTGTTATCTATCTCCTCTCGGTCTCAAGATGAACAACTAACTCCCATACGCTCCTAAGATTCTAGTTCCCTCGCAAGATTCTATCAACCTCTCGGTCTGTTTAGTCTCTTACGTTATGAATTTCTCAATTCTAGCAACCAACTATCTCCTCTCGGTCTCAATTCATATAATCACAAGAAATTGATAAACGAAAGATAGACCGGAATGAATAAACAAAATCACTTCATAAAATAATCAGAGTACTCGCAAATCCTAGATTCACAAAGAGATTTAGCTACTAAACATATTCTCAATACACAAAATAAATAAATCCATGAGTTCAATGAAGAAGAAAAAGAGAAGAGAAAGAAGAACTATTGTCGCCGTTAGTTCCCGAATCTTCAATCTTGACTTCCTCGAATCCCTCGTGTGTTTCGTGCTTTCTCTAGGCCTCCAATGGTGTCAAAAGTCCCAAAACCGTGTTCTCCAAGTTCCTTATATACTGTAGGGAAAATATGGGTCGAAAAAGGGACAAAATCGCGTAGGAATCCTATTTCCTGCTGGTCACTCTGCACGTCACACGACCCGTGTCACATGCCACACGAGTCGTGTGACTTTCCTCGAACTTTCAGCCAACTCCCAGACTCACACGACTGGTCACACGACCGGGTCACACGACTGGTCACACGACCGGGTCACACGACCCGTGTGAGGTCACATGACCCGTGTCACTTGACACACGACCAGTGTGAAAATGCCATAGCAAATTCTCCATTCTTTTCACCCCACACGACTCGTGTCACTGACCACACGAGTCGTGTGACCTGCCTGCACCTTGTTTTCGCCGTTTTTCGTCTCAATTCCATCTTTAACTCTCTTTCGGGCATATTTCCTACAAAACCAACGACAAATGTACCTCTATCATAGATTAATAAATCAAACAAAATGGTGAACAATCCCACGATAAACACGGTTAAACATCACACTATATCACTCATAATGCATGAAAATATGATGAATGTCAACTCCCCCAAACTTAAACCCTTGTTCGTCCCCGAACAAGAATAAGAAAATCAAAACTCAAGCATAATGGGTGATATCAAACTAGAACAGTTTCAAGTTCTTCAATGCAACCAAGAAAAATTCAAACGATCATAATTATCATGCTTTTGACTACTATCTTGTGTCTACCTTGAATCAACGAACTCTCAAATAGGAATATATAAGGGCCTCACTCACATGTCATCAATAAAAGAGAAGGATACGCTCAAGTCAAATTAAACACCCGGTTAACTATTTGTTTGCCAATCATCTACTTCAAACACAACTAGTAATTATGAGCTTTAAATCAAAAGGTCTTCTCGGGTTGTAACGTAGGCTATTTGGTCAAGGGTAAGATATATATATGGGTAAAGTGGCTCAAATAAACGATCATACCATTCGAGTAAATAGACTACTCGACTACTCCGCTACTCCTCCCTAATCAACATAAAGCGTTTCTCATCCCCAAACCAAAATAATCCATACACAACTCATAAATGCTCAAATGAAACTGCAAACAAAGTATTTGACCTTTTTTTTTTTTGAGAGAGAGTTCAATTTTTTTCCAAACAAGAACAAACCGTAAGGACAACATTCTCTAGATATAAACATTGGAGGTCATCCAAGTATTCTAGAGTAGTCCCATACTCATTACCAGTCAAAATAAATCAACTAATAAGAGGAGTAGAATCCTGACAGTTCGACTTGCGAGCTCCTTTATTATCATTTTTTTTTCTTTTTTTTCCATCATTTTTTTTTCGGTCAAGCACCTTAAATGCAACATCGATTGCACTGCATTCCATATCCAATCATTCAACAAATAACATCGTTATCCTCGTCCATCCCAAACAATAATCAACTAAAAAAAATACATAAGATAATCCGATTGACAAGAAAAAGGCTGAAGGCTGAAACGGGCTACTAATGAAAAAAAATCTTTAAGGACAAAGAAACAAGGCCAAACGAGCTAATTCAAAAACCGCCTAAATCATTTTTAAAGCTCACAATCACCAATGCCTTTGTTCAAGCAAGAATCAAGGCAAATTCTAATAACTCGGGTATCTAATTGACACACACAGACAAAGAATAAAGGCTCAAGTCTCACTAGGCTTCATATATTGCTAATTCAAGGTTCACAAGCATTTTCATCTAGGCACAACAAATTATAACCCCATCACAATTTTTCAATCACGTCAAATCACCATTCACCATTCAAGTTTTATCCACCATTCAGCCAAAGCAAAAGAAATACACAATGAACCGACTCAAGCAAATTATTACTATATCCTAATAAAGCAAGTAAACGTGCAACCTAAAAATAAAAATAGCCTAAAAAAACAAAAAAAAAGAACATAAAAGTAAAAACTAATGCAAGCAACTATATGATATGCAATAAACCGATAAAAACTCAAGATGTACGACACTTCTCTCCCTCAAACTTATTCTTTGGAAAAGAATTAAGTTTAAGAAAAATAAATGGTATATCTCAAGGAACTAACCGAATAGTCGAGCGAGCTCCACCGTAAGCAATCCTTGCACCCTTTAGCACGATCATCTTCTCTATGCTTCGCTCGAGCACTCGATCACCACCATTTTTTTTCTTTCTTTTTTTTTATTTTTTTTCAGATTTTTTTTAAATGAAATAAAAATAAAAAAATAAAAATAAAATAAAAGCGATAAAAGATGGGTTGCCTCCCACCAAGCGCTTAATTTAACGTCTTTAGCTAGACGTCTCTCGAGTTCTTAATATGGGTCGTTTCCATTCATTCCGACCAACTCCTTCACTATATTCCGACCCCGGCGTTCGTCATCTTTTTTTTTTTTCTTCGATCCTCGATCAATGACAAATGTATAACGCTCATCAAACGCCCGGAAAGTGAGCTCTTAACACTCGATGTCTATCAATACTCGTCCGGTTGCTATAAACGGTCGCCCAAAATTAGCGGAACATCATTGTCCTCAATCATGTCGAGCACGACAAAATCCGCCGGATATACGAAATCACCGACTTTAACCATGATATCCTCTAAAATCCCTCGCGGGTAGGACAATGATCTATCCGCCATTTGTAGTGCAATAGTCGTGGGCCTAAATTTCCCCGACTCCAACTTCAACTTCTCGAACATCGACAACGGCATCACATTCAGCCCCCAAGTCGCACAAGGCCTTCACAACATGGAAATCTCCAAAAGAACACTCAATAGTAAAGCTCCCGGGATCCTTGCATTTGATGGTCAACTTCTTTTGAATTTTCGCGCTACTCTCTTCAGTCATGGCCACAACCTCGTATGGCTTAAAAGGTCTCTCGACTTTTTCAACCATAGCGGGCTCAACTTCTTTCACTTTACCCTTTGGCGGCTCCTTAACTTCATCCATTTCCTCTTGAATATGGACAACATTGCATTGCTCCTTTGGATTCACCTCGGTATTGCTCGGAAATTGTCCTCTCTGCTGTAGACTTCCAACTACCATGGCCAATTGCCCAATTTGTTGTTCCATTGACTTCATCCGT
This sequence comes from Striga hermonthica, assembly GCA_902706635.1. Taxonomy (NCBI): domain Eukaryota; kingdom Viridiplantae; phylum Streptophyta; class Magnoliopsida; order Lamiales; family Orobanchaceae; genus Striga; species Striga hermonthica. The sequence goes on from CACSLK010012206.1 coordinate 14,647,417, forward strand.
GCATCATTCTCACTCATACATTTATCCGTTCTAGTCATAAATTACTCAAAAATATCCTCCAACGAATGCTTTTCCGGCTTATTGATGACCTCGTTGGTCACTGAAAATCCAGGAGGTGGTTGTAGAGTGTTATTCGGATTTGCATATGAAAAACTGGGGTGATTCCGGTTACCTTGGTAATAAGTTTTTCCCGCTTGAGGTCCTCAAAAATTTCCAAAATTCCGATTATTCACATAATTCACGTCCTCAACCGACTCACAAAATCCTAAGCTCTCATTCTTCCCCACTTGCAACTTATTAAGCACAATTGCGGTCGCTTGAGCTACCATTGTCGCCACTGATTCCATCTCATTTTTAGCTGCCACCCTCTTAAGCATATTTCTCTCGACGAGCCATTGGTAGCTATTTGCCGCCATCTCCTCAAGAATCCTGTTTGCGTCGATTGTTCGTCTTCCCAAAAGAGCGCCTCCAGCTGAGGTATCCACCATGGCCATCATCAGGCCACTCAATCCATTGTAGCAGTAGCAAATTTGGTGCTCTTCCGAAAAACCATGCTGCGGGCACGTCCGAAGGAGTTGCGTGTAGCTCTCCCAAGCCTCATATAAAGGCTCATAATCCTGTTGCTTGAATTGAGTGATCTCCGTCTGAAGTTTCAAAATCTTACTCGGTGGGAAGAACTTCAAGAGAAATTTCTTATGCATCTCCTCCCATGATGTTACTGTCCCAACTTCAAGAGAATTGTACCAAACCTTGGCTTTATCTCTAAGAGAGAAAGAGAAAAGCCAAAGCCTGATAGCGTCCTTCGGGCCTCCATTGTACTTCACCATACCGCATATCTCCAGAAATTGCGCCAGATGCGCATTCGGGTCCTCGATCGCAGCTCCCCCAAACTACTCCTGCTGAACCATTCGAATCAAGGACTGGCTCAACTCAAAATTATTAGCTGCAATTCTAGTCCCGTGGCCTCCTCCGTATACTTGGTCCGCTTGAGGTTGGAAGATGTTTCGTACTGGTGTTTCAGTCTCCTGTTGAGCCTGTTGCTCAGCTAGTTTGCATTGTAGCTCCGCCAGTTGTGCTTCAAGTTGTCTATACCTCTCTTCACCTTGTTCCTCCATTGCACCTCTCAGTCGTTGTTGTAGTCTCCGGTTTGCGTTGTTCCTTCGGCAACTAACTTCAATCTCGGGATCTAATTTTGCGGGTGAACTCCCACTAGACCTCGTGATCATGCAAGTACCTAAAAATACACAATAAGGGAAAGAACAAACAAACTAGTCCAAGATAAAAAAAAAATTATATAAAAAAAATAAAATAAAAATGTCTAAACTAGTATCTATTCGCCTTCTTCTAATATTAATTAATTTAACAAACAATCCCCGGCAACGGCGCCAAAAACTTGTTCGCAAAATATTTTCACTACCCGCAAGTGTACGGTGTAGCTGTAGAAAGCGGCGAGCAAGGTCGTATTCCACAGAGATTGTTGTTAAAATAATTAAGTACCAAAATATAGATGATTAAAATATTATTTAGACTAACTCGAATTTGAATGGTGATTTTTTTCTAAACTAAAGAATGAATGCAAAATAAATTCTTAACACTAAAGAAGGCTTATTCTAAATAAATAAAGTATGAGAAATAGATTCTAGGCTATGCTTTCCTCGGGATTATTCTAGCAAAGATTTATTAATCATTCAAACCTTATTTAATTCTACCAATCGTAGGGATAATCACTAAAGTAATTTACACCTTTCTCTTAAACAAGTTAAATCGTAGATATTAATTGTTATCTATCTCCTCTCGGTCTCAAGATGAACAACTAACTCCCGTACGCTCCTAAGATTCTAGTTCCCTCGCAAGATTCTATCAACCTCCGGTCTGTTTAGTCTCTTACGTTATGCATTTCTCAATTCTAGCAACCAACTATCTCCTCTCGGTCTCAAGTCAATCACAAATATGTAGAAATATGGGCTCTATATTCACACAATTCATATAATCACAAGAAATTGATAAACGAAAGATAGACCGGAATGAATAAACAAAATCACTTCATAAGATAATCCGAGTACTCGCAAATCCTAGAATCTCAAAGAGATTTAGATACTAAACATATTCTCAATACTCAAAATAAATAAATCCATGAGTTCAATGAAGAAGAAAAAGAGAAAAGAAAGAAGAACTATTGTCGCCATTAGTTCCCGAATCTTCAATCTTGACTTCCTCGAATCCCTCGTGTATTTCGTGCTTCCTCGACTCCAAATTAATTTTTCAAGTCCTATTTTCAAAAATGAGAGAGTTCAAAGTCCACGAATATTCTGATTTAAAAACCCTTAAGTCTTAATTTTTATTAAGTACGGGTTTTATATTAAATTCGAGTAGTGAGATAGGTTATTGATAAATTATCTCGCTTAAATGTAGGTGTTTGAGGAGTCGAGCCTCGACCTACGTACTTGATTTTTTGTGCAATATTCTACCGCGATTTCCAGGTGGGTTTTGAAAATTTGTCTATGCTTTAAATGTTATTACTGTTATAATTGTTTACTTGTGGTATGATCAAAGTATGCATGTGGAACATGTAGCCCTCGATGTGAGCTGTATCGGCCTTCGAATGGTTATCCCCGTAGCTATAGAACGTACCCGATGGGTAGTCTCCTTTATTATTGTTGGCAGTCAGGGCGTGAGCTTTGGCTGGTGATCCTCGTGTAAGGCCAAGGGCCATCGGGGTGAATTTACTCCTACTGGCCGAGCACTCGATGTGAGGCCAAGGGTCATTCGATATATAGCCGGCAGTAGTCTATTGATATAGGTGTGCACATGAGAGTGATTATTGATTATTGATGGGAGATTGGGATAGTTTAATGTTTCTTATACATGCTGAGACCATACCTTCTTGATTATGGATTACTATTTCCTTATTGTGAATAACATTTATTGCATAGTGGTGAGCACTACTATTTCCTTTTGTGCTCATCCCCACCTGCTCTTCATGGATGCACGTTAGTTTATGCAGGCACGACAGAGGGATGCGAGTGGTGGTCTTTTAAATTGATTAATGCTTCCGCCTGATAAACTAATTATGTTATTATTGCTTTTGGATTTTTGGATTATTGATAGGGAGCATACTCCCTAGGATACTATTGATGATTGGATTGCTTGCAAGGTATTATGGATGATTGGGGTTTAATATTGATTAATGAGGAGTGATAAATGATTGAGTATTTAGAATTTGATAAGTATTGAATATTGATTTGAGAATAAGTAGCGCCTCAAATATTGTTTTTGAAAATAAATTTCGGAAAATTTTTCCTGAATTTTGGCAAATAAAAGTGGGGCGTTACAGTTTGGTATCAGAGCCAGTCTGCGTTTCTGTAGACTGGTTTAACTATGAAAATTGATTATGTGATTATGTGTTAAGACCACTCGCTCTCGTCGTGCCGCGCCAACTCAGGTATGAGCACGTGAATGAATATGAGATTATTGCATATTGTTTGATTATTGATTATTGAATGAAATCGGGGTTAGGACTAATCCACCTTTAAATGCGAACTCTAGTGTTGAACTCTAGACTTCTTTTATTACTGTGCTAAACACTTCGACCCATTTTCAATGTAGAATAATGGCTCGTCGTAATGCTCGCAACCAGCAGCCTTCTCCGTCTCCATCTCTACCCCCATCTCCCCCTCACCAACAGGCTCTCAATCCGGCTGGGGCTCATCTCAATATCGTGATTCAGTTTCGCCAATTGAACCCGCCGACTTTCACAGGGGTCGAAGGGCCCGAAGCAGTGGCGGAGTGGATCCGTCAGTTAGAGCAGAATTTCGATTTGCTGCAGTGCACCGACGCATAGAAGGTCGTCTGTGGCCGCTATATGCTGAAGGGCGATGCTGCCCTATGGTGGTCCGGCTATTGGAGGTTGAGGCAGGCGGAGTTTAATGTCCTGACTTGGGACCGCATGAAGGAGGTGATCATGGAGAAGTATTATCCTCAGAGTTATCGCATGAGGATGGAGCGTGCTTTCTGGGATCTTACTCAGGGGACTGGTACCGTTGTGGAGTATGAGCAGGAGTTCACCCGCATGAGCGCTTTTGCCCCGCACATGGTGGACACCGACCTGAAGAAGGCCCACAACTTCCGGGATGGACTGAACCGAACCCTCCGTATGCATGTTGCTAGCCAGGGAAATCTTTCCTTTGATGAGACTGTTGTTCGAGCCGTCCAACTTGAGAGTTATCAGACTCTTGATGCTTCTGTTCCTTCTGCTCAACTAGTTCACCCCATCTCCTCTGCGCCGCCCGGCTCTAGTTCGGGCAAGAGAAAGACTGATTCCCACCGGGACAACCGGGAGGGGAATCGTGGCGGGAACGACCGACGTGATGGACGCCCCGCCAACCAGGGCCAGAGTCCGAAGTGCCCTAACTGCGGCCGTTACCACCCAGGCGACTGTTGGTACAGTCAGAAGGTCTGCTACAACTGTCATCGCCCAGGACATTTTCGTAGCAACTGCCCCGAGCCCCCGAGACGACAGCCATTCCAACAGCAGCCCCAACAGCAGCAGCATCAACAGCTTCCCCCATCGCCACCTCAACCACAGATTCAGCAACAGCATCAGCAGGCCCAACCAAGGGTTGGCGAAGGAGGTCGAGCACGAGTTTATACGATGGCCCAGTATGAAGCCGAGCAGAACCAAGGCTGAGCAGTCGATCGAATGTCAGATTTGAGATGATTATTTGTTCCTTCCTTTTCGTTAGAATTGCATTTCTCGTACTTTTTAGCAAACCTTGTTTAATTCCCTTTGTCTTGTTAGACAAGTTTGAATTTGTTTTGAGACTATTCTTGGTTGTTCAATTTCATTAATTTTTGAAATTTCTCTTGTCTTTTCTTTCTTCGCGTGGGATGAGATTTCTGATGGGGTTAAAAGTCTTAATTTTCTGTTGATCATGATGTGTTCTCGTAAAAGAGGATTTATGTTTCATGACATCTTTAAGTCGATGTGAAGGGTTCAAGAGAGCGAGTAAAGCTACAACTCTTGAGAATACCTAGGCCTCGAGCTAGGCCGCAATCAATCGTTCTTTGGTAGTTGAGTGTCATACCGGAGGATAGCCAAGGAGTTGTGAGAAACATCGTGAGTAATCAGTCAATTGACCCATGAAGAAGTACGAGTACCCTGACAACGAAGTCGGAGTGCTTGGATATTGAAGTTGGGATTAGGGTCGCAAAACACTAGGGAATTTTCGATCTTCGTGTACGTATCAAAACGGGGAGATGTAACAGCTGATGAAAAATGAACCGTAGCTACTGGATGCGGGCGGTGCAGGTGTACTGCGTGTTGGTGCCGCGCACAGGCGTGCCACACTCGGTGATGCATCTCGAGTTGTAGGAAGTGCCGTGTGTAGTGTGCCGCATGTAGCGTGTCGCGTTGCCGCATGTCAGGCCAGCCATTCATGTCACAGCTGCCAAGTCTCTAGTGTGTAAATACGTATCGATTCCGGGAAATTTTCACGTGTATTGCATTGACCTAAGTCTTCTTTGGAGAACTAAAGAAGTTAGGCAACTTTGGATGTTTTACCTTTAAGAATCGTTGTACTCAATTGCATTGTTATGACCACGCGAGGTGAGGAGCTTTGTGGTGAGAAAAGAGGCTACAACCAGGTTATTTATGTTTTATGATTACTCTCGACCAAGTCGACGACTTAGCCTCATGGTTGACTCCACTACTGGGAATTACGAGGATGCATGACACGTTTTGTGCCTCATGGTGGAGGGAACGTGTTCTTGACCTCGAGGTATATGTGTTTGTGACGAGCCGCTTGTTAGGCAGAACCCTACCTGTTTGGAGGTACCGGTGACCTGTTGGGACCGAGGGTTCATCAAGGAAAGGCCGGGAGGGGTACTCGTCAAAGTCTAGTGATGGTAGTCGAGTCGAGGGCGAGACGACTTGGTAGAGAGAAACCGAGAATCGGAGGGAGTACCAAATCTCATGTTATGGTAATCCCATTGCGTTTTAGTGCTTTCTAGATGTTTGTTTTCGAATTCCGAGAACGAAATTCTTTGTAAGGTGGATAGACTGTAATACCCCGTTTCATTTTGGATTATTGGAGAATAATTATTGATTATTGCTATTATTAAATTGTCTTTATTATTATTATTATCATTATAATTATTATTATTATAATTACTATTAACTGTCAAATTGCTATTATTTATTTGTTATTAGTATATTGCTATTATTAATATTAATTGTCTAAATATTATTATTTGTCAAATTGTAATTATTTGTCTAAATGCATATTTTTATTATTAATATTATTATTTTAAAATATTGTGTGATATATGTATATATATGTTTTTGGTTTAATTTATCGTCATTATCGTATTCGAGCCGTTTTTCCAGGCGAGTCCTAAGATTATATTCGGCCCAATTTCTCCAAGCCTCATTTATAAGAATTGATTTTGAAGCCCAAACTTATCTTGAGGACCAAATTATTATGTAAAGTGTTGGCCCGTTAAATTAATCAAATCAACAACATTATCTGCTCCGCAAGAACAGATCTTTCTTCTCCCCATTCAAATTTCCGGTTGTGATATTGTTGGTGAATCTTCCGCCCACGTTCTCCATTATCTCTCCAACTGATCAGGAATATAAGCGACCATCCCTCTTCATCTCGTTGAGAAGCACCTGTCTATCCCTATCTCTCTCTCTGTCCGCAGATAAAAAAAAAAAAAAAAAAAAAAAATCCGTCGCCATTGTTTCTGGAGAATCAGTCCTCTCCGAGCAGTCACTGTCGTTCAGCTCCTACTCTTCGTCGCAGCGGGGCTTATCCGCCCGTATATGCTGTTAGTCGAGCTTTACAGGCCCATCCGCCATTAAATCTGGTGTCTTTAAGCTCCGCCACCGGCCATTCGCCATTCTTTCCGGCGACCACAGAGCTTCGTCGAGCCGCGTGCAGCACGTCACAGAGGTCAGCTTCGCTATACGGTTCACGAGCAGCTGTTCAGCGAGCCTTTCAAAGTCCGAGTCCCGTTCGAGCATTTGAGTCCCAAAGCCGTTCATCCGACCCGCTGTCGGACCGTTTTGCGTCCGATAACTCGTAGTTTCCCAAAGTCGGGTAACTTATTCGAATCTTCTCGTTATTACGATCGTTTTCATATATTGCATGTTATATATATGTTGTGTTCGATCTATCGAAAGTTGATTTGATGTCGGATTTCTTTTGGTTCATATAATTGTTCATATGTATATTTTGTATATTCTTGGATTTTCGGAGATGATTAGAACTCTTGATTTCATAGACGTGTATACCGTTATGTTGCTGTTATAAGTACGTTTAATTTCGGAGTCCCGTTTGTTGCTTCAGAGTCTCGTTGTATTATTTCGAGTCTTGAATGTCATTTTGTTTAATCGTACAAAAACCCGATTTTTACAAGCATTTCAAACTCTGAAAATATGTTTAATTCATTAATGTTGGAAATTCTCGAACCCCAGTTGTCGATGGATTAGTCGTTGTCAATTTTCGGTCGAGTTTTGGTCTAAGCCGATCGAATTTCGAGAGCCTCTACATTTTTCTTCCCAGTTCTGTAACTCTGTTCTTTTATCAGGTCCCAGACTTTAAACACCAGTATTGTACATTAAGTTTGCCATATTTAACGCAACCAAGCGTGTAGCGCAGTGGTCTTGAGCGTAATCTTCCCCTCACAAGGTCCAGGGTTCGAACTTTGAGACCTGCGATCTTTTATTTTTTTTTCCAGTCCTGTTGTCTCCCAAAACGCGCGGGCCATAAGGCCCGAAACCAGCCCGCGAGGCCCATTTCAGACAGCAGCTTCAGCTCATGTCCTGGCCCGCGAGCCCGCTCCCTTTTTCCTTAGTTATCAGGCCGTGTCTTGGGCCCTTTCAACCTAATGCGCGGCCCAATTAACCAAAAATCCTGGCAGTACGGCCCAAATGGCTTGTTAGCCCAATTTAGAGTTTCGGAAGCCCTTTTTTCGTACCGCTTTCAGTTTTAAAAATTATTTTCAAATGAGAAAAATTTGGAAAAAATATTTTTAAGTCCCGAGACTCCAAATTAATTTTCCAAGTCCTATTTTCAAAAATGAGAGAGTTCCAAGTCCACGAAAATTCTGATTTAAAAACCCTTAAGTCTTAATTTTTATTAAGTACGGGTTTTATATTAAATTCGAGTAGTGAGATAGGTTATTGATAAATTATCTCGCTTAAATGTAGGTGTTTAAGGAGTCGAGCCTCGACCTACGTACTTGATTTTGTGTGAAATATTCTACCGCGATTTCCAGGTGGGTTTTGAAAAATTGTCTATGCTTTTAATGTTATTACTGTTATAATTGTTTACTTGTGGTATGATCAAAGTATACATGTGGAACATATAGCCCTCGATGTGAGCTGTATCGACCGTCGAATGGTTATCCCCGTAGCTATAGAACGTACCCGATGGGTAGTCTTCTTTATTATTGTTGGCAGTCAGGGCGTGCGCTTTGGCTGGTGATCCCCGTGTAAGGCCAAGGGCCATCGGGGTGGATTTACTCCTACTGGCCGAGCACTCGATGTGAGGCCAAGGGCCATTCGATATATAGCCGGCAGTAGTCTATTGATATAGGTGTGCACATGAGAGTGATTATTGATTATTGATGGGAGATTGGGATAGTTTAATGTTTCCTACACATGCTGAGACCATACCTTCTTGATTATGGATTACTATTTCCTTATTGTGAATAACATTTATTGCATAGTGTTGAGCACTACTGTTTCCTTTTGTGCTCATCCCCACCCGCTCTTCATGGATGCATGTTAGTTTATGCGGGCACGACAGAGGGATGCGAGTGGTGGTCTTTTAAATTGATTAATGCTTCTGCTTGATAAACTAATTACTGTTATTATTGCATTTGGATTTTTGGATTATTGTTAGGGAGCGTACTCCCTAGGATACTATTGATAATTGGATTGCTTGCAAGGTATTATGGATGATTGGGGTTTAATATTGATTAATGAGGAGTGATAAATGATTGAGTATTTAGAATTTGATAAGTATTGAATATTGATTTGAGATTAAGTAGCGCCTCAAATATTGTTTTTGAAAATAAATTTCGAAAAATTTATCCTGAATTTTGGCAAATAAAAGTGGGGCGTTACACGTGTTCTCCAAGTTCCTTATATACTGTAGGGCAAATATGGGTCGAAAAAGGGACAAAATCGCGTAGGAATCCTATTTCCCACTGGTCACTCTGCGCGTCACACGACCCGTGTCACATGCCACACGAGTCGTGTGACTTTCCTCGAACTTTCGGCCAACTCCCAGACTCACACGACTGGTCACACGACCGGATCACACGACCCGTGTGAAGTCACACGACCCGTGCCACTTGACACACGACCAGTGTGAAAATGCCGTAGCTAATTCCATTGTTTTTACCGCACACGACTCGTGTCACTGAGCACACAAGTCGTGTGACCTGCCTGCACCTTGTTTTCGCCATTTTTCGTCTCAATTCCATCTTTAACGCTCTTTCTGGCATATTTCCTACAAAACCAACGACAAATGTACCTCTATCATAGATTAATAAATCAAACACAAAATGGTGAACAATCCCACGATAAACACGGTTAAACATCACACTATATCACTCATAATGCATGAAAATATGTTGAATGTCACACTGCTCATCGGGCGAGCTTTTTTCCCCAATAATTTCATTTATGCGACTTACTATACAATATATCACACTTTGTTCGCAATTCTGCGAATAAAAGTTGCGTGTTTTCGATCTCAATGATACGCATTGATCTTGTTGACATAAATAGAAGGAGTTATTTTCCAGGTCTCATATTTATGTTTAAATAGGCTTAGATTAAAAACTTTTTCTTTGTCAATCTGGAGAGAATCCGTCTCAGTATTCATTGACTTGAGTTTGCGACCATGTATTTGCAAACATGTGTAATCAACATGGTTTTCTCTGTCGAAGTTGTCTGAGGAGGGCATTTAACATCTTGGATCCTAAACTGTGAAAGAGTCTCTAATTATCTTATATCAACGAATAGTTCCACTGAGATACCGTTGTATCTACCATGTATAATCAACCAGGTTTTCTCTATCGAAGTCGTCTCAGGAGGATGGAAGTGTAGGAACCTCCTCTCGTGTGCCCACATAAACCTCTACTTTTTTTTTGGAATGTAGTTTGCCAATGAAAACTGGAGGTGTCGAGGTGGAAACAATCACGGGAGGTTACTCCAAAAGAGTCTCCAAGTGTCATATATTAACGAGCAGTTCCACCCTTAAACTTGTTTTGACTGTGGGCCACCTAGAGGTCCTCTTTCAACTGTTGGCCAAGATACTGATGAGTTAAAGAAAGAGAAATCAAGTGTGTTGAAGACTATGGGTCATTTTATGTAAGGCTTTACTTGGAAAGTAATTGAGTCGATGTAAAAATTAGATTGATCTTAATGAATAGTAATGTAGTTTAGTCGATGTAAAAAGTAGACCGATCTTATTGAAAATGGGAAATTGAATGTTTCAAATACTTTCTCTTTCTCCAAAAATTACTTTTTCTTTTGATAGACACCCGTTTTGTTGAGTTGTATTGAATTGGGACCTTGATATGTGATATGACAAGTTATGCGAACTGCATATTCAATGTGCAATTGTTATTGTATCCGACATAGGCTTTGCATAACTTACATATTGTTCTCTGAACTCGACTACTTTTTTGTACTACTGAATTGGGAACATCATATGTCATACGTGACAAGATATCAAGAACCAGAAAACCAACACACAATTCCTATTCTATGTTACTCACATAAGCTTTGCATAACACGCATATTGTTCTCTGAACTCGTCTTTTTTTTTTTAGTTCCATATCACGATACAATATATCACATAATGTTCGCAGTTTTGCAAAATAATATGCAATTTGTTAGTAGAAATAATTTATTTCTTTTCATTTTTGTCATTTTGTTATGCGAATACTATGCGATTTAGCGCAGTTCTTCGAATAAAGGTTACATCTTTTCGACTCTTCTCATCCTCTAGCTCTATCGGTCTGCTCCCCCTCGAATGACCCATAGTGGTCGCCAGGTTACCAAGTGCAGGTTCCACAGGCCGCCAGAGATGAGATGGAGAATGCATTGGTGATGTTTCGACGTGTGGTGATGCGTTCGACAAAATGTTGAGGGTCCAATCGTGTTAAAGCAGCTGCAGGGGGCACTCCGTCGATCTCTCTGACAGATGGAAAACTGGGAGTGTAGAGGAGGAGGGCAGTGACAAGGTTAACATTGAAAGTTAGCCAAATAAGAAAAATCTTCTCTAGAATTCAGCGGCTGGAAAATGCAGTTGTGCGGATGGATCTGGGCGGAGTTGTGGCAGTGCTTGAACTGCTCTATTTTAGAAGTTGACCAGACAAGGAGGCTGGCAGAATCGGGAGGAGGATGGTCTGCGTGTGTTCTCTCTCGCTCTCTCTCTCTCTCTCTATGTGTGTGTGTGTATGTGTATGTGTGTGTGTGTGTGAGAGAGAGAGAGAGAGTGTGAGTAAATGGTGGGTGGGATGGGGCCTACAAGTGGATTGGTGTGGAGAATTAAATAATGTCCAAATTACTCTTAATAAGTGTAAAAACTTGGTTGTCTTCTGGCTCTTGGTTGGCTCCTGGCTCGTGGCGGTTTCGACGTTAGATGACATGGCAGGGCGACTTTTCTCCGATTACCATCTAGCGGTGGTCGGAGCCGAGGTTACCCTTTATTTCCCCTTTTCTCATGTTTCCCCTGGTGCTGGGAGTAGGTCCCTCTCGGTGGTGGAGGGTCGCAACTCCAATGGGCGTGGTGTAACACCCCACTTTGATTTTTAAAGAAATTCCGGACTTTCTAAAAATCAGAACAAATTTTTCGAAATTCATTTTCAAAATCAAGGGCATTAACCAACACAATTTACTTAGTCCAAGTCTTATCTGGACTCACGGGGATTCATAAACCCAATTTTTCACAAGGTTTTCATTAACCTGATTCACACTTCAACATAATATCCCATATGAACAATTGAAACTTCAAAAATCAAACACCATGATTATTCAAGGTTTCAAAAGGGTTTTCCAAAATATTTTCAAACATAAAAACATAGTTCGAAAACAGTTTCCACATGTCCAAAACATAGAAAGGTTCATAACGACCATATTATTAAAGCGGAAGCAAAACGAAACAAATAATAAACCACCACTCGTCCTTCGTCCCATCACCCGACCACTGCTTAACCTGCATCCGTGAAGAGCAGGTGGGAATGAGCACAAATGATAAAGTAGTGCTCACTACTATGCACATAATAACATGTAAAGATGGTATGGTCGCAGCATGAATATAAATCAATCATCATCATGTCTCATCTCCTAACAATCATAACAATAACTCACTCATGTGAACATCTATCATTAGCCGCGGAAAGGGGATGCATAAACCCTAACGACGGGAGTGTGTGCCACTGTAATGGACACGGCCTTTCATTAGGTCTTAAGGAGACTTGCCTCGCAAGGGCAACCGTACCGTAACTCGACGGGGACAAACGTACCGACGGCCGTAACAGCTCACATCGGTAGGCTACATGGTTCACATTCATACATTGGTCATACCAACTAAACAATAAACAACACGTATGGCATAGACAATTTTAAAAATAAACCCACCTGGAAATTGCGGTAGAATATCACTCAAAAGCAAGTACGTAGGTCGATGGCTAGACTCTTCAAACACCTACAATTAAGCGAGATAATATATCAATAATTTATTTGACTACTCGAATTTAACATAAAACTCATACTTAATAAAAATTAAGACTTAAGAGTTTTAATCAGATTTTTCGTAGACTTGGAACTCTCTCATTTACGAAAAATACGACTCGAAGAATCAAAATTGGAGTCTCGGGACTTAAAATAATTTTTCTAAATTTTTCTCATTTGAAAATAATTTTTAAAATTAAAAGCGGTATTAAAAACGGGCTCCGGAACACAAAATAGGGTAAAAAGGGCAATTGGGCCGGACTGCTAACAAGCTGGCCCAAAGATGGCCAAACAGTTGGGCCTTATGCGGGTTTGGGCCGCATCTAAGAAAACTGGGCCGAGATTTTAAGCCTGAGGAGGGTGCTGGGGTCGGGCCTCGCGGGCCTGGGCGCGGGCTTCACAGGTTGAGACTGCTGGGGAAGCTTATCGGCCCGAGCGTGGGCCGCTAGCGGGCTTCACAGCCCGCATGCTGGAAGACCCAAAGAAAATAAAAAGGCTTTTAACGCGAGGCTGGGGTTCGAACCCCGTACCTCTATCACGGAAATAGCATAGAAGACCACTGCACTACAGGCTTGCTTGTGATTTAAATTGACATCATAAAATTACTGAAAGTGAAACAGGGACCTGCGAGCAGAACCTAGCTGGGACCAAAAACAGAGCAATGAAAATTTTACAGAAGTTGCAAAATCGCGAACAGGCTGAACAAAATTTCACGGTACTCGATCACAACATTTCCAACATCGACCCGGTTTGGGAAATTACAAACTTTACAAATTTAATACAAATCCCAGAATTTAAAAATGTTTATAAAGTTGGGTTTTTGTCCAAATAAACAAAAAGACAACACAACGGTATTCACGTTTATAAAATCGAGAGTTCCAATTATTCCCGGAAAGTCCACGTACGCACGAAATAAACAACGAACATACGAATAGACAAATATACCGAATTCGAAACCCAACGCAACGATTCAACGCGAACAAACAATAATCAAACGATATCATTCTGAATAGCAATTTACGAGGAGGTTTCGAAAAGGTTACCATCTTCGGGAAATAACGAGTTATCGGGAAAACGGGTAGAACGAACGGGCCGCACGTAAGATCGAACGGGGCCTCGACGGAACTCGGGAGGACTTCGGTTGTAGGCTCGTGCACGGGTCACGGGCTGAAGGTTGCCTGCTCGGGGAACGACCAGAGAGGAACTTCTTGTCGGAAATATTGGAAGATGGACCTGAAACTCGGAAAAAGGACGGTGGCTAGCACTCTGCTCGGGGAACGCACTTCAAGCCTTACAGCGGCTGTGGATCCTCGGGACGGACGATGGTGACAGAAAGAGGTTGTTGATATGAGACGTCGGCTAGGATGTCCGCCGGAAACAATGGTGGCTCGCCGGAAATTGCAAACAGAGGATGAGATTTGAAATTAATTTGGATTTGAAACGAATTTGATTTGAGGTAATCTGAGATAAGATCTACACATCCGAGTCTTAAGTAGAGGGGGAGCGAGACGCACGAAGAGGGATTATCGCGAGAAAATCTCACCTGCAAAAATCGATTGAACGACGCGAGAGAGAGAGAGAGAAGGGAGGAAGAGGACGAGCTGTAGAAATTTTGGGCCAAAGCTAATAAATCCATTTGGGCCAAAATTAAAACAAGAAATTGGGCTATCAATATCTAATCTAATTGGGCTAAGAAAAAAATTATCTCTTATTGGGTTATAGGCATTACTCAAGTTGGGCCAACATAATAACATCATTTGGGCTGAACATATAATTCTAAAATTGGGCTGGAAGGAAGACAAATGCGATAACAAAAATTTCCGTTCGATCTGATTTAATAGAATATGGCCCGGAATAAATAACTAAAACCGGATTATTTATATTTATAATACATGCAATATATATATTTATATAATAATAGGAATTTAAAACAATTAGACATTTAATCACAAATAAATATTTAATAATAATAATAATAATAATAATAATAATAATAATAATAATATAAATAAGCAATAATAATGGCAATAATAAGCTAATAAATAATCTCAAATAATTCAAATTCAAACGGGGCGTTACAGTCTACCCACCTTACAAAGAATTCCGTCCTCGGAATTCGAAAATAAAACTAGAAAGCGATAAAATACAAAGGAGAACTCAGAACTCAAAGTTTGGATAACGCCTCCTAATACCGTCCTCCCTTTCCCAAGTCGCCTCGGTTTCATCGTGTCGGCTCCACAGCACCTTCACCAAGCTCACTGCCCGGTTCCTCAGCTGATGGACCTTCCAGTCCAGGATAGCTACCGGCACCTCCTCATAAGTAAGGTCTCGCTCGACCTGCAGCTCGCCGAAGTCCACCACATGATCAGGATCATGCACATACCTCCGAAGCATCGAGACATGGAACACGTCGTGCACACCCGACAAGTCTGGTGGTAAAGCCAGCCGATACGCTAAGTTCCCGACTCGGTCGAGGATCTCGAACGGCCCAATATAGCGAGGTTTCAGCTTCCCTTTCTTTCCGAAGCGAATCACACCTCACATGGGTGAAACCTTCAGGAAGACATGATCTCCCACAGCATAAACATGCTCCTGTCTCTCCCGGTCAGCATAGACCTTCTGCCTCTCCTGGGCAGACCTGATGGTCTTCCGGATCTCCTCAACGGTCGCTTCAGTACTCTGGACAAAATCTGGACCTGTAATCCTCCTCTGTCCAACCTCATCCCAATACAAAGGGGTCCGGACCTTACGTCCGTACAAAGCCTCGTACGGAACCATCTTGATCGAAGAGTGGTAGCTGTTGTTGTAGGTCAGCTCGACTAGCGGTAGGGCATACTCCCAAGTCAGGCTTCGGTCCAAGACCACAGCCCTCAAAATGTCCTCCAAGTACTGGATCACACGCTCCGACTGGCCATCTGTCTGGGGGTGAAAGGCTGTACTGAACTCCAACCTCGTCCCCATGGCTCGGTGCAACGTCCTCCAGAACTGGGATGTGAACTTGGCATCTCGATCCGAAACAATCTCCACGGGCACCCCATGAAGCTTAACAATGTCCTCGACAAACAATTCGGCGTAATCACTCGCCTTCATGCTCGTCCGAACTGGCAGAAAATGGGCAGATTTCATAAGGCGGTCCACTATCACCCAAATCGAATCATACCCGCTCCTCGACCTTGGCAGTCCCACTAAGAAATCCATGGTGATGCACTCCCACTTCCACAGGGGAACCTCAAGGGGCTGCAACAACCCTCTCGGTTTCTGGCGCTCAGGCTTCACTTGCTGACACACCAGGCACCCATCCACGAACTTCGCTACCTGCCTCTTCATGCCTCGCCACCAGAAAGACTTCCTCAGGTCTTGATACATCTTCGTGCTACCAGGATGGATGGTGTACGGGGCACTATGGGCCTCCCTCGAAATCTCTCTCCGCAGTTCTCATACTCTCGGAACACAAAGTCTACCCTCAAAGACCAAGGCTCCATCAGATGCGACTGCGAACCGACCAACTCTACCGGCTTCCGATAACTCTCTCATCCGGCATAAGAAACGGTCATTCGGTTGCTCGGCAACTATCCTCTCTCGAAGAGTCGGTCCCACAACCAAAGAAGTCAACACGCCCCCGGCTATCGAAGTCGACTCCACTGCCTCTAACTGTAATCGCTCGAACTCCCGAAGAAGAACATCCTGCCCGGTAAACAAGCAAGATAGCTGGCCATAACTCCTCTGACTAAGGGCATCGACTACCACATTAGCTTTCCCAGGATGATAGCTAATGGTGCAGTCTGATATGGGATATTATACCCACAAGGCTGAACCAGTCTGTTACCCGGTCGAGGAGGTCATATTATGAGGAAGCCAAAGGAATCGAGCAATTAACCAGTCGACCAAGTAAGGTTGTCGACTAAATTATCCTTCGACCAGATACGCGATCGAGCAATTTATTCGACCTCATCAGGTCGATTACTTCGAGGACTTAACACCACGCTGTTCGGCCTAGTCACAGGCGCGTGAAGGAAGCCTCTGACAGAATTCCAGGAGAATATTTACCCCATGTGCAGGGGGACACGTGTCGAGAAAGCAGTGGTGGATAGCAATAACCGCCTCTGACAGCATATCCCATGTGCAGGAGGACACGCGTCCAAAGGGGATTGGTGCAGGCGATAGTCGCGACGGCTACCTCTGACACACGGGTTTGGTGCGTACGGACGGGCAGTTAGGGCAGACAGCTCATCAAATCCGGGCAGCCCTAGGTCAGGTATCTCACCTCTATATAAAGGGGGTGAGCCTTTCTTCTTCAACACGATCATTCTATTACTCTTGAGAATTGATTGAATACACACTGACTTAAGCTTCGGAGGCTCTTCACCGGAAAACCCCTCCGGTGTGAGAGTTCTTTGTAGGTGCACGACGTTCAACCGGCGAGAAGGAAGGCGATTACTCAAGTTCCAGCCGGTCGAGGAGTTTTGTGTTACCATTTGGCGCCGTCTGTGGGACTTTCGTTGCAGAAGGTGTGCTTGAAGCTCAGCTATGGCGGACGGAATTCCCAAAAACTTACAGTCAACGTTCGATGATGCTTGGACGACGACCAGGCCGTTGGGGCAAGGTCCTCCTCCGGGTTTTTCAGGCCCATTGCAGACGCCGATTACTCCCGCACCGGTGCTCCAAGGTGTAGGAGCGGCAACAGCGATCCCTGGAGGAAATACCGGCCCCAACCATGCCCAGGTGGCCCGCGCAGCAGACGCGGCGGCGATGCCACCACCACCACCACAAAATCTGGCAGTAGTGCAACCAGGAGGGACAGGAGAACAACAGGGAGGAGCTGCGGCCCAAAGAGGAGCACCGCCGCGAGCA
>CACSLK010012206.1:14712185-14735180 GCA_902706635.1 Striga hermonthica
AGATCGGGCTATATGATGGAACGTCAGACCCTGACTCGCACCTCGGTCATTATACTTCTTGGATGGATCTGCATGGGGCCTCAGACGCACTCCAGTGTCGTATGTTTTCGCTTACACTGGGGCCTCGGGCCCAAAAATGGTACCATTCTCTACCTCCTCACTCAATTTGGAAGTGGCAACAACTAAGGTCGGCTTTCCGATCTCATTTCATCGGGGCTCAAGTCTGCCTAATCCCAAAAGAATCTCTTGCAAATGTCACTCAAAAAGATGATGAAAGTGTCAAGGATTATATTGCCCGATTTAATGACCGAGTTCAGAATATGGAACCCTGTCATCCTGAAACTCTGCTTGTCATGGCTATCGCTGGGCTAAAACCGAACTCAATTTTCCGCTGGACAATATGCCAAAATAAACCGAATACTTTTCAAGAATTTCTCGCTCGAGCTCAGCAACATATTATAGCTGAGGAAGCCATGTCGGTCCCCGACTTTAACTTTAATCTGAAGCCATCTAAGGCGGGAACCGATGAGAAGAAGAAGAACAAATATTTTGAAAGACAAAACAAGACTCAGTTCAGGGGGCCTCCCCGGGGAGATCCCAACGATCCTGAAGTTCGAGCGGCCCGAAAACAATATGCTACCGATGTGAAGTCCGGTTATCAAACCGTATATTCTGCAGGAGCAGCCACCATATATGAAGAAATCAAAGGGAAGGGCATTTTACCAGATCCCAAACCACTTCGGATGCCCGAAGAAAAACTGGACAAGTCCCGGTATTATGATTATCATAAATCGCCAGGGCACAACACGGACGAGTGTTTGAGTTTGTTAGCCGCATTGTTGCGTTTGATTGGCCATCCGCAACTTAGAAAGTTTTACTGTAATACCGATCCCCAGAGGCGAGGTCCGGGACGTCAGATCGAACCCTTTGATGAAGACGATGAAGAGGACCGAGGTGCCATGCCAAAACGCATCCGACAAGGAGACAAGGAAGTATTTATGTTCACCTCGGAAACGCCCGATTCAGACTTTACTGGAACTGCCCGAGGACGTAAACGAGGTCGATCTCCTGAACCGATGCAAATCACCGTCCATCGTGTCAATACCAATAACTCCCGGAGTACATTGTCCCGTCGACAGATCAAAGCCTATGCCCGACAAGCCTACAACTCCAGCAAACAAGTGTACACTACAGATTTAAGAGATATCCTCAACAATCGGAATTGTTCCATAACTTTTAATATGGAGGATGCTAATCACTTCGCACACCCTCATTCCGACGCACTTGTTATCACCGTCCCAATATGCGGAATCCCCGTACATCGTGTTATGGTGGATACTGGGGCCTATTCAAGCATTTTGATGTTAAAAGCTTTTGACAAAATGGGACTTGATCCCGCCGACATCCGACCTTGCAATGATCAGATACAAGGGTTCAATGGCAGTATTTCGAAGCCTATCGGCGAGATCACTTTACCTGTCAGATTCGGCACTTTAGAGAATGTCACCAAGCTCGTCATGGAAACTTTCAAGATTCTGGATATTAATAATGAGTACAATGCCATCATCGGCAGAACAACATTGTATAAACTTCGAGCTGCAGTTTTGATTTTTCACTATGCTCTGAAGTTCCCGACTACACGAGGAGAAGGGACACACTTCGGAGACCAAAGAGAAGCTCGAGAACTTATTACATTCATACCATCTAGCGGCGTCCATTCCACCTCGACAAACAACTCTCCATCACAAAGCGTCTCGAACGACACGGCGTCCGAAGAACCGAACAACCACGTCAGTGATCCTTCCACCTCGGATCCTTTGACCGAAGACCGAGGTCGTCGGTCTGGAAAGGAGCCACTTCTTGAAGAGGACGAGTTGGACCCTAGAGCCTTGTTTAAAGAAAAAAGCCGAAGTGATCGAGCCGAACCTGGAGAAGACGTAGAATTGATCTATATCGATGAACCAGTCTTCCACAAATCATTGCGCATTGGAAGTCATCTTCAAGAACCTCTTCGGTCAGAACTTATCTCGTTTCTCAAACACAATTCTGATGTTTTCGCTTGGAAGCACGACGATATGAAGGGTATCGACCCCGGTGTCGCTAGCCACAAGTTGAACCTCGATCGAACCATCCGGCCTATTGTGCAAAAGAGAAGAAAATTGGGGCCGGATCGTCAGAAGGCGTTGGAAGAAGAAGTCAAAAAACTCATCGACAACAAGTTCATCAAGGAAGCCAAATACCCGACGTGGGTCTCAAATCCTGTTCTTGTCAAAAAGAGCAATGGGCTATGGAGACTGTGTATCGATTTTTCCGACCTGAACAAGGCGTGCCCGAAAGACAGTTATCCGCTTCCCCACATAGATTATATGGTCGATGCAACGTCGGGACATGAGTTGATGAGTTTCATGGATGCTTACTCGGGCTATAATCAGATTCCTATGGATCCTGAAGATTCTGAACACACCTCATTCTATTCGGCCCGAGGCTTGTACTGTTATACTATGATGCCGTTTGGATTAAAGAACGTCGGAGCCACATATCAACGTCTCGTCAACAAAATGTTCGCTACACTGATCGGTCACACTATGGAAGTTTACGTTGATGACATGCTCGTCAAGTCGGTACACGCCTCTGATCATATAACGCATCTTCAAGACATGTTCGCCATCCTCCGATCTTATTCCATGGTCTTAAATCCTAAGAAATGTACTTTTAAAGTTGAATCTGGAAAATTTCTGGGCTATATGGTCAGCCAGCGCGGAATTGAAGCCAATCCGGCCAAAATAAAGGCCATTCAAGATCTAACTCCCCCGACCTCGGTTAAGGGTGTTCAGGCCCTAACCGGCCGACTTGCTGCACTCAACCGGTTCATCTCCAAGTCTACAGATCGTTGCAGACCCTTTTTCGAAGCAATCAAAAAAGGAAAATGTTTTGAATGGACCGAGGAATGCCAGAAAGCCCTCGTTAGCATCAAGGAGACGCTTGCCTCTTCGCCGACTTTACAAAAGCCAAAACCCGAGGAAATGTTGTTCTTATATCTCGGAGTCAGTGATTCTGCCATTAGCGCTGTTTTGATACGTGAAGAGGGACTATTGCAATCGCCTATCTATTATGTCAGCAAAGCCTTGCATGATGCCGAATTACGTTATCCTCCGATGGAAAAATTAACATTTGCGCTTGTCGTTGCTGCACGGAAATTACGACCTTATTTTCAAGAACATTCCATAACTGTCCGCACTTCGTATCCACTTCGGCAAATCCTGCACCGACCTGATACCTCGAGACGCATGGTCAAATGGGCCATTGAGCTCGGACAATTCGACATCCATTATCAACCGAGGACCGCGATCAAGGCTCAAGCCTTATCTGACTTCATCGCCGAGTTCACTCCGGCCATAACAGTTCATCGTGATAATCAACCATGGGTCCTCTATATTGATGGATCCTCAACAGCCAACCGAGCAGGCGCAGGGATAGTTTTAGCTGACCCGGAAAACCGGTTATTCTGTCACTCGGTAAAGTTTCTCTTCCCGGCAACCAACAATGAAGCCGAATACGAAGCCTTGCTATCCGGATTGAATTTGGCGGAATCCATGAACGTGAGGAACCTTAAAGTCTTCTCGGACTCTCAACTCCTTGTCAACCAAATCAATGGTTCATATGAAGTCAAAGAACCTCGGTTGACACCTTATCTCTCTTTGGCCAAACGAAAATTATCAAAATTTTCCGCCGACCTCGAACATATCCCCCGAACTCTTAATGTTCAAGAAGATGCCTTATCTAGGCTGGCATCCAGTATAGGGATGGAGAGCGCGGAGTATGTCCAAATCGGCCAGCAAGAGCAACCGTCGACTGCACTTTTCGAGGTCGCAACTATCGATCCGGTGACGCCACAAAAGCCACCGACTTGGATGGATCCTATTATTCATTATTTGGAAACTGGGGCCTTGCCCCTAGACCCAAAAGAAGCTCGTGCACTTCGGATCCGAGCAGCTCGGTACACATTGGACAACGGAACTTTGTTTAAAAGGGGATACCTCGTCCCACTTTTAAAATGCGTGAGTGAAACTGAGTCACAGTACATTCTTGAAGAAGTCCACGAAGGGATTTGCGGAAGTCACCCCGGTGCACAAGCATTATCTTATAAAATCTTGCGACAGGGTTATTACTGGCCGACCTTGAAAACCGACGCTGCCACATGGGTTCGCAAATGCCCGAAATGCCAAGTGTTCGCGCCTAATGTCCATCAATCTCCCGAAGAGCTCAAATCGATCTACAGTCCTTGGCCTTTCGCCAAATGGGGGATTGATCTCATAGGTCCTTTACCAACCGGAAAAGGAGGCGTCCGATTTGCCATCGTAGCCGTTGATTATTTCACTAAATGGGCTGAAGCCGAACCGTTAGTCGCGATAACCGAACAGAAAGTCGTTGATTTTATATGGAAATCGCTCATCTGCCGTTTCGGAGTCCCGAACTCCATCATCACCGACAACGGCCGGCAATTTGAAGGCAAGCAACTCGAGTCCTTATGCGAAGAATATAACATCAAACACTTCTTTTCATCGCCTTACCACCCGCAGTCCAACGGCCAAGTGGAAGCTGTAAATAAGCTCATAAAAAACGGCCTTAAAGTCCGACTGGACGCTACCAAATGAGCTTGGCCGGAAGAACTACCACATGTCCTGTGGGCTTACCGAACTACCACTCGAACTTCTACCGGCGAGACCCCATTTTTCTTAACTTACGGCTCAGAAGCCGTGGTCCCAGTCGAGCTCGGAGAACCGATGTACCGAGTTCAACATTTCACCGAAGAGGCCAACTCGGAAAACATAAAGGCTAATCTGGACCTGCTTGAAGAACATCGTACCCGGGCCGAACTCAGGAATGCCGCTTACAAACAAAGAAGTGAGAGATATATCAATTCTAAACTCAACCTCGTTCATTCCGAGTTGGAGACTTGGTCCTCAAACGCATAATGGGGCCTGACCCCGGACCACTCAAACCAAATTGGGAGGGGCCTTACCAAATCACTGAGGTTTTACCCCATGGAGCATATCGGATTGCTCGTCCCGACGGGACACCCCATCAATATCCCTGGAATGCTGTGTTCTTGAAAAAGTTCTATCAGTGAATGGTCCGAAGTCGGATAGCCGACCTTTCTTTTGCACGGACCTTCTTTTCGCCTCGGTGAATGTACGAAGTAACCCTTTTGATGTATTGAAGGCCTGTCGGCTTTCGCTTTTGAAAATCCGAGCAGCAGCTCAATACCGATGTAAACATTTTGAAGCTCGGTTCCATGAATCTTTTGTACCAATGTAAGCATTGCGACATTCGGTCTCGCTGACACCCCATAATATATTCGAACTCCACACATGTTTCGGATGGGGGCGACGCACGTCAAACGTCATTTCAACACACATGATTTGACGGGTCCCGAATATTACCGAATACAAAAAATATAAATCGGTTGGGGCCATTCCATAATCGAACTCTGACGAAGTTCGGTGACTTCTATTTTATTTCCCGTACAGCCCTAAAAATGTGTTAAGTTTCGCGAGTTGTTTGAAAACTCGCATATCGACTTGCACTTGTGGCTGAAATTATTACAAAAGATCAAAGTGGAATTCGGAAATTATTTTTACAAAAAATTTACAACTCGGTTAATGATATGAATAAATCCGAGTTGGAACAATTCTTAGTAAAATCTGTACCGAGTTCAGAACACTTTGACAAAATCGCTGAAATATGAACAGCAAACGTAAATCACAACAGATATTAGGAAAACATATCATATATATTTCTTAAAAATGTCAGAAATACCTTACATATTTTCCTACTAAGGGATTCAGTTATCTGATATCCCCGATTACATATTTCTTCATATTTTGCCTACTAACAATGCCAACATGCTGGCACTCCGATATTCTATTACGAAATTAATAATGCAGTAACAAGTAAAATTTCTGGACTTCAAATCGCATCAGTCGCCTTCTCCACATCAGTCCCGGTGCCACTGCCTTCCCCGGCTTCGATCCCTGAGGATAGTCGCTCCAAGACTTGCGACTCCTTCGCTTTGGCAGCAATCTCGATGGCTCCATCTGACACCGGAGCCAACTCATCACGAGGATCTCGCACTTTATCCACATCGTCCTCAGCCGGCGTGACAACCTTGACAATTTCAATCTCCTTGTCGGTCGACCTTGCCTTCTCCTCAATATAGGCTTTGACCCTGCTCTGAATTTGCTCCGGAGTCATATCACCAAAATGCTGTTCAACCTCCACCTCGGCCAAAGTTGAGAGATACACGTCGGCCAGTTCCTTCCTTTTTTCTTTCTCTTCCTCCAAGATCATTTTAACATAAGCACGTCGGAGGAGAGCAGCCCTGTCCTCGGAAAGTGGCGGCAAATCAGGATTCGCATTCATCTCCTCAGAACGACGGAGCATCCAGACACAAAAATCGCGTTCATCCTCGTCAGCCACCACGTGCATCCCCTTTATCTCGGCATCAAAACTGTACTTCTCCAGCTTGCGGAATAGGAACAAACGGAGGTCGTCAATATCATAGTAGCCGACATCGTAGCGCTCAATAACCCATCGGAGATTCAGACAGGTATTCATCTCAATTTCAAGGTCAGGTTCACCGACCCCATCATCATTTCCGCCGGCGTCCTCACCATCAACCTCGGCATCACCACCGGACTTCGGTTCAACAACGACCGAATCCTTCCCGGCTTGGAAACCGTTCTCATACATAAACTCCCCATATGCCGATTTCTCTCTTTCAAGTTTAGCCATCTCGGCTTGATGGGCATCCTTCTGCCGACCTACCAGCTCGTGGACCTCGGCACACTCTTGGCGAGTTGTTTCATGCATTGCCTTTTCATCTGACAGCGCCTTCGCTGTTTCCTCCAATTTGGCCTCGGAAGCTTTAAAGTGTTGCCCAACCACAGCGAGGCGTGCCTTAAGATCGGCCACCTCGGCCTCAAAAGCTTTTTTCTCTTCAGATAACACCTAGGTCTCGGCCCGTGCCCTTTCCAACTGGGCAGCTTGCTCAGAAAGCTGGCCCTTCAAGTCGGCTTCCATTTTGGCAGACTCTTCCTTCAAATTGACGATCATGACGTCACGCGCAGCTATTATATCTTTTTTCCCTTCTAACTGCGACGTAATTCGGCGGTGATCGTCTTCGGCAGCAACCAAACTAACCAACGCCCTACCAACACACGCCTTGGCGTAGCTGAACCTATCCACGCTCGACAAAGAAGAGACCCCCACTTCCGATTTGGGGTCCCACACCATCAACGGCACACGAGCAGCATTTTTAGCGCTTTCCGACATCTCAATTCTTGATGACATGTGCGGTGTCTTCACAGATTGAAAAGTGGTAAACCACTCCTCCACGACACCTTCGGGCACTTTGACATTCGCAACCCTCTCTTCATCAATGGACAAGAAAGATTTTTCAAATAAAGGGGATTCATCCTTACCCTTCTCCGCTGCCTTACGACCGGAGTCGTGTTTCTTCTTTGATCTCTTCTCCATAGCGGAAGAAGCACCAACATCAGACATCTTCATTAACTTCCTCTTTTTCCTCTTCTCCGGTTGCTCAGATTTCTTGGACTTCGGAGAAGAGGGCAGTTTCTCAAGTCCCTCTCCCAGCACTTCGGTATGCATGACCTCGGCTGTGACCAACTTCGTTCCCGTCACGATCGGTTAAGGCTCTGCTTGGCTAATAGCCGCAACATTCACAACTGGCGGCACCTCGGTAGTTGTCATCCCTTGCAAGGACTTCGGGCTCCCCGGAATAGCAGCCGAAGTCGCACTTGACCCCACCTCGGTCGATTTCTTACCGACATTCTTTTAGCCCGCAGTTTTCTTTACCAAGGCACGAACTAGATCCCTCCTCATGGCGTCGTTTAATCGCAAATCTCGACTCTTACCAAACTTGGATTGAAGATCTCTATTCGGATACTTGCGCCTGAACTCTTTCGCTTCTTTGATCGAATTATAACCCAAGAATCCGAGGAGCGGATAGTATACTGTGTCAAAAATAAACAATCGACAACCCACGGTATAAATAAGTATTTCATATATATATCGATTTCATATATATATTGAAATTGTGGACAAAGGGATTAAAACAGTGAAGTCCACTCACCGGGATCAAACTTCAAATTAGAAACTCCGGGAGATAAACTAGTAGATTCTAGTTTAGAGTCCACAACCAGCGTGCGATAGTCCCGTTCTTCCTTATTCAAACTAGCAAGTGCAATCAGCTTCCCACCGAATTCGGGGCTTAACTTCGGTTCCGCCTGCTTAGTCTCTTTTTCTACAAAGGGCAAAAGTTCCGACCTGTTAGCGCACAGAACAAAACAAAATCAGAAGAATATATCCGAATTGAAAAATAAAGTAAACTCACTTGCTCCGGAATGTATAAACATCGGAATCGTCATCCCGTCAATCCGAGGTTCGTGAAAGAAGCTTTCGGACTGCCACCCTCCTCGAATCCACAACCACTCCTCCTGAAATCCATGAAGAGTTTCCGGGATATCGGTGATGATCTCACCGACTTTCATACCACGTTGCGGTTTAGCCCCTGCAAAGAAGCAACACGAAGATTCCGCAACATGTCTCTTCGGGCTCCTTTTAAAAGCGAAGATACTCCTTATCTCCTCACACGACGGTAATCCTTCACCCTTCTCGTGCAACAATACCATCAAGCCAATGATCTTTTTCCAGCTATTAGGAGTAATTTGGCACAATGGCAACCCCCAACTTCGAAGGTATTCTGTGATCAAATTCGGTAACGGGAATCTCAATCCCGACCTTAAGCTCTCTGCAAAGATGCCCACACAACCCGGAGGAGGGCTTGTTATTATTTCCCCGGGGTAAGGGGCGAAAACCTTCACCAAGGGAGGAATTCTCAACTGCTCCCGCAACAACACCACGTCGGCGTCGGTAAATATACTGGGCTCGCCCTCAAAATCGACCTTGGGATCAGGCCATTTTCTAACCGGTCTCCTCCAATGGGGCACCTCAACAACAGCCGCATCCTCCTCCACTATACAGTCACCGTCTTCATCGTTGGGCTTGATATCTAAGTGCCTCACCAACATCGGATCCCACCGATGATACTCGAAAGCCAACTCAACTAAATCTGAATCATGATATACCTCCAACGGAACCGACTCAGTACTAGACGAACTCGTCATCGCTTTACCCTTGCCTTTCGACGCCATTACACAGAGGGAATAACACAAAATAAACGAATAAAGAGATGAGAATGAGAAATAAAAGCTTACCAAGAAACTCGAAGTCGAATGATGCACATGAAGTAACTTTCAAGTTTTCAAAGAAAATTCAATAAGAAGATTGTAGAAAGCACAAACTCAGGAATCAAAGCGAAGGTGAAGAAAGTTCGATCAGAAATTTCGAAGCCCCATTTATAATTTCCAGTTTCTAACCGTTGGAGACCCTAATTAGGGGCGCGTATAACCGACGCGACCCCTCAATCCCAATCGACGCCACCTTTTCATTCCACAGGACTCTACTGTGCACGTGGCACCCTATTAAAAAACGACCGTTACCTTTTATGACCATTACGGCGCGACTGTTCATTCTGGTATTAAATGGACAACCGTTATGACTGTTCAGATTTCTTTTAATTGCTTCCCAGACAATAGCAAATTTTCGCCAAGTGTTCTCACCCCGGAAATTAACACCCACTCCGGTAAGAACAGTTCACTTCAGAAATTTTCTTGTCGCAAGTTTCCCGTAAAGACCGTAGCCGAGTCGGGTCTCAACCCATCTTCTGCAACATCGACGACCATCACTCCGTATGATCGCCGATATTGGGGGCCTATCTGTTATCATCCAACTCGGCAAGCATTGTTTAAGAGTCCTAAACTTCATATTAAGTGAAATTAACCATCGAACCGACATTATTCGAAGCTGTACTAATTCGGACAGAGAACCGATTGGATCACCGAAGACCGAAGTCTTGCCAAACCGAAGTAGACGCGAACCGAGATCCTACCTCGTAAGAACAAACCGAGGTCTCACCTCTTAAAGCAGGTGACAAGGCACCTACGTACCCCCGCCACGAATTACGAGATTTTTCATCATTCAAATGGGGCCCACTGATCCTGCCGCCCATTAAAAAGTAGCTTTATGAAAAAGCTAATGCACAAATCCCGAGATGTATGTAAAAAGTTGCTATAAATAGACTGCCTACAACACTTGTATGGGGGATCCCCGAACTCATTAATATGCAACACGTAAAAGCCCATAACGGCTCTTCACCTCGGTTCACCTCGGACCGGGGCCATTGTTGAGTTATTGTTACATGCTTTACGTCCAAACCGTTCGTAATTATCATCTCAATCGCTGGTTACATCGTTGTTAAAAATCATATAACAACAAATTCTTTTTAATTTTACATAGTAAGACACTAAGTGACTAATATCCCTTATAATGCAAGTGTAAGCGTTCTGGTCCGGTTTGAACGGATAGATCTTGGTCCTCGCCGGTAGAACGCCGGAAACTTGCAAATAACTCTCACACCGGGGGTTGTATCTGGTGAAGAGCCTCCGATGCTTAAGTCAGTATGTGTATGAGTATACTGAAGTGAAGTATGGAAAATAGAATGTGTTAAGGGAGAAAGGCTCGCCCCCCTTTATATAAGGGTGAAATACCTGCCCTAAGAGCTGCCCAGATAAGGATGAGCTGGCTGCCCAAGCTGCCCATCCGTACTCTGGCACGCCACGCACATGTAAGAGGTGGCGCGAGGCGTTGGGAGCTGTCAGAGGTGGTTATCGCTATCACCCAATACATTGGCGACACGTGTCCCCCCTGCACATGGGGTAAATATTCTCCTGAAACTTAGTTGGAAGCTCTCACGCGCGCCCGTGATACACGCGTCCATGACTAGGCCGACTGTTAGTTCCTCGAAGCGATCGACCTGTTGAGGTCGAATAGGTTACTCGATCATGTATCTAGTCGAGCGATGGGTTGCTCGATCATTAGTCTGGTCGTGCAGTGGACTGCTCGATCGTTAGTCTGGTCGTGCGGTGGACTGCTCGACCGTTAGTCTGGTCGATTCCCTGAATGTTCGATCTTCCCGCCTTTTGTCTTGGCTCCCTCTTGGTTTAACCTTCTCGACCGGTTTAGCTTTGTGTATATAATATCCCATATCATCTAGTCCCCCCCACTCTGGTCGAGTCTGAGTAACTCGATCTAAGAGTAAATTGGTATTTATCGACCTCTGGGATGGCTCGTCGTCGGATATCGACCGGTTGGCGAGTTTCCCGCTTATCTTTTCAAATAAATTCCCATTAATTGTCAGGCATAAAGTAGTCTGTCTCATATCCTTCCTGTCTCATCTGCTTTTCTGCCACGCGTTGCTTCTGTTCGCGTGTGTCAGGTACTTTAATGATGACGCCCCCTCGCATAACGCGCCCACTTAGAGTGTCGTGCCATTTAATGCTTTCCACCGTGCGATCTAACTTTAATCTAACGGTCTTCATCTTTCCACCTCTTGGGTTCCTCAGAGTATAAAATCAACACTTAGTAAAATTTCGGACTTTTTCGCTTTCACTCTCCCCAAATTCCCTTTGCATTCACAACCCTCTCTGCAAAAGATCCTAGTTTCCGCCGGCGATTCTTCCTGCAATCTTTGAGCTTTTCTGATTCTCTCCTCCGTAGTTATGAGTAAGTTGTTTTTCCCCTGATTTTGTACTTCGTGTATCTGGGATTTTGTGTTTTAAGAAATTTTTTCTCTGTCTTTTTTTTTTTTCAATTGGGCATCTTGAACCTCCCCGACTGGGTATCTTGAATTTGTGTATTGGGTATTCTTGTTTGGTTGTCAATTGCTGTGGATTTTGCTTCCTTCTTCAAGAAGTCCCCTGAAACCTTTGTTCTTCCGCTTTAATTTCTCCGAAGTCACCCCTCTCATAGAACCCTAGTTTTTCTCTTCTTAATTCCGTTTTTTGTTGTTTGAATTTTCTCTCTCTTCTTTTTTCGTTTTCAGATCCTGTGCCTCCATCTCCTTCCTCGACCACTTCCTCTGACTCAGTCCAGATACTACCTTCTGCTCTTGAGGCCGTTCCTCTCTCGATTCTTCGCCCCGGTGATACTGTCCCTACCCGTGTCTTCATAGCTCGTGTTACTTCTTCCAACTCCGGCGACACTATGGATAATATCCCTCTCCGCCGTCGTCGACCTGCCTTTGGTTCAATGGATGAGCCAGAGGAAGACGAAGCTATTTCTTTTCAGCCCACTTTTCCCGCATCTTCGACTGTTCCTCCTTCTTCGAATTCTCCGCCCAAGCTGTCCTCGACCAAGAAACCTTCCAAGCGACCATCTTCTACCTCTCTCTCTCACCCCTGGTTTGATCCCGAAAAAATCGGCCAACCTCTTGGTTGGGCGTTCATTAGATCTTCCCCCTCCGACCGGTATGATCATCCTCTACAAGACTGTTACCCTTTCTTCGAGGTCCAGTTTAAGCTCGGGTTACGTTTTCCTTTGAACCGTGATATAATCCGCATCTGCGAGTGGTTCTCGCTTCCCTTGCATCAACTTCCTCCTAACGCCATCCGTTTCATCACCACTTTCATCATCCTTTGTCACATCCGTCTAGGTCGATTTGACCTAGACTTCTTCCATTATCGTTACTGCCCCTCTAAACTAGGCCGGGGTCTTTATTTGAAAAGCCGCAATGGTGCGCACTTCATCAATGACATCCCCTCCAACCTTCCCAAGTGGAGCGATAAGTTCATCTTCGTTCGACCTGACGTCCCTTTACCTTGGCCTTCCATCGCTTGGGTCAAGGATGTTTCGAAAGAGGCAGCCTCGACCCCTCCAGCAAACCCCCTCTTCGACCAACGGATCCATACTTGGAATTTCAAGACCGTTGCGTCTGAAAAACTTCTCAAGGACGAGAATCTTCTCCATTTCTGTGGTCTTCTTACCCACAAAACCCTTTCTCCCCTCACCGAGGAGATTCTCGATCTTGTTCGCCTTGAGGATGACCCAGGTAGTTCCCGATCAGTTCATTTTGAATGTTGTCATATATTTGTTATTCTTGTTGAAGTAAGTGCTAATGTTGGTTCTATTCTGTTTGATGTGCTCGTGCAGAGGCTCCCAGCTTCAACATTCCTCTGAGGAAAGTGCCTCTGAAAAAGAAGACCGGAGGTACTTCTGGTTCAACCGGGGGTCAGGCCGAGGGATCGACCACTTCCTCGGGGTCTCGACCAGAGTCGCAACCGTGGTCGCCTCCACGAGAGACCCCCTTACCCCCTCCCCCGCCGTCGGGGCCACAGCAACCTCAACAACAACAATAACAGCAAAAACAACCACAACAACAACAACAGCAGCAGCAGTAGCAACCACAACAACAACTGCAAAAGCAAACACAACAACAACAACAGCCCTCCAAGACCTCGCAGGAGCGATCTTCCTCACTTCCTCCTGAGAAGAACCCCCAGCAAAAACCTGATTCCCAATCGACCTCCAAGTCCTCGTCCTCCTCGAAAATTGGTGACCATCCACACAAATTCGATGACCGCCTGAAAGCCACTGACCGCCATCAGAAACCAGATGACCGCTCACAGAAGACAGGTCCTCGAGCCTCCAATCCCAAAGATAACTCTCGAGGCCAAACTGTCGATAAAGCCTCCGAGCCCAACACCTCATCCAAAACCAAAACCCAAGAAAAGCTGCCCCTCGTCCACCAATCTTCCAAAACCATTCCTGTCGTATCGACCAAAGCTCTGGTCGAGTCCGGCAATCGCGATGACGGGGGACGCGAGTCAGCCTTGGGCAAACGCTCTCGAACTGAGCAGGGCGAGGCCGTTGCCAAGCGGGGGCGCGCTGGCCATCTTCCTTCTAATCCTCTCGCCACGAGGTCGACCTCCCTGCTGTCCGCCTCTGTGAATGAGGTGGCCGAACGCCTCGAGGGTGCCCTCCTCGAGGATGATCGCAAAAAAGCTATCGTCACGCTACCCAAGGTTGGCGAAAAGCTCGTGCAGTGGTTCGCTCAGGTATTATCCATCTCTACTCTTTACATTGGTCCTTCTTGCTTTCTTTCGCCGATCCATGGATTGAAATATTTTGTCATTTCTGTCGATAGGGATTGGTCGATTTTCTGCCCCTGGCAAAAGAGGCTCGAGACAGTTCGGGGAAGTCGATAAAGAGCCTGGAGAGCAACATCTGCTACTTGCAGGACAAGAATTCGACTCTCCTGACTCATAATTCTAAGCTCCGCGAGACGCAAAGCAAGCAAAAATCCGAGTTCGAGGTGAAAATCAAGTCTCTCGATGAGGAGCTCTCGAACAAAAGTAAGGCTCTCGCGGAGAGAGAAGCCGCCCTCGCGGTGAAGGAGGTGGCTATGGCGGAAGAGGAGACCGCCTAGAAGGAGATGGCGGCTACCCTCGAGCAGGAGAAGGCTGCTCGAGCCCAAGCCGAAGCTGCTCGGGCCCAGGCAGAAAGTTTTCGAGCAGAGGCGGAGGCCGCCCGAGTCGCGATGGAAGCCACATTGGCCAAGGAACGGGCTGCCCAAGCTCAGCAATGCAAACGCTACGCTGATGCCGCTGCTCTTCGAGCCCGACAGATGATGTGGGGCACCACCACTGGGCAGCTCTTCCTCCGAGAGTACCGCGATCAAGTGGTGGCCGATTACACACGGTCACCACATTTTTTGAAAGATGTGCAAGATTTTGGGGTGGATTGCTTTCAATTCGCCCTTCAGAAGGCTGGCGAGCAGATCGCCGAGGACGATTTCGAGCAGCTCGACCCTGGGGCTATTTGGGAGGCCTTACCCAAGGTCCCTACTAGCTTCCAGGGTGATCCCAGCTTACCGCTCGAAAATGAGTGGTGGTCAGGGCTGCTCGAGAGGACTCTGGCTCGATCGGACACTTTAAAGAAGACTTATGCTCTGCCCGACGGCCTTACTCCACCTGCCTCAATGCTTGCCGTGCTGACCGAGTCCATACGCCAACGTCCTCTTAATGAAGGTTGTGACTCGACCTCTGGAACTAGCCATCCGCCTGATCCCAACGCTAATCAGAGCAACGCTGACTCGACCGCCGCTCCTCCCCCTTAGATGCAGTTTATGTTTTTCCTTTTGTCTGTTTTGAATCTCAATTATGTATTCTATTGAACTATGCATTATTCTTGAAATGGTAGTACTTTGTTTTTGACTTGTCTTGATCTTCAATGATGCTTATTGGTAATCTTGATTTGATATCTTCGTTATAACATCTCATGACCACTTAGATAGTTTAAACATGCGACCGTCCAGCTTGATAGCCTTAAACATGACGGATTTTAAGTTTTTAAACACATGCCCACCCCTGGAGGTCGTCGAAGCATGCGACCGTCCAGCTTAATAGCCTTAAACATGACAGGTTTTAAGTTTTTAAACACATGCCTACCCCTGGAGGTGGTCGAAGCATGCGACCGTCCAGCTTAATAGCCTTAAACATGACGGGTTTTAAGTTTTTCAACACATGCCCACCCCTGGAAGTGGTCGAAGCATGCGACCGTCTAGCTTAATAGCCTTAAACATGACGGGTTTTAAGTTTTTAAACACATGCCCACCCCTGGAGGTGGTCGAAGCATGCGACCGTCCAACTTAATAGCCTTAAACATGACGGGTTCTAAGTTTTTAAACACATGCCCACCCCCGGAAGTGGTCGAAGCATGCGACCGTCCAACTTAATAGCCTTAAACATGACGGTTTTTTAGTTTTTAAACACATGCCCACCCCTGGAGGTGGTCGAAGCATGCGACCGTCCAACTTAATAGCCTTAAACATGACGGGTTTTAAGTTTTTAAACACATGCCCACCCCTGGAAGTGGTCGAAGCATGCGACCGTGCAGCTTAATAGCCTTAAACATGACTGGTTTTAAGTTTTTAAACACATGCCCACCCCTGGAGGTGGTCGAAGCATGCGACCGTCCAGCTTAATAGCCTTAAACATGACGGGTTTTAAGTTTTTAAACACATGCCTACCCCTGGAAGTGGTCGAAGCATGCGACCGTCCAGCTTAATAGCCTTAAACATGACGGGTTTTAAGTTTTTAAACACATGCCCACCACTGGAGGTGGTCGAAGCATGCGACCGTCCAGCTTAATAGCCTTAAACATGACGGGTTTTAAGTTTTTAAACACATGCCCACCCCTAGAAGTGGTCGAAGCATGCGACCGTCCAGCTTAATAGCCTTAAACATGACGGGTTTTAAGTTTTTAAACACATGCCCACCCCTGGAGGTGGTCGAAGCATGCGACCGTCGAGCTTAATAGCCTTAAACATGACGGGTTTTAAGTTTTTAAACACATGCCCACCCATGGAAGTGGTCGAAGCATGCGACCGTCCAACTTAATAGACTTAAACATGACGGGTTTTAAGTTTTTAAACACATGCCCACCCCTGGAGGTGGTCGAAGCATGCGACCGTCCAGCCTAATGGCCTTAAACATGACTATTGAATTGTAAATGTACTTTAAAAGTTGATAACTTTTGTATTTCTTATCGGTTTTACATATATAATATATCAAATTAATCATCTTTTGATGATCTTCGATTTGACATCCATATTGTATATATGAAATAAATAAATTATATTTATCTTCATAATAATAAAAAATAATACTCCCTCCTATTTTTTTTTTAAATGTCATTCTAGCTTTTTCAACTATATGCCAAATAAATGTCGTTTTAGATCTTTTGTACATATTTTCCATTATTACCCTCATTTAGCCAATAAATACATTACGTCTTTTCATATTCACTCTTCACTTTTTCTCAAAACATTCATCTCTATCTTCATTAAATAAGGTTATTATTGACAAAAAAAAATATTCTTAATTAGTGTGAAACTTCTCAAAACGACATATATTAAAAATAGGAGGTAGTAATATTTATTAAAATTCATTTGAAAAAAGAAAATTATTTCTCAATTGATATATTTATGTTTAATGTAGTTACTAGTACAGCACCCGTGTATTACACGGGTATTTGCTAATTTTTTTCTTAAAATCTAAAATTAATGAGATAAAGTAGTGGAACATGTAAATACCTTTTACAAAAATATATATATTATTATATATTTAGTATGACACTTTTTAAAGGGTTATATTAGTCACTTAATGTCTCACTATATAAAATCAAAAGTAAGGGATATATTAGTCACTTAATGCCTCACTATATGAAATTACAAATAATTAAAGGGTTATATTAGTACAAGTGATATTAAAATACCTAAGTTAGATAAATAATATTTATGGAATGTCCAAACCTAGATTATTAATTATTAATATATCAATATTATTATCCAAACCTAATTACGAAGCATGATTTTTTGCCAAGTAGGATTCCGAAGCACCAGAAGCAGCCACATAGGCTCAGCGCATTCGGGAATTATATATAGGGAGGATATGTTGTAAGTTATGAAAATTATTATAATATAACACAGGTAAGTTGCACAAATAAAATATGTCACACTAAATATATAATAATATATACATAAGGTAATTAAATTTTCAACTACTTTTTCTCATAGATTTTAGATTTTAAGAAAAAAAATTTGCAAGCACCCGTGTAATACACGAGCGTTGTACTAGTTTATCTTATTGGAAGATTATGACGCAAATCTATAATTAGATGAATATGTTACATAGTAAGATGAACATGTTATAGAGTAAGATGAACATGTTATAGAATAAGATGAAAATGTTACATTTTCACAGATGAAATTTAGATGAACATGTTACATAATAAAATGAACATGTTATAGAATAAGATGAACATGTTACATAATAAAATGAACATGTTATAGAATAAGATGAACATGTTACATACACAATGAGGTGAACATATTATAAAACAAAAAACTAGTTGTGTTAAAAAACCTATCAAATGTGGTCTCTATTTATAGATAATGAAAAATTATGAATTTTGGTATTTTTATTTTATTTTTTTAATATAAATAATTAATGATATTTTAATTTATGTAATATGTCTCATTTTTCAATTAAAAAGGAAAATTGGGGATGTGCACTACACTCTCGTAATTTCTCTAGTTTTGGGGAGTGAGGGGCGCGTGCAAATGTGCCCTAGGTGTGCCAGGGCACACGGTAGTGCTACTGAGGAATATTGAGGCATTAATAAATATGAGTTGGATTATTAGTGAAATAAATGAAAAATATTTAACGATCCAATATCTAAAGAAATTCAGCATTTATTATTCATTAAGGGTATTTTAGTTATTTTAATATTTTAAGAATCAATTTGTGTCAACTAAAAAATTATCGGACCATATTTTTTCATGACACGTGTAAAAAACACCTTACACGTCCAACAATCTTATCTCTCGCACACTGACCAATCTCTCTCTCACACATACCCACTCGTTACCTCTCACACGCACACACACACACACACACACACACACACACACACTACATACTAACACTACACACATTAAACACACACTAAGACACAATGTGTCATCGGTCGTCACACACTGAACACACACAGTTACACACCTTGACGGTGGCCTTCTTCGGTCTGCCACTTGTTGTCGGTCTCGCACTTTATTTCACACACAAACACGTTGTTGGGAGATAACGACCACCAGACCACGCCGATCCCCAGCGTCCTTCAGACGTGAAGTCGCCGACCAAGACTAGCCTACGACGCCGGGAAATCAAACATCAAGCTCAAATGTTAATGGAGAATAAAGAGAAAAAAAAAAACTCTTTCCACCTCATTACCCCGACATGGCGGGGCAGGCTGGAAGCGGCGCAATTTTCTGGCGCCGGTGACGGTGAGAGCATCAATTGACAGTGGCAGTGATTCTGGACGGGAAAGTTGAGATTGGATTGAGGAACCTGCTTTGAAGAATTTGATAAGTGGAAAGGATTTAGATGCAAATTAGGTTGAGTCTATTGTGAAAATTAGAAGTGTTCAAGGAGTTGAATGCAATTTTATATATTGTCATAATATTTTGATTAAGCCCACAGACCAAATCTGTAATTATTGAAATTTTATAAAATAATATGATTTTTTTCATATATTTTGTTTGAGATATATATTGTAAAATAAAAATTATTATAGAAAAACAATAAAAAATAGTAGAATAATATAAAAATAATAAATAAAAATAATGAATGCTAAATAAATTTTTTAAATGTAGATTATATTTTTTTAACAAGAAAATAATATCCCTATCATTTGGAAAAAAAGTAAATTATATAAAAATATATAAAAAATATTAAAATACCATATATACTTATATGACTATAAATTATAAAATATTTTAATTATTTAGGTTAATTCGATGTACAATTATAACTATTAAAACTACCTATTTACCTGGGATCGTATAAACTAGTGCACTTTATAACACAACACATTGCAATTTACAAAACAACATGTGCACTTTATAAAGAAAAACATTACACTGTATAAAGTAAGTTACACTTTATCACCACACTCCACAATTAACTTCAATAGATCCCGCCAAAAATACTACACAACATAAATCTAATTTTAACATTCATCACATCAACAAAAAACACAAACATGATAACGTACCAAAATTACAGTAGTACACTTTGTATATCAACACGTTGCACTTTATAAAACAACACGATGCACTTTATCATGACTATCAAATCGCAAATATAGCGAACGAAACCGATCGAACTCAATTTTTTTCAACAAAAAATAATAATTAAAGTTATTAACTTATTAACATAATTTTAATATAAATAACAAATTATTTTGTTAACAATAAAAATAAATTCCGAACTAACTAATAATATTATCGGCTAAAAAGTCATATTTCAGTCCGATTATACATCTTTACATTTAAAATCACGGTTATTTAAGTTTGATGGCGGCTTTATATTTTAAATTAAACAAAATAACCAAACTAACCGAATGATATAAAAAATATTATCAGTTTTGTGTTTGTATTTTTTATTTTAATTTTTATGTATTGTCAGTGCACATTTGAATTTATATTTCAGTTCAATTATTTGTGTTTATTTTTGAAATTACATCTATTTCATGTCGTATTTGTTTTTTTTTTTAAATTTCTAAAATCACCGATCGGACAAAATTATATAAAAAATAAATATAAAACAAGTACAAATATTAAAATAATAATTATATCTTTAAGTAGTTACACATTTAACCCTTGACATGAATTGTAATATATTAAAAGGTTATATAATTGCAATTTGTTCCCTACATTAAAATAATAATTATATCTTTCATTAATTACACATATAACCCATGATCTGGATTGCAATATATTAAAAGTTTATATAATTGCAATCAACTGCCAACATCTAATCAAATTCTCAAGGACCCCCCTAAATTTAATCACATGCCAGTTGCCATATCCGAACAAAATCACATTGTTGTTCGCCATCAACGTCGGCTTGCGATGTTCACCGTCGGCGTTCACCAGAGGCCTCTAGGCGAATGGCGAAAACTGCCGAGAATTTCATGCCCCTGAGGAAGCAGGCGGCTGAGACTGTAGTGCCCCGTTCGATTTATAGAATTTTCTGGATTTATTCTATTTATCGACACTTTATTATATTCTTCTATGCCTAATTTATCTGCTCTTTAATTATATTATCATTGGATTGGATTATATATTAGCATGTCCAGTTTTATTTTATAAATTATTCTTCGACTCGTCAACGAATTTTGGTTTAATCGCGTAGGTTATTTAAGAAATTTAACGGGTATATTCATAACTATTAGGCGGAGTTGAATAAACCCTAAACATGTGATTCTATTAATTCAAAAAATATGGATCTTTGCATTAATTCAATTGCACATAAAACTTACAAGAATCTGACTTATAATCCTTCCTTGTTTTCTTGATCTATGATGTTGATCTACGATCCTCTTTCTCGTAATTTGGATCGTCTACCTATGAATTGTTTCTCTCACCCTGTTTTATTGATCTATGATGTTGATCTACGATCCTCTTTCTTGTAATCTGGATCATCTGCCTATTAATTGTTTCTCTCTCCCGCGTCTCTCGTCTTTTCACAAAGCCCTTGATGTTGAGAACACTATTTTCGTATGAGATGGGAGAGAGGGACATGTAGTATATATAGGAGGAGGAGACTTAGAATCCTAATCCTACTAACATTCTCCATGTTCTAACCTAACTTACTATCCAAGTCAAACATCACAAATTTGACTCTTTAATATTAGAGCATTAAATATCCATCAAATACATATTCACCTTTAATAAAGTTTGACTATAAATTCAATTAGGTCCAACTAATTATATGGTCCACGATAATAGAATAATATATAAAATATTATTACATTCTCCCACTTGGACCATATAAGTGTCGAAACTCAAAGAACTACTTTAAGCGCGCACCTTTCATCAAACTTATGATTGAATACATATATGTATAAGTTTAAAATTAAAATAGAAATTAACCGAGTCATGGCGGTCACAAGTCTTCGAGCGACATGATCCCTTCCATGTACCACAAATCATTTCTAATTCAACTTTACTTTAATATGGAACAAACTTTTCGTACCATAACCATAAGTCATCCAACTTTTATGTATATACTATAAAATCAAATATCTATAATGATGATATTATGTGTGAAGAACCAAACATCTTTAATCGAATTCAATAAGTGTCAAAACCATTAATTAAGCAATTCCATTCAGTACCGGTCAGTTCAACAAGGCCTCATTCGTTTTTCCCAATTTTCTTTATATGCCTTGTAAAGGCTATACAGAATAACACTTTAATGGATTCACTTTCATGCAATTAATACTAAAATACTCAAATGACACTTTATTTCTTCACTTCTACTTCTACAACCAAGTATTTCAATTTTATGTGATTCACACCCTTTGAATACTTGTCATTCCTTGAAATATTATTACTACGATACTACGATAATTTCTTAGCAGCTTGGACAAGATGTCGACATTTCCGAGTCATAAGATAAAGCATCATAGCTCTAAATTTTGACTTGTGGCCTCAAAGCATACCACAACTCAAACTTAATCGTGGAAGTCACGATGATGGACTTTGTTCCACTTTTCTATAATCTTGCTTTATGAGCAAAAGTCTGAATCCGAGTATCCAATTAAAACAAACAATTTGGATCTTCCTTAAGTTAGCATGTCTTGTTTAATGCCTTGTAAAAACTTTATATATGCAGCATTTAAATAATCATTTAGAGATTACTTTTATATATTTGTTTAATGTACCAACAACAAATATGTTATAAAACCAAATACAGATTTGTCTCGCTTAAGACTACTAATCATTTATATCTAAGGAATTTTATCTATCACTTTTCATTATATTTCACCTTTTGGACATTTATTTTAGACTAAATATGTACCTTTTATGAATTGGAATTATTCTTACGGAACAACCATCCATTATCTCTCAAATTAAACTTTAATGGGATAAACTTATAGTCTTAGTGACCTATTCCAGAATATATCTATTCCAATTACCAAGCACGTTTCATCCACATCCTTTATTACATAATTTTCAGAGAGATAATACTTTACTTCGTGCAACATGTCCGCATTATTAGCAACAATAAATATGTCATCGACATACGGAACTAAAGTAACAAATCTACTCCCACCGACCTTAATGTAGATATATCGGCCCGGAGACTCCCTACTTGACCGAAGATTAAATGAATCCGCCTGAGTCTTGGGATGTGTGCTCATCGACATTCCAAAGTCGAGCTCTTCAAAGTCGACTCCTCAGCAGGAGATAACAAGTCGGATTTCATACAAGTCGACACCTAGAAGTCGACCTTGTTTAAGTCGACTCCACGATAGTCGACCTTCATCTAAGAAACAAGCATAGCCGTTGAGCCAGACTCGGGACCAAATCATTCTCACTCAATGCCGACCCTGTTGGAACCCACGAGGATCTCAATATGCACAAATCACAGACAAACATTCAACATA
>CACSLK010012206.1:14738661-14757968 GCA_902706635.1 Striga hermonthica
GGGTTGTTCAATTCCATCTAGGTTGTGAACCAATGAT
Source organism: Striga hermonthica (assembly GCA_902706635.1). NCBI lineage: Eukaryota > Viridiplantae > Streptophyta > Magnoliopsida > Lamiales > Orobanchaceae > Striga > Striga hermonthica. The sequence goes on from CACSLK010012206.1 coordinate 14,738,699, forward strand.
TCTTGTTTTGCAAGTAACTTATATAGTGATCTTCGGTACGCCCGATGACGACCCACTTATCTACATGCAAAACAACAAAACGTGGAACTTATTTAACCAAACATAATTCTCATTCATCAAGGAATAACAAGTGTAATATCCACTAAAGCACAGCTTAAGTATATAACACCAACAGACCCTTCATATCTCGAGACATAAAGCATGATGCCGACTTCATGCACTTGGTATATCCTTTGGCACCTCTGGTCCTCTCAAGGATAAGAAGGCATCTTGGTATGACGCAGCAAAGAGGGGAGACAAACCGACCGGGGCAATTTGGACCTTTCAGGTCCACCGACTTGGGCGTTTTGGGTATCTCAGGTGAGTATTCCCTCCTATATAAAGGAGAAAGGGTAGCCCTAAACCCTAACTCACATTCATTCCATACTCTCCTCTTCTGCTGCTGCTCTCTCAGAGCAACTTCTCTTCATCTCTTTCACATACTGACTTGAGCGTCGGAGGATCTACGTCGAAAACACCTCCGGCGTCGAGTTTTTGTAGGTATTCTCGCGATCCAGCGGCGGTTCGAAGACAATTTAGGCAGATTTGGGCTCGTTTCCACCGGTTCGCTCTAGATCTGAGAGTAGACCCATCATTTTGGCATCGTATGTGGGGAGTTCTTGAAGGAATTAAGAGCTTTGCACCTAGCTCCGATCTGTCTTCAATGGCTGAGAAGGAAGGTTTGCAGAGGAACTTGAATGATGAGTTTAGAGGGGCTTAGACGGATAGGAGACCACCATCTCTCTCCGCCCCTAGACCTCCGGTGATGCATGTGTTGGGACTACCACCGTATGGAGGACTTCCACCTCCGGGAGTGAATCTGGGTGGAGAAACGCCCATTACTCCACCCGGAGTGAAGGTACCGGTGCTAACCTCAAAGGAGCAAGTCGAAACTCCAATCTGAGTGCAGGAAGGGAGCAAACGGAGATATCTCGACGTGAGGGAACACAATTCCAGGGGAAGCGAATCCAGGCATGGTGCCTCGACATGGGAATCAAACAAAGATTTGCCTCGGCCGCTCACCCCCAAGCTAACGGGCAAGTCGACGTGACGAACAGGACTATTATTCAAGGGCAAAAGAAATGATTAGAGAAGGCGTCGGGATCTTAGATCGACGAGTTAACAACTGTCCTATGGGCGTATAGGACGACGCCGAGAAGCTCGACAGGACAATCACCATTCAGTATGGTATATGGGATGGATGCACTCCTACCAGTGGAAATTGCACTAAGCTCGCACAGGTCGACGTACTTCGAGGAAGAAAAGAACGAGGATATGGCCAAAGAAGCCCTCGACCTGATCGAAGAGGGGAGAGAAGAAGCTTGGTTATGATCCGTTGAATATAAACAGAAGATGCGCGCAACTTTCGATAAGAAAGTCCGAACCAGGCGCTTCCAAGTGGGAGATCCCGTTCTCAAGCGAGCAGACGCTCTGAAGCATGTCGGAAAGCTCGAGGCCAATTGGGAAGGACCCTATACCGTGACAAAGGTGCTAGAAAGGGGCGCATATGAACTCGAGGATGGAGAAGGCCGACAACTGCTGCGATCATGGCATGTGATCCATCTCAAACGCTTTTATGGTTAAGGTAATGTTTTGAACTTTTTTGTACTGAACAATGTTTGAATCAAATTCAGTAATGCAATGAATTTCAAGATTATGCTTCAATTGTCTTTTACATTTCCATATCGATCTCTTTATGATTACTGAAAAATAGAGGTGATCATGCTTGTAATGAAAAAAAAAAAAAAAACAATTCTATAATTCAAAACATTGTAAATATTTTCTTTTCTTTTTCCTCTCTTCTCTTCATCTTCATCATTTACAAGAATGGCTTCTCATGCATGATCTTTGCATGATCTTGTAAGTGATTTTTCTTTAGTTAGTTGAAGTTCTAGTTATATATTGACGTCAAGTTTTCAACAGTAATCGTAAGTTATCGTAACTTTTTATAAGCACGACGATGGCATGGGTTATTATTGTTGATTATGTCGATAAAATCACTATGAACTAACCTATCCTAATGGGATAGGAAAATGATTGTTTCTGTTCGATGATGATGACGTGCTGTTAATTGTTCAATCGTTTCGAGTTGTGCTTATGTTTATGGTTTAGTTGATTAATCACCTTCTAAATCTACTTAATTGATTTTTAAACCGAGAGGGGCGAAGTTGATTGATCTCGGCTTGAAATGCGTAAGCTTGTTCGTAACTGTATTGCTTATTTGTTATTTGATATGAAAATATATTAATTTATGTTTATATTCTTGTTACAAAAAGTTATTGAATATAAACCTCTAAATTAGTGTGTTTATCGAATCACTTAACCAAACAATAAATAATTTGGACTTATCATTACAATTGAAAACAATTATTAACCAATTCCCTAACACTTTTATCATCTTTATTATATTCTTATTATCTTTAAGATTTGTATAATTATTGAATTTATTTACTACTTTAATTATAATTTTATGTTTATTAGTTAAATTAATAAAATTAGTGAATAGTAAATTCATCACTAAAATTGATTAGAATGTTTAGGACATCATTTTATAATTTTTAGTAATCGAATAAACGCACAATTTAATCCGGCTAAACTTTCCTTGAGATCGACTCGGGAAATAAATCATTTGATTTTGTTGCTCGATAACATATAAATAAAATTTGCTACAACACCAAACAAGTACAATGCTCCACAAGATAGCAAAAATTACGGGATTACGATTGCCGGAGCTTGAAACTGCGAGCCTTTAAAAGTGCGAATTAGGCTTGAAGGAAGTGAGGCGGTGGAACATTGTGCTGCCGAGAAGAGGCGGTGGTCGCTGGTGAGGAAAGAACGGATGCCGGCGAGAGGTTCGTCAGCTAGAGATGATGCGTGGTGCCGGAAGAGACGTGGTGGACGCGTGGTTCCCGAAGAAATCAACCTAGGGCTAGGCGTGGGTGGTAGAGAGAGCGAGCAGGTGGAGATTAGCACAGGGCGTGTTGTAGAAAATTTTATTTTTATTACCAAGCACCGAATCGAATGATTCGTTTCCCGTGTCGATCTCTCGAGGAAAACGGTTCGGAATCTAGAATTGGTGTCGAAATCACAAGAATAGAAAATAACTCCTAAACACTCTAATCAAGATAGGTTGGAAAAATTATCAACTAAGAAATAACAAAAGACGATAATCTAACTAAAAATATAAACGATAAAAAGATAAATGAGCTAGGGAATCAGGAATAATCACTTTCGGTTTTATATACATTTAACGACAATCAATAACTCGGTTAAGTGGTTCGACTAACTAACTCATTTAGCGGTTTAACCTCACTAACTCTCGTAATATGAGGATAAACATAAAAGAGCAATTAACGAAACAATTAACACATAGACAATACGTCTCTGAACATGTCTACTCTAAACGAACCAAGTTCCATCAACTTCTCCCCTCTCGGTTTTGAAATCGATTATTTCTACGACTCCTCCCCTTTTATATCTATAAATCGCAATTCGTAGAATTAACAAACTCTCACTCAACAAATCAAATTAACCTAAGTGTCACTCTTAAGTTATAAAAATCTATCAAGTGTGATTAAAACAACTCCCTAGCTAGAGGATTAGCTACTCATATCAAATTCAACACAACAAAACATTTCTCCTAAATTAACCATTATGCATGAATTAATTCAAAGAGAAAACAAACTTACATAACAACCTCCAAGTGTTGAATCCAAATACAAGCTTCTTCCAAAATACAAAATGAAGAAAAATATAATAAAAAGAAAAGAAAATAAAAGAAGAAAAGAAAAAGAGGGAAAGAAGGGGAAGAACCCCTCATTGTTCAAACCATGCAAGGTGAAAATGAGGGAAAATTGGGATGATTTTCAAGCTTGGAAATGCTCCCATTTTATAGCCAAATGATCCCCCTTCTTGCTTAAGATTAATAGCTAAAAATGTCACTTTGTGGTGTCTTTCACGCCATTGAAGAAGATTGAAAAGATTGGGTACCAACCATCACTAAAAATGAGCTTAAAAATCATAAGTTGACAGAAAAAAGGGGTAGTAGCGCCGCTACTAGGGGGTTAGCGCCGCTACTATGCCGACAGAGGAAAGGTTGCCCCCGACGCTACTTAGCTAGCACCACTACTTTGTCGGCAGCTTGCATGTCATCACGGTTTTCGCTCGTTCGGGCTCGTTTGGACTCGGAATTGAGTTCCGTTTTTTCCTATGCGTAGCTAACAAAGCCCTCTATCCAATGATGCTTGCAAAACACACTTTCGCCCATAATACAAATTTTGTGGAATTTCCAACCTTTAAAGGGTCGGTAACTTGCTCAACTTTACATTTCGGCCCTATTTGGATTCATCCGAACTCGAAATCGAATTCCGCTTTTTTCTCACTTGTCGTCAACTAACTTACCTAGTTAGTTGTTCTTGAGTGGTCGAGTTCCGAGCTTAATCCAATCCTCACGGGGTTTTTGACCTGCACACCAAAACAAGAAGAAAACGGGAAAAATACACGAAAAACACAAGAAAAACCAAAATAGATCAAAACACATAATAAATCATAAAAACGAATAAAAACCAATAAAAAGTCCTAAAATGAAGGAAAACGAAGAACAAAACAATAAGGAAAAATGCAACAAAAATAGTACAAACAACTCCCCCACACTTAACTCTTTGCTTGTCCTCAAGCAAACAAAACAACAAGCAATTCGAGAAGAAAGATCGAAAAGTCCAAAGTTAATAAGCATGCGAAATGAAACTCTTGCCTCCTCCGGTTATCCATAAAACTTAATTCAAATTTAAAAACACGGTCACTACAAAATGAGTTCAAACGAAACAAAAACTCGTCCCAAGTCATTCTACAAATGATTTACTTGATTCAAACTTTCTTTTTACAAATACACGTGCAAAAAGCTAGAAACGGTTTACTTGATATGTAGGAAACAATACGAACCAAACCAAAAATTCCAATTCCTTCCTTTTATTATTTTTATTTATTATGAGTCATTTTTTTCCAAATGAGGCTCGTTAGGACGATAATTACCTAGGTTTACCCTCAAGGTTTGTCCCCGAGTGTCCTAGGTCAGTTTTCTGTACTCATTGACCCTATCTATCTCGAGTGAGACTATTCCGATCAAGCAGAGTCTAATCCTTTCAACTCTCACGAGCTCATTTAATTACTATTTTTTTTTTCTGAGCTACATTTTTCCAAACAAGGTTTCTGGATGATTATTATCTAGGTTTAGCCTTGAGGGGTTTTCTCGAGTTTCCTAGACCGGTTTCCATGGCTCATTATCTCATACCATAAAATGGACCGAAACAATATGAGCCTAATCCGTACTTCCTTGCGGACTCACATCTTATTCACAATTTTTTTTTTTCTTTTTTTAGAGGGATGGTAACACAAGGATACATCATGAATATAAGAACATGAGCATCATAATTCAATCAAGACGTAACACAAGTGTATAGAATAACACGTTAACAACATAAGGAAAGACAGTTTCAAGATCACCAATCGAGAATAAGCAAGGGACAAAACAATTGTTCGAACACGAATGTAGTTTCTAATGTCAACAAATCTTCATTTAATTATAAGGGAACCGTCCAATTCATCAAGTACATTGAACATGATAATTATCAATGAGACTAAACGACAATCCAAACTAACCACTTAGTCGTTTTGACTTGAAACAAACATTAAGCTTCATATGAGGAAATTGACACAAACACACACCTAAAATGAAAACGACGCCTAAGCATGCATAATTATGAGATTACTCCCCCACACTTAAAACAAAGCAATGTCCTCATTGTTTGACCAAAAAGCATAAGAAAGAACACACAATCACACAAACTCATGCGATGAACATGAACTAAGATATCAAACACACAAGAACACAAATAAGAGAAAAAAGAAAAGGGTGTGCAAACCGAAGATGTATCAAGTCGAGTAAGTCTTTCCATATGAAACGTTTGCTCATGCTCAACCTGGGCGTTCAGCTTAGTCTATGCCTTAACATGCAAGTTCGCTCCTGGCAAGAAAATCACAAAACTCCAAAACTCCCATTATTCAAAAATTAAAGAAAAAGCATCAACGAAACACACAAGAAAGCAATAAACGAAACTTGGGTTGCCTTCCAAGAAGCGCTTGTTTAACGTCATTAGCTTGACGAAACCTGTACAAATCAGCCAGGGTCCAAAAATAAGTGACGATCATGCCATGCCTTCGTATTCTCGAGAAGCGACAGCATGGGAAGGGTGGCATGACCAAGGATATGGCGGGCTCGAGTGGCAATATTCTTGTAGAACCGAGCGTAAACACCAAGGATGGTAACGAAATGACCCAGAGTTCTTCTCGAAAAACCTCCACATTCATTCTCCCGAAATACGAGAATGTCCGTGAGCATGTCGAGCTAAATGGGGCCTTCTCGATGGCGTGGAGAGATGGCTCGAGTGAGGGACTCCCGAATTCAGGCACAGGAGTTTCCTCCATCACAATATTACCCTCAATCTCTGGGAGCGCATCCTCCTATTCTTCAGTCTCGCCCACATGGATTTTGCATTAAATCTCGATGGACTGAGCGCGTTCTATTATGCCGTCAAACTTCACCACCAAACGAGTGCAAACAACCTCCACATTCTCTAATCGAGCTGTTTGGGCCGACATATGAGCAAGAATAAGATCAAATTTTTCATCATCCGTCAAAGCGTTCCTCCGAAGTTCATTTTGTATAAGGGAATCGGGGAAAAAATTGTAAGCTCGATCCTCTAAGACTCGAATGCGTTCCGCTAGGTTCTCGACCTCAGCCTCAAGAATTTTCGTTTGGGCGGCTTGGGAGGTCATGAAATCGAGAACCCGATCAAGCTTAGCATCGTCATTCGAGGAGTCCACGGGGAAATCATATGGTTGCTTGAACAGTAACGGATACTGGTTGCTCGTAAGAGTAGGCACATGGTTGGCCATACTCCCACGAACTGTAGCTCGACCCATTATTCCAGTGAAGGGTTTGAGAGGAGGGGAACATTTTGCTCCGGTTCCTTGCCATTTCTGTTCAATATACCTGCATGCAAAAACAAAACAACCACGCGAAGCCACGAAAAAAAAAAGAAAAAGAAAAGAGAACAAAAACGAAAACAAACAGAAAAACAAAGATGCGACAAAGAACACGAACACAAAAGCACAAAATAAAGAGAAATATAGAAAATAAAATCAAACACCAATACTAAATATCCTACTTGCCTTCCCCGACAACGGCGCCAAATTTGTTGTAATAAATTATTTTTATTTTACCGAGCACCGACCCGAATGATTCGTTTCCCAGGTCGATCTCTTGAGGAAAACGGTTCGGAATCTAGAATTGGTTTCGAAATCACAAGAATAAAAAATAACTCCTAAACACTCTAATCAAGATAGGTTGGAAAAATTATCAACTAAGAAATAACAAAAGACGATAATCTAACTAAAAATATAAACGATAAAAAGATAAATGAGCTAGGGAATCGGGAATAATCACTTCCAGTTCTATATACATTTAACGACAATCAATAACTCGGTTAAGTGGTTCGACTAACTAACTCATTTAGCGGTTTAACCTCACTAACTCTCCTAATATGAGGATAAACATAAAAGAGCAAATTAACGAAACAATTAACACATAGACAATACGTCTTCGAACATGTCTACTCTAAATGAACCAAGTTCCATCAACTTCTCCCCTCTCGGTTTTGAAATCGATTATTTCTATGACTCCTCCCCTTTCGGTTCTACAAATCGCAATTTGTAAAATTAACAAACTCTCACTCAACAAATCAAACTTCAATCACAAATCAAAGTGTCACTCTTTGATTATTTCAACAAATTAACCTAAGTGTCACTCTTAAGTTATAAAAATCTATTAAGTATGATTTTATCAATTCATAATTAAAACAACTCGTCAAGATTGAGCTATCGTCATGCACATAAACGAAATCAAACCGAAATGATTATCCCATACCCCTAGCTAAAGGATTAGCTACTCATATCAAATTCAACACAACAAAACATTTCTCCTAAATTGACCATTATGCATGAATTAATTCAAAGAGAAAACAAACTTACATAACAACCTCCAAGTGTTGAATCCAAATACAAGCTTCTTCCAAAATACAAAATGAAGAAAAATATAATAAGAAGAAAAGAAAATAAAAGAAGAAAAGAAAGAGAGGGAAATAAGGGGAAGAACCCCTCCTTGTTCAAACCATGCCAGGTGACAATGAGGGAAAAATGAGATGATTTTCAAGCTTGGAAATGCTCCCATTTTATAGCCAAATGATCCCCCTTCTTGCTTAAGATTAATAGCTGAAAATGTCACTTTGTGGTGTCTTTCACGCCATTGAAGAAGATTGAAAAGATTGGGTACCAACCATCACTAAAAATGAGCTTAAAAATCATAAGTTGACAGAAAAAAGGGGTAGTAGCGCCACTACTAGGGGGTTAGCGCCGCTACTATGCCGACAGAGGAAAGGTTGCCCCCGACGCTACTTAGCTAGCACCGCTACTGTGTCGTCAGCTTGCATGTCATCACGGTTTTCTCTCGTTCGGGCTCGTTTGGACTCGGAATTGAGTTCCGTTTTTTCCTATGCGTAGCTAACGAAGCCTTCTATCCAATGATGCTTGCAAAACACACTTTTGCCCAGAATAAAAATTTTGTGGAATTTCCAACCTTTAAAGGGTCGGTAACTTGCTCAACTTTACATTTCGGCCCTGTTTGGATTCATCCGAACTCGAAATCGAATTCCGCTTTTTTCTCACTTGTCGTCAACTAACTTATCTAGTTAGTTGTTCTTGAGTGGTCGAGTTTCGAGCTTAATCCAATCCTCACGGGGTTTTTGACCTGCACACCAAAACAAGAAGAAAACGGGAAAAATACACGAAAAACACAAGAAAAACCAAAATAGATCAAAACACATAATAAATCATAAAAACGAATAAAAACCAATAAAAAGTCCTAAAATGAAGGAAAATGAAGAACAAAACAATAAGGAAAAATGCAACAAAAATAGTACAAACAACTCCCCCACACTTAACTCTTTGCTTGTCCTCAAGCAAACAAAACAACAAGCGGAGTCTAATCCTAGCTAGAGGGGAAGAACCCCTCCTTGTTCAAACCATGCCAGGTGACAATGAGGGAAAAATGAGATGATTTTCAATCTTGGAAATGCTCCCATTTTATAGCCAAATGATCCCCTTTCTTGCTTAAGATTAATAGCTGAAAATGTCACTTTGTGGTGTCTATCACGCCATTGAAGAAGATTGAAGAGATTGGGTACCAACCATCACAAAAAATGAGCTTAAAAATCATAAGTTGGTAGAAAAAGGGGTAGTAGCACCGCTACTAGGGGGTTAGAGCCGCTACTATGCTGACAGAGGAAAGGTTGCCCCCAGCGCTACTTAGCTAGCGCCGCTACTATGTCAGCAGCTTGCATGTCATCACGGTTTTCGCTCGTTCGGGCTCGTTTGGACTCAAAATTGAGTTTCGTTTTATCCTACGCGTAGCTAACGAAGCCCTCTATCCAATGATGCTTGCAAACCATACTTTTGCCCAGAATGCAAATTTTGTGGAATTTCTAACCTTTAAAGAGTCAATAACTTGCTCAACTTTACATTTCGGCCTGTTTGGTCTGAACTTGAAATCGAATTACGCTTTTTCTCACTTATCGCCAACTAACTTATCTAGTTAGTTGTTCATGAATGGTCGAGTTCCGAGCTTAATCCATTCCTCACGGGGTTTTTGACCTGCACACCAAAACAAGAAGAAAACGGGAAAAATACAAGAAAAACACAGGAAAAACCAAAATAGATCAAAACACATAATAAATCATAAAAAATAATAAAAACCAATAAAAAGTCCTAAAATGAGGGAAAACAAAGAACAAAACAATAAGGAAAAATGCAACAAAAATAGTACAAGCAGGGCGTCGAATGAGAGGGTTGCGCAGAGAGAAGGTCGGAGTTCAGGTCGGAGGTGGTGGTTGGTCGGAGTTGTCGAGGTGAGTGGCGAGAGAGCTTTGCTCGCAAGAAGTAGGGGTAGGGCGTTTTCGTGTCGTGAGAGAGAGAAAGAGTCTTGACTTGCAAAAAAAATAAACTCGTCAATTAAATTTATCTCCAGGTAAGTCGCAAAACAAAGTCGCGAGTCGCGACTTGAGGTCGCGAGTCGCGACTTGAGGTCGCGAGTCGCGAGAGATGTCACAACTCGCGAAAATAACAGAGGCCGACTATTGATAAATATGGGGAAACTCGCGACAGTTTCGCGAGACACGACCTCACATTTCGCAAGTCGCGACTGTTATTCGCGAGTTGCGAGAGTAATAGAGAGGACGACCTCTTTTTGTAAGGCGAGTCGCGACTCGCGATATATACAATTTTTTTTAATTGCAGAAAATAAATGTATATATATATATATACACACACACAAAGTACAAAATAATGCTCATGTAAATAAGGATACGTTGGGTCGCCTAGACCGATGGTCTCGACATGATGCTTCCCGAACTCTCCCTCGAAGTAAGGCTTCACTCGGATTTATAGTCGAGACAATTACATCGTACCTCAACCAATGCGGAAAGAGGAAATCCCCAGAGTTGGGATAGGAACAAACCCCAGGACAGATCAATATAGGACATACTGACTAGTCCTAATTAGTCAATCGAGAACAAATACCTCCAACAAGGAAGTACTCGGGACCGTAATAGCTCATCATTGGCTGGATTGCAAAGTCTAACGGCCCTAAAAGACAACACCTCATCGACAATATACGGGCCACTCCATCGGGACTTTAGTTTTCCTGGAAAAAGACAAAGTCGAGAGTTGTACAGAAGGACTTACATGCCCGGTACCAGCTCCTTTCGAACAATGTGACCATCGTGGAGTCTCTTCACCTGGTCTTTGTAGATCTTGGCATTCTCGTATGCCTTGTTCCTCCTTTCCTCCAACTCTGAGATCTGCAACAATCGAGCTTTGTCGGCGGCATCTAGATTAAGGTTCGTCTTCTTTATTGTCCATAAGGCCTTATGCTCAATCTCCACCGGTAGATGACAAGCCTTCTCATAGACGAGTCTGAATGGACTCATGCCTAATATGCCTTTGTGTGCTGTTCGTTGGGACCACAAGGCATCGTCGAACCGGCTCGACCAATCCTTTCTTGATGAGTTTACCGTTTTCTCGAAGATGGTCTTAATCTGCTTATTACTTGTCTCTGTCTGGCCCGAAGTTTGTGGGTGGTAGGGAGTAGCCACTTTGTGTGATATGCAATACTTCTTCATCAGCTTCTCAAAAAGCTTGTTGCAAAAGTGCTTCCCTCCATCACTCGCAATTGCTCTTGAGTAGGTTTGGGTTCCCTCCAGACATAAAAAATTTCAATTTGAAGGTTATTAGTCAAGGGCATCTTATTTCTACGACCTATAGTCCCAGTTCTATGGCATCAGTCACAAGAATGGCAAAAGGTATGAGCATCTTTGAAAAGGGATGGTCAAAACAAACCTGATTGTAGTACCTTAAAGGCGATTTTCTGACCGCCAAAGTGGCCTCCACAATGGAACTCATGGCAAAATATGAGGACATCGGTTTGCTCCTCTTCTGGAACACATCTCCTAAGCACCTCGTCCTTCCCCATCTTGAAAAGGAATGGCTCGTCCTAGAAGTAATCCCTACACACAGACACAAAACGCTTTCTCTCTTGGGAAGAGAGATTAGACCGCAGTTTACCACAACACAAGTAATTCGCAATGTCAGCATACCATACACTTTTCAACACTTCATGCGTATGCTCATAAGGAAAATTACCATTAATAAAATGATGCACAATCAATGAAGATGATGAGGTAGATGGTACTATGCGTAACAAGTGATCAGCAACTACATTCTCAGAACCTTTCCTATCTCTAATATCAACATCAAACTCTTGCAACAACAAGATCCACCGGATGAACCGTGGTTTAGATTGAGTTTTGCTCAAAATATACTTCAAAGCCGCATGGTCAGAGTGAATAATCACCTTGGAACCCAAAATATATGATATAAATTTTTCAAGCGAAAAGACCACGGCTAGAAGTTTTTTCCCGATGGTAGTATAATTTTGTTGGGTTCCGTTAAGAGTCAAACTAGCATAATAAATCACTCGAAGCAACTTATTAACTCGTTGACCCAAAACGGCGCCCACTGCAAGATTAGATGCATCAAACATAATTTCAATAGGAATCGACCAATCAGGGGCAATAACAATAAGGGCACTCACAAGCTTGTTCTTTAATTCATTAAAAGCACTAAAACAAGCATCATCAAAAACATATGGCACATCTTGAGCAAGCAAGTGACACAACAGCTGACTAATCTTAGAAAAATCTTTAATAAACTGCCTATAGAACCCCGCATGCCCCAAGAAACTCCTAATCCCCTTAACATTCACAGGAGGTAGAAGTTTTTCAATAACATCCACCTTGGCCTTATCTACCTCAATTCCTATACTAGAAACAACATGGCCTAAGACAACTCCACTTCTAACCATGAAATAACTCTTTTCCCAACTCAAAGTCAAATTGGACTCAATGCAACGTTCAAAGACACGAGATAAATTACGGAGACAATGAGAAAATGAATCACCAAAAATAAGGAAGTCATCCATAAATACCTGCAAGCAGTCCTCAAGCATATCCGAGAAGAGAGAACATGCACCTCTGAAATGTACCCAGTGCATTTCATAGGTCGAAGGGCATCCGTCTGAATGCGAAGGTGCCAAAGGGGCACGTGACCGTCGACTTGGGCTGATCCTTGGGTGCTATGGCCAATTGGCAGTAGAACTGGTGGCCCAAAAGACGGTCAAGGATCTAAACGACAATAGAAAATGGTCCTTCTGGTCACAGCATTCAGTCACCTAAAGTCAATGCACATGCGCCACCCGGTAGTGATGCGGGTGGGGACCAACTCCTTCTTGTCGTTCTCGATCACAGTTATGCCTCCCTTCTTTGGTACTACATGAATTAGGCTAACCTACTCACTACTCGCCACCGGATAGATCAATCCCTCAGAGAACAGCTTCAGCACCTGTTTTTTCACTACCTCCATCATATTCGGGTTTAGCCGTCATTGGCTATCCCGAAACGGCTTGGCTCCCTCCTCCAAGATAATCCAGTGCATGCATGTAGATGGACTAATCCCCTTGATGTCTCCTAAGCTCCTTCCGATTGCTTTCTGGTTCTTTCGGAGCATAGGTAGCAGCTCCTCTTCTTCCTCACTGTCGAGCTCATCAAAGATTATTACCGGTTTCTGTTGGGCATCATCCAAGAAGACATACTTAAGGTGCTTGGGCAGCTCCTTAAGCTCAAGTGTGGCCTCAGCTCAGGAATGGCCTTCTCCCATTTCAAAGAGTTCTACTATAGGATCTTCTTCTTCTTCGAAAACCGGCAACGACACTTCCCCGAACTCATGAAGCACCATCTCATCAACAAAGGGGTCAACTAGATCAATTAAAGCACATTCTTCCACAAAATTGACTGAGGATGTAAACATGGCCTCTCGGAGAGAAATAGACACCGACTCCCCCAAAACCGTCATATTTAGAGTCTCGTTCTTCACGTTAATAAGGGTATTAGTAGTCACCATGAAAGGTCTTTCGAGAAAGATGGTGTGATCCTTCCCATTCTCGTGCACATCTCCAACGTCTAGAACAACGAAATCCACTGGAATGATAAGCTTACCCACCTTCACGAGCACATCCTCGACTATCCCCTTTGGGTACCTGATGGAACGGTCTGCCAACTAGAGGCACATGCGAGTCGGCCTCAAATCCCCAAGGTCGAGCCTCTGAGAAATCGAGAAGGGCATGAGATTTATTTTGGCCCGAGGTCAAGCATCCCCGAAGCTACCTTCCCATTTCCCAAGGCTATCTGTATAATGAAACCACTGGGGTTACGTTCCTTCTTGGGCAAGTCGTGCTGCATTGCACTTGCCCTCGTACACATCCACCTTCTCTCCATCCTTAAACTTCCTCTTCTTGGTCACCAAGTCCTTAAAGAACTTACCATATGATGGCATATTCTTAATAAAATTGAGGAGTGGATAGCTGACATTCACCTTAGAGAGCATGCTGAAAAGATCCCGGAACTGACTTTCTTGCTTCTCGTTCCTAAGTCGGTCCGAAAATGAAACGCGTAGCCTATATGGATTCGGTGACTTATGTAGCACCGACTCGTCTGTCACCTCTCCAGGCTCTGCTTTCTTGATCTTTTCTAAATGATTCTTCTGATCCTCGGGCTCGGGCATATGCACCTTGTCGTCCACTACCTTCCCGCTTCTGAGTACAATAATAGCTTAAGCTTGCTCGGGCCAGCTAGGCAACTTCCCCTTGTTCATTTCAGTCTCGATGGTTCCAACCTGTGAGGCCAGTTGGCCCAACTGTGTCTCAATACGCTTGGTGGATGCATCTTGATTGACACACCGCTGCTCAATGTTGGCCATAAAATGAAGGATCTTGTCAAGCTTGTCGTCCTGGAGAGTTGAACTCGGCCCTGCTCCCCGTGCCTGCTGCTGCTGCTACTGAGGGTGGTAGTTCAAACGTGGCATAATGTTGGGTCGAGGTTGCTGCTGCATGAAATTCAGACAGAGTGGTTGGAGGGTGTTCGTGTTGTTTGACCAGGAGAAGTGGGGATGATTTCTCCATCCTGGGTTGTACGTGTTGGAAAACGGGTCATTGCCTGGCCGATTCTGGTGTCCCTGTAGAGCACTGGCATCCGCATACTGCTCACTGGAGTCCTGCTAGAATGATAAGGGGCATACTTCGGATCTATGCCCTGGGGCTCCACATGCCCACATGTGTCAACGGTCATAGTCTGCCCCGGCTGAGGTCCTCGTGCATTGAGCAACCTCATTTACTCAATAAGCTCCACTAGCTGTTGGGCTATCAAGTCATGGCCTGCTCCGACTTCGTTCACTGCCACTCTCTTCTCTCGGCTGCTCTTTTGTGACGAGTTCATGCTCATCGTCTCAAAGATTTCAAACATCTCCTCGGGCATCTTTGCGCCGATGTCTTCTCCTGCAACATTATCAACCATATATTGAAAGTTCTGATGGAGGGAGTCGTAGAAACAGTTCATCAGTAGTCCCGACGAGAGATTGTGATGAGGCCACTATCGCTGGAGATCTTTGAGCCGCTCCCAAGCCTCGTGAAGAGGCTCACTTGGTAGTTGAGCAAATGAGACGATGTTTGACCGAAGCTCCTGGGTCTTTTGATGAAAGTAGTACCTCCCGATAAACTTCGTATACACTTTGGTCCAGTAGTGAGAGATGCCGGTGCAAGCGTTGTTGACGAGCGTTTTCGGTCAACGATTAAAATAATGAATAATGAAAGTACGGGACTGAAAACAAAGGAAAGATATAGTTTAATTACAACTTTATTAGGCGATCACGAGGTCAGCCTCTCGTACGAGGTTGGCACTTGCGATATTCTTACAATTCTTACAATGGATTTCTTACAGTTTTAGAGAGGGAAAGTAGAGAGAAGGCAGAGTTAGTTGATATTCAACAACCTTGTTGATACCCAATTTTGGCCTCGCCTATTATGATATTACACGTGAATATATACATTAAATAAATATAAAATAGCAGGTTCTTATATCTATATTGACCGGTTTCCCAGAAGTCAAGACGGTCCACATCCAAAGCCAATCAGAATTCAATGACGGCATCTCGGCACCGAGGTCAGATGACATTGTACCGACGTCGGCCCCTGCATTTGCGATGGTGAAGTCGGGCTGACGGCAGCTTGGGGGCTAAAACACCGAGATTGGGGATCCGGCCATGGAGTCAGCTATGTTGATGTCGGTCGACTTTGAATTCGGAGAAACGAGGCTGGGCCTGGATATTGTTGAAGTCAGCCTGGATTATAAAGTCGGAGAAGTAAGGTTCTCCGGCTGCGAGGTCGGAGAGAGGCGGTCGGGGCACAACCGAGGTCCGTGTGGAAATGACAAGCTCGGTGCCGGAGTGTAGATGTAGACCGAGAAAGATGAAGTTAACTCAGTTGTGCCAGACGTCGGAGAGTGAGATGTCGGATTCTTGTTGGGCCGAGAGGTTGAGGTCGGTTCTGACCGATATGCGCAGTCGGCCCCAAAAACCGACGTCGCGTTTGGAGGTCCCTCTTGTTTCTCCATTTTCTCTCTTTTTTTTTTAGACAAATGCCGGTCGAGGTGCCAGTCAATGCCATTATTTATTATTTATTACTGGGCCCTGCGCGGTCACATTTTGATTTATTTGTAAAATATTGTAAACGCCCAACATATAAGGGCCTATTAGATGCCAAAGCCTACTAGAAGTAAAAGCCCGATACATATAAGTGTAAAGGGGCTTAAAGGGGGGGGGGGGGAATTATTATTCTTTTCTTTCCTTTATCTGGAAAGCAGAGGAGGCACCGCCTCTATTGATGTTCTCTTCTGACAAAAACAACATGAAGATTCTTATTCATCTTCTTGAATTTCTTTTAATTCTTTCATCTCAATTTCATACCAATTATTTAGAGAAAAAATATCAAAAAACCAAGAACAATGGATAGATCTTCATCTCCCCAAAACTCACAAAAACTCATGTTTATCTTAGACCCATTATTCACAGAATAGGGGTGTACATTTATGTTGGTCAAATTTCGTATGACAACAGTTTGGCGCTAGAAGGAGGGCCCGTAATTTGTTCGGGTTAATCTTCGCTGCAAACATGGCCATACCTCTACCGAGAAAACAAAAAAAAAAGAGCACAAACTCTCAAGCTAAGTAATTTCTACTCGCTCTTTCTTCAGTACTCTATTCTTGGGAAGTCATGAATATCGCCATCATGTTGAGGTTCTACACAAGTTTCTTTCTTCCCTCCCAGCATAAACTTCGTTTGAAAATAAAAAGAAAAAATATAACATGAAGATGCAGAAACGATTTTTGCGATAGCTGCTCTTATCCTTTTGATCTGGTCCTCTAAGTTGCAACACAAAAAAAGGGAAAAGAATAGATAAGAGTTACAGTAGCGACGGAAGGACGCAACTTCGCTTGAACGAGAAGAGGCCACGTCGACCTTGCTACACTGTTTTCTAATATATCCTGTGATGATCAAGATAAAATCACGCCGCCCACCGTCATGTGTTGCTTGGTTTTCTTTGACCAGCGAGAGGACATTTGAAACACGTCATCTTCTTTTGACCATTTATTTGTACAAAAAACCCGACCTGCCGTCAGCCTGACTTCACCGTCGCAAACGCAGGGTCTGACGTCGGTACAATGTCATCTGACCTCGGTGCACTGTCATCTGGCTACGACCTTCGAAACATGACTCCACCGCAAAACAGGCCGAGGTCCAATCTGTCGAGATTCTAACATAACCGATGAGCTTACCACGTCACCACTCGGATATCGAAAAGCATATTCAGATCGACATTCGACATTGCCGACCTTTCCGTCTCCAAGATCGACCTCGTAATCTTTGGCATCTCTGACCTCAGTTACCGGTGGCCGACCTCGTCACCTACCGACTGATGGGTCTGCTCTCAGATCTGGAACGGTTTGGTAAGAAAACGTCCGGATCTGGGATGAACCGGTATGAACGAGCTTAGATCTGGCCTGATGACCTTCGAGCCGTTGCTGAATCGTACGAACACCTGCAAGAACTCAACGCCGGAGGGTTTTTCCGGCGTAGAGCCTCCGACGCTCAAGTCAGTATGTGAGAGAGATGATGGGAGCTGCTATCAGAGCAGCAGCAGTAATAGAAATGTATGGAATGAATGGGAGTTAGGGTTTTGGGATTACCTCAGTCCTTTATATAGGAGTACAATATATACCTGAAGTCCCCAAAATGCCCTGGCCGACTTAAGGGAAATGTCCAGAATACACCGGTCGGTTCATATTCCGCCTACTTCCTAGTCAGCATCTAGATCCTTCCTGAGCTTCCTTCTTATCCTTAATTCTTCCTCAATACGCTGAGGTGTGTCAAAGCTATCGGGCACCACGAGCTACAACTCCCTCAGTCGACCTGAAATATTATGTCGAGTCGACTGGATCGTACTCAACCGTTAGTAGACCCTAATATGTCTGACCATTGTCTTACCAGAGGTCGACTCACTCTAGTCGACAGGTGTACATTGACTCGGTCGAGAACCGGGCCTCTTGACTGAGTATCGTGGAATCTTACTAATAGAGTCGACTTTGCTGAAGTCGACTCAGTAATCTAAAACCGCGACGATATGAACCGTTGTGAGCCAATCGCGGTACTGTCGCAGCTACTGAACCGATGCACGACAGTAGGACCATATCATCTAGTCCCCCCCAAAATTACTCGAAGCGATTCTGAGCTTACGAGTAGATTTTGTCGACTGGATTTTTTCCTCGAGTCTTTCCATGCGTCTCGTCATCAGTTGTCATCTCGGGTTACATTTCCTCATTACCTTGACTTGCGGTACGACTCGTTTTCCGCGAATTCTAACTTGATTGGATAAGTCTGAATCTTTTCAAATTTCAAAATTCAAAAGATCAACATTCTCTCTCTCCGCCGCTTCGTATTCCGTGCACCATCTCAACCGTTGAATATAACTTTAATCTGAGGGTCAGGGTTTCTCTGCCTTCTTTATAAGTACCCCTTCTTTCTTCTTGTCTTCACTTTTCGCATTCATCTTCTCTGAGCTTTCTGTTTTCTCCGGCAAACACAGCATCTCAGGCTTTTCCGGCGCTCCTTTCATTTTCTGACGTTCTCAGACCTTTCAGGACTCCTTCGTCAATCACCATGAGTTTTGGTAAGTTTTCCTTGCCTGTTCGACTCTTTTTTTTTTTTTTTTTATATGTTCAAGATAAGAGACCTTTTCGTTTTTCTGGGTTATTTGTCTGGGGATAAGAACATCTTCTTTTTCTGAGGATTGTGTGTGAATTTTCTGGCGACTTTTGCGTTTAGATCTTTAATTGTAGGTTTTGTATTTTCCCCAAGTGTTTCTCTCTGTTAGTTGTTTCGTTGTGGGAGGTCGATTTTTTTTTTTGTGTTGTCTCGATCTTCCTTTGTCGAGTCGAGTCATCGTGGGGAAGATTTTCCCCCGTTTCTTCTCCCTTCTTTCCCATTGTCGGGACACTATCATCCTGGTTATTTTGCTGAACCTTTTCTTTAAATCGAATCGTGACTTTTGACCACCTTTCCTAATTGCCATATGTTATTCCTCTTAGATTTCGACCTTGACCCTGCTTCTGATCCTATC
>CACSLK010012206.1:14759231-14776377 GCA_902706635.1 Striga hermonthica
TCGACTCAGTAATCTAAAACCGCGACGATATGAACCGTTGTGAGCCAATCGCGGTAATGTCGCAGCTACTGAACCGATGCACGACAGTAGGACCATATCACCGACGAACTTCAACATTATAGCGGCCGACCACATCATCGGCCGACGTCACCACAAACACCTCAACCGACTTCAGCGGTAAAGCTCAGATCTCGCTATCGTAACTGACCTCCACCGATAAAGTTCCAATCAATTGCTGACTTCCACGCTGAAACCGACCTCGTAGTTCCCAATTTTCAATCGCACTAGAGCCGCCTCTCCATTACAAGATCTCCAATTTTCGTTGCGATTTTAGTGGGAAGAACGATGCGAGATGTGGGAGAGATTTGTGTGGGAGAGATTTGTAGAAGTGAGAAAGGCAACGTGGTGTCCATTTAATGCTTTATTTGGGCCTCATTTTAAGTTGGCCCAATAACAAAAAGGAAGAAGAGAGAGAGAGAGTCGGAGCCAAGGTTATTTATTCAACCCGATGAGAGCCGAGGCCAATTTTATTTATTCATGCCGATATTAACTGGGGCCAAATACATTCATCCATGCCGGGGCCGAGTTTGTTTATCTGCGCAATAGCCGAAGTCACTCATTCGTTGGAAATCAGCCCAACTTATTCATTTACTTCGGGCCGACTTATCATTCGTTCGTAGACGAGCCCAGTTACATCGGACTGATCCATCATTTGCTCGTCTCCAACCTCATATCTATCTCGAGGCCAAACTCACTTACCTATGCTGGGGCTGACTACATTCATCAAAGCTGGGGCCGAATTCATTTATGCTGCCACCAGTCATTTATCTCCGACGTCTCTATATTCCCTCGCCGTAGAGCCTCGACTTCGGCTGAGCTGACGTCTTTATAATATCTCGCTGTCAAGCCTCTGCTCCAGCCTTAAACAAGAGCCGAATCTCGAAAAATTGTTCGGCCAACGGACACTCGATAAAACAATCCACTTCGTATACGCCTAACGTTTCCGAGTCCCAAAGATGACCTGGACAGGCTAGTGCAAAACAGCCGGATACTTCCAAGCCCTGAAGATGGCTTGGGGAGGCTGATGCCCCTCGTGGCTAAATCCCAAAGTTGATTTAGCGGGCTTGCAATAATCTGCCCCTCGTGGCTAAATCCTGAAGTTGATTTAGCGGGCCTACAATAAAATCGACCTCATTAAATTGGTCAGGCCAACACATTTTCTTTCGCCAAATCCTGAAGTTGATTTGGTACGGCCAATATTCCGGTGTGGCGCAACACCTACTGGCAAAAAAGTCAGACTCGACTAAACATCGAGGTAACATCATTTATCGTACATTAATTATTTACCGCACATGCTCATTATACATTCGTGCATTCATACATACATTCATCATATACGCGCGTCGTACATACATCTCGACATAAAAACTTCTTTTCCAAACCCTGAAGTTGGTTTGGCAAGACTTATATACTCATTCTTTTTCCAAACCCTGAAGTTGGTTTGGCAAGGCTTATATACTCATTCTTTTCCAAACTCTAAAGTTGGTTTGACGAGGCTAACGCCCTCCATAAAATTACATTAGACATCGAGAGCACATTACCCGATTATGCAATAATTAAATAAAAATAAGATCAAGGACTGGATATCGAGTTATCCGACCCGGTCTATCTTACCAGAAAAACAATCACAAACAAAAAATCGCGTCATCTCAGTACGACAACAAAGTCGCGAATCCCATAAGAATATCATGGAGCCTGAGTGCTCACACATATCCATGTTATTGTCACCATTACAGAAGCAAATTCACCAACCGCTTCACGTTATACTCATAAAACATGAAAATTGGGTACCGAATTACCCAACCAAACCAACAAAGCCTCCATTCATATAACAATTTCAAAAAGTTGACTATCCACGTAGTCGACTTCATTCGTCGGAAAAAAAACACGATTAGCATTAATATGTCAGGCCGAAGCCTGAACACGATCCACGAAACGTTTACGGGTCCCAAAGCACCCGACCGACATCAATACATTATTTATTACAGCAAAATTGACTATACATGTGACTTCAGAACAGTTCTATTTAGAACATGTCCTAAAGTCGGGGGCCTACTGTTGACACCCAATTTTGGCCTCGCCTATTAAGATATTACACGTGGATATATATATATTAAATAAACATAAAATAGCAGGTTATTTTATCTATATTGACCGATTTTCTAGAAGGTAAGACGGTCCACATCCAAAGCCAATCAGAATTCAATGACGCCAGCTCGACCCAGATGTCACAAAGAAGTCGCCTCGACAGATGCAATAATTGTCGATAGATAGAATAATTGCTGACGAGACAAATGCCGGTCGAGGTGCCAGTCAATGCCATTATTTATTATTTATTACTGGCCCTGTGTGGTCATACTTATTATTGGGCCCTGCGCGGTCATATTTTGATTTATTTGTAAAATATTATAAACGCCCAACATATAAGGGCCCATTAGACGCCAAAGCCTACTTGAAGTAAAAGCCCGATATATATAAGTGTAAAGGGGCTTAAAGGGGGGGGGGGCGATTATTTTTCTTTTCTTTCCTTTATCTGGAAAGCAGAGGAGGCACCGCCTCTATTGATGTTCTCTTCTGACAAAAACAACATGAAGATTCTTATTCATCTTCTTGAATTTGTTTTAATTCTTTCATCTCAATTTCATACCAATTATTTAGAGAAAAAATATCAAAAAACCAAGAACAAGGGATAGATCTTCATCTCCCCAAAACTCACAAAAACTCATGTTTATCTTACACCCATTATTCACAGAATAGGGGTGTACATTTATGTTGGTCAAATTTCGTATGACAACAAACCTAAAATAAATGAAGTGAGTTGCTATTTATAGTATCCTTAAATGAGATACGGTTCAGGTACTGTTAACCGGTCTTGTCGCACAATAGTTCTGCAGAGCAGTTCGGCGCCTCCCTGACAGTTATTTAATGCTATTTGAGGTTTCTTCAATTATTGCCTATCAGACATTTATTGCAAGTATGGGGGGAATTTAATGTTGCCAGGCTTCTTGACTAGGCTCAATAGTAGGGCTGCAGGCCATGACATTACGTCCCATCATCCAATGATGACCTTCCAAGTGGGAGTAGTTCAATGTTATTGAGCCCTGTGCCGACCTCCAAGGTGTCCGCTCAGGGTCCTCAGCTCGGCACTTCTGCTAAATATGTTCCTTAACCCCTCAAAATTCCCTTTTCTGTTCGGCATCTGACGAGCCCGACACCCCGGGTTTCGGCCTCAGGTGCCGATCTCGCAAACTATTCGTGAGATGGTCGTGGTCATTTCATCAGCCCGACACTCTTGTACCAGATCGGGTCCTCGGATCGGTTTTGAGAGGTGAATTCTGTCTTGGCTAACTCGAATGTCAACATACAGGCCCCCGAGTTCGGGTGAGAGGTCCCCGGCGTCTTATCCGAGGTCGTCATCTTTAGCTGGGTCCGACTTCGCCCTATTCTTCCATGGCCTTATTCATTAGTGAGACTGATTCCCACGTTTGACTTTTGCAAAATCTTTGTTCTCAGATCTATACATGGATGACGACGACTTGAAACGACAGGTCCATTAATGCGATGTGGTCGTTACAATTTTTGTCGGTCTTGAAAAGTCGCGCCGCGTCAGTGCCTATACACGTGGCGCAATCCGATTCGTCTGCCTGAAACAGCGTGTCGCTTCGCCAAACGACGGTTAATGTGCCGCGTGGCTCTTACGCGTCTTCTCCTGAACCGTCGAATAGACGTGATCATGTCCATCGTTTTATTTTCAATTTCAAAATTAAAATGTCGTGCCATATGTCGCGTTGCGATTGGAGGGAGACCCTTATCGGCCTTCGTCTTCCATGTTAAGCTTTTCACTTTTCCTGTGATTTCCGAGTGATTTTTTGAGAGCTTCCAGAGCATCCAACTAAGCAATTTTCGGAGTCCTTCGAGATCTTCTACAAGTCAACACTCATAGCTCCATCTGCGGTAATTTTCTTTTTATTTCTTCTCTTTTCTCTCGATATGGCGAATCCTTCTGGTTCTGCGGCGAATAACTCTGGTGGAGATGAGGGGCACCTGGCAGAAGAAACCGACGAGATCGTGGTGTATTCCCCCCGGCGACGGAAGCGATGCAACCTCTCAAGGTTACTCCGATCTCGGCTGTCCGTGTGACCTCCGTCGCAGCGATGGCGGTGAACCTGAGCAAAGAGGGGTCCTCGGATTTTTCGACCGTCGAAATCATCGACCTCGGCTCTGGCCAGTCGGACGGGGAGGAAAAGACGGGTATCCGCGACGGTTCTTCCCAGGAGGGCTCAGACGTCGACCCGAATCTAGCCGATGAAACTCTTCAGAGAGACATTCGAGGCCGAGAGCGCATGCCCATGGGTCGTGAGGACGCCGAGCTCGACGATGTCGGTCGCGGCCCCTCCCAGGAGCCGGCACCGCCCCCCGTGCGTTTGCGTGACACCCTCGAAAATGGCCGCCTGAAACACCCAATCGGTTTTGGGGGACGTCGACCTGGCAAAACTGAGAGGTTCCATAAGTTTTGGTCCGGAGGCCCACATATTCGCTCCTTATGCCGGCGAACGCATCCACTGTCCACCGCCGGGCTGTATCAGGGTCTACCGTCACAGTGTCAGGCTCGGCCTCCAGTTTCCCCTACTTGGCGTCCTGAGCGGCATTCTGGGCGACCTCGGCATCGGGATCAGCCAGCTCGTGCCCACTGTCTTTGCTCGGTTGGTGGGTTTGATTGTGTTATTCCGCAGGCAAGGCTGGGCAGGCCCTACGATCGACAATGTGCGGACCCTCTTGAATTTCAAAAAGTACGGGGAGACTGGCAATTATTATAGCTCGGCCGCTCTGGGGGTTGACAAATCCTTGGTGAACAATGTCCCCGAGACCCTCCATGGGTATATGCTGGAGTGGTTTTGGGTTTCCAGCGCGTGGCAAGTGCCGGATGCACCCCGACACCCTTTTATCGGTTTTTTTTCCAGCCCCTGTAAGTGCATTTCTTTGAGGTTTATTCTGATCCTCCGCCTTCTCCCTGTGCTAACAGGTCGGTATTTCCCTTTCAGTCCACAACCCTCGTGTCGAAGTGAGTGTCGATCTAGCGGAGAAGGTCGGAGTTCTGTTAGGGCCTGACGAGGAGAAGTTCCACTATCGCAACCTGGTGTCTGAGGAGAGCCTGATCACTCACGGTCTCTGTTCAGAGGTCCAAAGAAGCTACTTCACCCCGCGTGACCCGACAAAAGCGCCAGGCTCGCGGGGAGCAGTTACCTGAGTCCCGCCCTGAGGAATTGTTAGCGGCGACTGAGGAGGTTCCGCCATCTCCGAAGAAACGCTGGGCTGATGAAAGCAGGGTCGTCCTCAGGGACGAGCTGGATGCTCATTTTCATAAGGAAAAGGCGACGACATACATCCCGGTCAACCGGAAGAAGAGGGCCTCGCTGTCTAAGGGGCTATCTGATTTACCTGATGAGTGGTTCTTGGATGCTAAGTCGGTCGTCGCCATCAACTTGCCCAATAAGTTCCATCTGCCCGAGCAGACAATGACAGCGGCTCGGGCCGTGATGTCTTCTTGGACCCCAACCGCTGAGGCCGCGGCAGCCATGCTGACCCCTACTCAACTTATCCAACACGACGCCGCGACCTTGGGGCGGGCAATGGTCGAGCTCGTCCACGCCTCGGAGGTGGTGCAGAAAGATGGGGCTGACCTTCGGAAGCTTGTGGAAGAGCACACTCTCTGCCTGGGGCGCGTCAATGAATTAAAGGATGAGGCGACCTGGGTATCTTTGCTAGAGAACCAGCTCGTTATCCGGGAGGGGGAGCTGCTAAAGGCTCGAGAAGCCGTGGAGCCGGCAACCCACAAGTTAGCTCGCGAGAGGGAGAGCGCCGTGGCAAAGACCACCGAGCTGGTGAAGAGGCAGGCAGCGGAGCTGGCGGCGCTCGAGGAGAGGCAGGCGGCTGCCATCGAGGAATTAGAAAAGAAGCATAAGGCCGACCTAGCCCACCTTGCCAAGCTGTATGGGACTGAGCTTGACAACCTTCGAAAGAAGTACGAGGATCAATTGGCCGAGCTGGAGGCTTATGGTCGAAAGATGTTGTCCCAGGTCTGCCTCCTAAAAGAGGCTGCGAAGCTAGACGATGGCCCCATCGCCTTGCCGCCACCGTTGTCTTATGCCGAGGTGCAAGTCCAGTATTTTGAAGAGATGCGGGAGAGTATTGACATCTCGACAGCCTTCAATCTATACTGGTTGTTCCAAAGGCTTGATGCAGGGGCGTTGACCCTAGAGGATTTCAGAGCGATCCTCCAGGAGAAGATGGCGCGACATAACCTCGATTTTGAGGGTGTCGTCTGCGACATCGATGCGGACGAGGTAGTGGTGGTCCGTCGTTTAAGGGGCTGGGCTGACGATGTCCTCGTCGGCTTTGAAAGTTTCGGGTGTGTACCCTGCCCGCAGACATGGCGCCTAGGCCCCCGGGAGCTATTGCCAGCCTACAGACCGTTCGCGGTGGAGGATGAACCGTCTGTGCCCCTTCCGATCCATGTCGTGGTTGCCGAGATGGAGGAGGCCGAGCAGGCAGCTAAGTTGGTGGCGGACGCCAGAGCAGTGAAGTTGGCGGCCGAGGCGGGGGCCAGTACCTCGGGGGTGGACCAGGAGGCTGAAGCTGTGGTCGAGGAGCAACCTTCAGAGCCCAACGTATAGATAGCTTTTTAGTTGTTTTGTCGGCATGCGTGCCATTGTGCTGACCGGGTGTGGCCTGAGCACTGTTTGTTTTTTAATCTTGTTTTGAACATATGTATTTTGTTTGTGTCGCTCTGGTCTTTTTACTGGATTTTTTTTAATGTTCCATGATTTCCAGGTTTGTTTTTATTACGTTCTTTTCTTTGTTCATCCAGCCAAACTTCGAAAGTTTGTTTGAAGTGTCGGGCTTTGAGATTACTTACGGGGCCAAGCTCATGGTTGAGCTGGGCACTTGTTCATTACTTGGCCGAGCCTCGAGATTGGGCTCGGCGCTACTAATTACGGGGTCGAGCTCATGGTTGAGCTCGACACTTTTTCATTACTTGGCCGAGCCTCGAGATTGGGCTCGGCGCTACTAATTACGTGGTCGAGCTCATGGTTGAGCTTGGAACTTGCTCATTACTTGGCCGAGCCTCGAGATTAGGCTCGGCGCTTTTAATTACGGGGCCGAGCTCATGGTTGAGCTCGTCACTTGCTTATTACTTGGCCGAGCCTCGAGATTGGGCTCGACTTATATTAATTACGGGGACGAGCTTTATGATTGAGCTCGACACTTGATTAATTACGGGGGGCGCGTTACCTGTCCGATCGGTTTGTGGAGTCGGATTGCGGTTTGGCCTGGACGAGCTATGCGCTTGAGCTCGTTCTTTCATTTCTTACGTTTTAGCGTTGTGGCCTGACAGGGCTACTTTACTGAGCCCGGTTTGTGCCAGCCAGACCATTGTACTGACCCGACTGGCACGTAATTACGTGGCAGCTTACCAGACCGGTCTCGCGTTCGGACTCGGTGGTATTATTGGCGTGACCGCGCTTCCTAGTTGAGCCCAGCTACTGCTGACCGAGCCATCATACTGGTCCCGGCCAACACCTTCGTTCCTTACGTTTAATTACGTCGCTTCGACTCAATCTATGCCTAAGTTTTCTATCTATCGATGGATGATAAGAAATTACATTTTCTTTACAATGTGCGTCACTTCTTTACAAAAAGCAATAAATTACAAGGGATCAGCCTAGACCTATTGGTAGAACTTTTTCAGGAATGCCGAGTTCCATGGGTATTGGTGGGGGGTGCCGTCGAGATGTTCGAGACGGTAGGCCCCATGAGGGAGAACCTCACTGATTTTGTATGGCCCTTCCTATTTTGGCTTGAGGGGTCCGGGGTCGGGCCCAGTCACCCTTTTGAGTACCAAATCGCCGACCTGGTACGAGCGCGGTTTGACTTGGGAGTTGATGTATCTCTCACTCTGCCTCTTGTATGCCGCATTTTTTTGGTCGGCCTGTGTCTGGTGCTCGTCGATTAGGTTTAGGTTGGCTCTTAGCGACTCGGAATTGGATTCTTCCTCGAAATTAGTTACCCGAAATGTTGGGGTGTCGAGCTCGACAGGTATCATCGCCTTGGACCCATACGCTAAGGAGAACGGCGTTTCGCCGGTTGACGGCCTGGCTGTGATGCGATAGGCCCAGAGCACGCCTGGGAGTTCTTCCGGCCAAGCCCCTTTTGCGGCTTCAAGCCGGACCTTGAGCCCTTGCTTGATTATCTTGCTTACGGCCTCGACCTGGCCGTTTGACTGGGGGTAGTAGGGTGTTGAGAAGAAGTGTTTGATGTTGTATTCTTCGCAAAACGTTTCCTGCTTCTCCCATTCGAATTGTTTGTTGTTGTTGGTGATGATCGAGTTCGGCACTCCGAATCGGCATATGACGGACTTCCACAGGAAATCTATCATCTTCTGCTCGGTTATGGTAGTGAGCGGCTCGACTTCTGCCCACTTCATGAAATAGTCAACCGCGACCACTACATATTTTACCCCGCCCTTTACTGCATTTGTGGAGCGATGGCAACCAGATACTAACTCATTTTTCACCTGCTTTTTGGTGAAATGAGCATTAGGCTGCACGATGTCCGGGCCATTTTGGACATTCCTGTTGAGGGATCCATGGTCGTTGAGGAGCCGGATAAAAAGGCCTGCTAGGATTATTGCATGGATATACTTTCGGTCAGTAAGACTGACCTCGTTTGGACTTTCTGGCAGCGCGGTTCTGTGGCAGAAGGCTCCGTTGCGAAGAAATTCAGGGGTACAGACCAGTTGGCGTTGGATGAGGCTGGTGCCTGGATTTGGTTGATGCTGTGTACCACCTTGTTCCGCGACAAGAGTGGTAGTAGAGTGACTTCTAAGCTCTTAGCTGAGGTGCTTAACGGCGTGGATGCCATTGGGGGTTACTCGTGGGGATCGGCTATCCTGGCATATTTGTACCGACAGTTAGTATTGCCAGCAGAGGGGACTCCAGACAGCTTTCCGGCTGCTTGACTCTTATGCAGTCTTAGATTTATGAGCATTTCCCCGATTTCCAACCCCAGGGGGGACGTCTACCCTTCGGTCCTAACGACTCCGCACGATCTCAGATGTGGAGCCTACCGGCGGGTTAGAGGAAGGACGAGCGTCTCATAGCCATCCGTCGGAGACTTGATATGCTCACTGCCTCCGATGTACATAAAGTTATTTTATTTAAATTTAGTTACTAGTTATTTAAAATAATATAAATATTTTTATAAATGTTTTTATGCAATTGTGAACAGGTGCAATGGTTGCCATACGGCACCTCTACCCCACATGAGATAGAGCCGAGGACTATTTATTGCGGGTTAATTCGGTACCGCGATATCGTCGAGCCGTACTTTCCTGTGCGGTTTCTGCGACAGTTGGGGTATGTCCAGACAGTCCCTCCCCCTATGTTCACGCCAATCAGTGCCTGCCGTCCTTGGGAGTCGAGGCTCTACAAGGTTGAGCATTATGATGTCACTGCAGTATCTATGTGGAACCTGTTCGCGGTATTGCATACCGTCAACCTCAGTATGTATAAGGTCAGCACAGATGATCGAGCAGAGGCGACTGCGGAGTACATGCAGTGGTACCGTCGAGTTTCCCATCCTAAATGTTTGGGCGAGAATCTGCCGGACCAGAACGAGGTCCCTACGAGTTTCATGCTAAATTGTACTTGTTATTTGATTACAATAATTTTATTTTTTTATAAATATTTAACATAATTTTTTTTCCTTCCATTTTTTTGTAGTGGATGGACCGTGTTTGTAGCCTTTTTTCGCAATCCTTGCGGGATTTTACAGGTTATGATCCTGTGCTGGCGCAGTGGTACGCAGATGAATTGGCTAAATTTAAGGCGGATTATGCCAAGTCAAAATAATTATGTAATGAATGTTTTTTTTATTATTATTATTGTAAAACATTAATGAGATTGGTATGTATTTTTTCTTTTTTTTAGACTATATTATTTGAACTCAAATATTCCATAACAATGATGTTTGACATAATCAATGTGAAATAGTTTTAAAAAATATATGGTTCGGCTACTCTACACGAGTCGTGTGGGGATTGTATGTCAGGAGTTTAGTGAAAATTTACTAAATTGTTGGATAGGGGGTTCGTTAGCGCCGCGTAGGAATAAACGGAACTCAATTCTGAGTTCAGACGAGCCTAAAACGTAGTGTGGCGCAGTACAGCCCAGAATCTCGCGACTCGCGGCTCCAGTCGCGACTCGCGAGATGAGGTCATGAGTGACGAGATTCTGGCACTTTTGGCTCTGTCCAACTCGCAACGTGCGAGCC
Source organism: Striga hermonthica (assembly GCA_902706635.1). Classification (NCBI taxonomy): domain Eukaryota; kingdom Viridiplantae; phylum Streptophyta; class Magnoliopsida; order Lamiales; family Orobanchaceae; genus Striga; species Striga hermonthica. The sequence goes on from CACSLK010012206.1 coordinate 14,769,624, forward strand.
GGAAGTCGTGACTCGCGAAATAATATCGCGACTCGCGAGATGATGTCGCGAGTCGCAAGTTTAACAGACTGTTTTATTTTTTCTCGTTTGTACTCGTTTTAGCTCTGTTTTTTGCGTACTTTATATCAAAACGATCCTTAGCCCCTGTTTTAGCTCGTTTTTTATTGTTAAAAATTTATAACATTACACACAATTCCATAACAATAAAAATAATAAAGACAACCGAATAATATTCGTCTTTTATTCATCAAGGAATATTTTGTTCCTCATATCACAATTGCAACCTACGCTGGTACTGATCCTCCCAACCCTTAACCGAATTAGTTCGGTACCTAAATCAGAAAGGATGAATAGGGGGTAATGGACAATCATGAGTCAAATCTACACGAATATAGTGTGTATATACTCCAAGATGACAGATCCCGATCTCACATCGTTGTCGTGTAGCCGTCGATGGTACAGAGAGCTGCAATATTGTCCAACTTAATTGGTTGAACTGTTTACTATCAGGACCAGAGCATAAAAAAATGACGTCGTATTAAATAGAGTTGCAACAGGGAAGAGGTCAAATGGAGTATCCATCCAGTGATGTTGGCCACAAGGGCCCCCGTCCCACCTTATTCGAACGAGGTTGGGGTCGATATCCTTGAAATAGATATACTCGTACAACTCACGGTAGCTGTAAATCTCATTGGCAAGGTTCTCTCGTACGAGTTACCACATCTCCTGGTCCCCGTAAATGTAACTCGCTATAACCCGAAAGCCACAGTTACCATCCACTTTCACGTTCAAGTAGCTCACTACGTGCTCCAACATATGCCAGGGAATACTATTCACGAATTGAAAACCAAATATATATGTCGACATACCAGCTGAAACATCAAATAGTAATTTTACGTCACAATCTATATAATATAATTTATATTAACACTTTAATTAACGTTCAATTGTAAAAAAAAAAAAAAAAAAAAATATGTCACCTTGTGGTGCCTCTTGTGACGGTTGAGAAGACTTGCTGCTTGTGGGTCCACGCGAAGAATTGTTTGTCGTTCCACGCAAAGAAGTGTTTGTCGATCCGCGCGAAGAAGTGCTTGTACGGCCCACCGGACGACCTCTCGAATTATCCATGTACTCCCAGTGCGATGGTTTACGCTTAGTTGAATCGGTTTTCTTGGGACGACCTCGCGTATTTTCCTTAACCTCAGGCTCTGCATAAGCTTGTTTCTTCGGGTAAAGCTGAGCGTACATGAGGTGATTCATGTAGCGAATCGTCGCAGGATCGCCCTCTTCAATCTCTTGGACAAACGTCCGAAATACATCAACATCTGTCCATGTACTCTGGTTATCCTAGCTCTGGTGATCTGTCCCTACAAGTGTGTACGGTAAAAAAAATCAATGAATTTAACAACGTAATGTACTTTAATTTGTAATTAACAATGAATTAGAATGTAAAAAATTGTAAATGAAACATTAACCTTAAATTACCTGGCTGTAACATCTCTAGTGTCTTCCAGAACTCGTGGATATCACTCAATTCAACCGAAAGGTCAGAATCAAATGTTGTACGAAGCGTACAGGCATAAGGAATTCCATGAGTGGTAAGCAATACACAACCGCAGTGCTCGTAAACTTCATAGCTCAAGTCTTGCATCCTCGTCAGCTCAGAGTTCAATATGTCCAGACAGTAATGTGAGACCCTCATTGTCAAGCACACGAAAGGGAATCCCGTAAACTCCGTATACCTCCTAAGTCTCGAAGACTCAAGCATTGTCCTGGTAATATATTACAAAATATTATATTTTTTTTATAAATAAAACGAAATACCAAGAATTCTAATATATATGAAACGATCTAATACAGTTAAAAATAAGGAATGTACCTTATTGCAGTCATCTGGGACTGGATCTCCGCATCAATCTTCTGCCACACTGTATCGACCGTGCCGGTCGACGTGTGAAGCCACCACTTCAACACAGAGTGTGCATTCTCCACCCTACATGAAGTTGTGTTACCAAGATGTGTTACCCGGTTAGTCCAAGCTTTCACGAACTACTCCTTATGGACTAACCAAGTCTGCTCGACATATTGTAACACTTCTACATGATTCCGATATTTGACACGCAATTGAGCTACGACAGTGTTGTACTCATCAACCGTACCGGCATCAGCAATCGCCTTCCACCTACTGCGCAAGAAACTCTGAACTAATTTTTTATTTTTTCCATGCAGCACGTAGAGTCTGTCTTCTACATCCTTGTTGATGTGCCACGTGCAGAGTAAGTGGGCAGACTGGGGAAAGTTTTTCCTAATAGGAGTCATTAAGCCCAACACTCTGTCAGCGACAACCACATTTGGATGTACCTGAGCAGCGGCCGATACAGAAATATTAATGAGACAGAGAAAAAATTGGTGAAATGTTTTTACTATATTGCACAAAATACTTTTATTACTAATTAAATAAAAATTAAATATTTTATTCTTACCTCAGAGCCTATCAGAAGTCTCAACTTATGGAGAACCCAATCATAACTGGCCTCTTTCTCGTCCTTCATGAGTGCGTATGCAATCAAGAAGTTATTGTTGCACGGAGTCATGTCAATCATCTCGACCAACGACATATTGTACCTGTGCAAATGAGACCAAGAAATATAATCACATAAAATTTAATCGAACATATTAATTTAAATTCATACTAATAACATATTTATAAATTAACACACCTGTTGGTTTTGTAGGTGGAATCTATGCCGACATACAAATAATATGTCCGGAATAGTCTGACTGAATCAGGATTGGCCATGAATATGTGTGTCAAGGCATTTGTGTCCGAATCGACGTCTGTATAAACTATATAGCTGATGCTCCTAGCCAAATGTAGAAGCTGGGTAGTACCGTCTCTACCCTCAAAACTCTCCTTGCGCAACATGTCTCTATAGTTATATATATGTCACACAATCGCGTGATCTCCTAAATTTTTTTCCTGGACAGCGGCTAAAATATTTGCTGGTCTCGCCTGCGCAGCAGTCATATCACGAATAATCTTCTTTGATAACTGGCTGATGTCGCTCGACTGTCGATGGCCCTCGGGATACAGAACAAATGAATGATTGTGGAAGCCCTTCTCTTCATTTTGACACTTGTGGATCATCCAGAATTGCGTTCCGGGCACCCGCTTTACTCTTATCTCAAAAGGGCACTGGCACTTGTTGGTTTTCGAATTTCTAGAAGCAACATCTACCTTCTTGTCTCTATAACGTTCGCCTCATATGCACTTCAATATTTTAACCTTCCTCCTTTTGTGTGTTTCAAAATAGCCAAATCGAAACCATACAGAAGTGTCGTACTTTTTGCATCATTAATCGCGGCCTCATCACTAACAAAGAATGTAGTTGTATTGAAAGCGGAACTGTAATCAATACCATCTCCTCCAAAATCTTCCAATGACACCTTCAATATATTACAATATTTCAAACATGTTAAATATAATCTATATAACATAATAATTTATAACTCCTAACACGATAATATCTAACGTTCAATTTATAACTCCTAACGCGACTCGCGAGTTTAATAGAGCCGAAACAGCCAAAATTCGCGACCCGCGCGCTGAAAGTCGCGAGTCGCGAGTATAGTCGCGACTCGCTACTTCATCTCGCGAGTCGCGAGTACAGTCGCGACTCGCGAGACGAGGTCGCGAGTCGCGAGATTCTGGCACTTTTGCCTCTGTCCAACTCGCGACTCGCGAGCTGGAAGTCGCGACTCGCGAGTTTGACAGAGCCAAAATAGCCAAAATTCGCGCTGCACGACTTCATCGCGCGAGTGGCGAGAACAATCGCGACTCGCGAATTCATCTCGCGAGTCGCGAGAACAGTCGTGAGTCGCGAATACAGTTGCGACTCGCGAATGAATCTCGCGTGTCGCGAATACAGTCGCGACTCGCGAACGAATCTAGCGAGTCGCGAGATTTGGGTGTTTTGCCTATGTTAAACTCGCGAGTCGTAAGTTTGACAGAGCCAAAACTGTCAGATTCGGTTTCTAACTCCTAAAGCGATAATATCTAACGTCCAATTTATAACATAATTATGTCGAACTCCTAAAATCCAATTTATAACATAATTATTTCGATTGTACAACATTATAATTTCTATTTCCTAACGCGATAATATCTCACATTCAATTTATAGATACACAAATCTAACTAATTTCTATCTCATAACAGGATAATATCTAACGTCCAATTTATAACATAATTATTTCGACTCGATAACATAATAATTTCTAATTTCTAAAGCGATAATATCTAACGTCCAATTTATAACATAATTATGTCGAACTCCTAAAGTCCAATTTATAACATAATTATTTCGATTGTACAACATAATAATTTCTATTTCCTAACGCGATAATATCTAACATTCAATTTATAGATACACAAATCTAATTAATTTCTAACTCCTAACAGGATAATATCTAACGTCCAATTTATAACATAATTATTTCGACTCGATAACATAATAATTTGTAATTCCTAAAGCGATAATATCTAACGTCCAATTTATAACATAATTATGTCGAACTCCTAAAGTCCAGTTTATAACATAATTATTTCGATTGTACAACATAATAATTTCTATTGCCTAACGCGATAATATCTAGCATTCAATTTATAGATACACAAATCTAATTAATTTCTAACTCCTAATAGGATAATATCTAACGTCCAATTTATAACATAATTATTTCGACTCGATAACATAATAATTTCTAATTCCTAAAGTGATAATATCTAACGTTTAATTTATAACATAATTATTTCGACTCGATAACATAATACTTTCTAATTCCTAAAGTAATAATATCTAACGTCCAAGTTATAACATAATTATTTCGAATTAATACCACAATAATAATTTCTATAACAAAATAAATTCTAATAATATTTATTTAAAAAAAAAAATTAAGGTGTCCGGCCGGTCAGACCGGACGGACCGGGTTCCGTCCGGCCGTCGCCGCCGGACACCACTTGGGCCGTACGGCCGGTCTGTCTGGACACTGACCGGTCCGTACAGCCATAAAAAACGTCCATACCGGTTGTTGTACGGCCGACCCGGCCGGACGCCATTAAGATCGTCCGGTTCGGTCGGTTGGACATGGCCGGTTCCGTCCGGTTTCGTCGGCCGTATGGAAAAAAAAAAATCTCAGAAGAAGAGCTCATTTTGATGTGGAAAAAAATGAGGAGGGCAAAATCGTCCAAAAGGACGGTAACTAGTAATGGATCATGCTACATGTACCCTTTGGTGTACCACTTGGTTTACATCCAAGGGGTACATGTACTCTTACCCTTAATGAATAATTAGTAAATTATTCATTAAGGGTAAGAGTACATGTACCCCTTGGATGTAAACCAAGTGGTACACCAAAGGGTACAAGTAGCATTATTCTTTTTTTACATATGCTACTTAGCCAACTTCTATTACAACTTGGTTTACAACCAAGTGTAATAGAAGGGGCGATTTATATATTTATTAATAAAAAAATAATAAGTGGACAAAAAACAGAAAAAGGGGGGAGGAGACCAACATAAAAAGCACGTATTTACAAAATACGTTTTCTGTATAATTTAATGAAAAAATGTATCTGAATACGTTTTTCACATTTTTTTTACAAAGGAAAACGTATTCAAGGAATACGTTTTCCAAATAATTTTTTCAAAAGCTGTATTCAAGGAATACGGGCTTTTGATTCTTTTCCACCTCCTTTTTTTATTTGTCCACCACTTTTCTTTTTTTTTTTTGCCGAAAAAAATTCGTAATGGAGGCATTAAAATACTTTTTTAATGCGTCCATTACACTTGATTTACATTACACTTGATTGTAAATCAAGTTATAATGGAGGTGGGCAATGTAGCATAACCCTTCTTTTTTCGAAGTACACACATTATTTCTTTACTACGAAAAAATATAGCAAAATTTTTCACAAAAATATGATAGAAACTGATATATATGTATAGTAGTACAACAGTACAAGTTAAATTGCAAATTGCAATAATAAATAAGGGAGTGATGTTGATGGGTTATCTGAAAAATGGGAAGCCCCACTAAAAAGTAAATCACTGTACACACATTTTCACACCCACAGTGTGAAAGAATTCGAGGTTACATTTTTATTCATAAAAAAATAAATGCTTGCTTTGCCTTTTAAACGTGGGGCTGCAGGAAGTGCATGTTGTTGAGCAAAAAATGAGTGCGACATTATATGGGTGAGGGCCATACGTGATTCTGAGTGAGGCCAACCAAACCCACAACTTGAAAGGGGTTTATCGGTCCAACGAACGCTTTTCTATTAATACCTGGCAACCACAACTCAACTCACGTGACTCAATTACTCATGAGCATATTAAAAAAGCCGATTCTTTCTATCTCCAAATTCGTTTTCGCCAAATTTCACATAAACCCTAGCCTAAATAAATTCCGTCGGCCTCATCCTTGGCGGGGTGATACAGGAGTGGTGTTCAACCCCGGCGAGACTAGTGAATGGCCGCAAGCGATAGCATGCGTGCGAACGGGCGAAGGGCGCGCATCAGGCGATGATGCGCGCGATTATGTGAACGGCACGCGGACAACGTTGGGTGCACGTGGGTGCGCGGTAGGCGAGCAGGCCGCGGGCGTTGGATGGTACGCGCGGGCAGCGAGTGGCGGGCGAGCGGGGCGTGCTGAGCGCGCGGGTGAAGGTCACGCGGGCGGAAGCCGAGACC
>CACSLK010012206.1:14776806-14790426 GCA_902706635.1 Striga hermonthica
AACGTTTGTTCAAACTGTGTGTTAGGATTCGTGAGAGTTCGATCATGCAATCGAATTAGTGAGGCTAAGACCCGAGCTAGTTCAAAATCGAGGGAGCGAGGCTAATTACCGAGTGAACTCAAGTAGCGTGAGAGAGTTAGGCTAATAACCGAGTCGATCACACCTATCGTTGAGAGCAAGGCCGTGGCGACGCATTGTTCGAGGCAAGCGAGTGGAACAAAACACACGATCCACCATCATTGGTGCTTTCATTTAGAGTGATTGATTGTGTGTTTCGTTAAACTTTTTCTATCCCATTCTTTTTCTTTTTGTCCGATTTTTTTTCCCCATCTTGGTTCGATTTTTTTTGAATTTTCTTCTTCTTTTTCGAAAATTTTTCGAGAGTATGAAAAAAAAAATGAGTCATGACGAATCGTGAGAGGTTCGATATGCTTGGGGAAAGCGTGAGGTCCCTTGGCAACGGACAACACGTGGTCAATGAAAACATGGCAAAGCTGGACCTCATGATACACGACTTGGCGGGACAGCTCGAGAGAGTCAACCACCATACGCGGAGGAGCCGCACATCGAGATCAACCATGGCGGGAACGGGCAGTTCAGCGTCTAGTCGCGATGACGACGACGAACGGTCGCGGGCGACGCGTACAACCCGACACCACGGTGATTGTAGGACGCACGGCGAAAGGCGACAACCGGAAACACGTGCGCATGCACGCCCGAAGATAACGATGCCGACGTTCGAATGAACAGATCCGGATGCTTGGTTAAGCCGTGCCATGCAATTTTTCGAGATCAATGAGGTACACAAGTCCGAAAGAGTTCAAATTGCTGCATACTACTTAGATGGTGAAGCCAACACTTGGTGGCAATGGGTGTCACATGTTTACAAGAACAAAGGCGAGCAAATCAGATGGAGGGAATTCGAGAAGGAACTCATCGCCAGGTTTGGATCTAGCGATTATTACGATTACGATGAGGCTCTGACGAGGATTCGCCAAACGGGTAGTCTACGCGACTATCAGAAGGAGTTTGAGAAGATTGCAAGCCGAGTACGAGAGTGGCCCGAGAGTGCACTTGTTGGTGCATTTGTTGGGGGCCTGAAGGCAGAATTAGCAGCTGAGGTGCGATTGGACAGACCAAGATCGACAAGAGCTGCGATGGAAGCAGCGCGACTGCACGAGGATCATCTCGCAGCAGTGCGCAAGGCGAGGCCGAGCGAGGGGCGCACGGACGTTCGGCGCGCGAGCGTCGCGATCGACAATACGCCCCCACGGACTGAGGTCAAACCAGCAGTCGGCGAGGGTAAGTGCACCACGAGCAGCGTACGACGGCTTATGGACGACGAGATGCAGCGGCGAAGGGAAAAGGGCTTGTGCTATACATGCAACGAGAAATTTACGCCAGGCCACAAGTGCAAAGGTAAGGAAGTCTTTCTGTTAGAAATTGAAGAGGAATATGAGGAAGAGAAGTCACAGGAGGAGTCCTTGTTACATGTGGTTAAGTGCAAAAAGCATGGTCCTAAGATGATCAGGTTCACGACTGAAATAAAAGATATGCTGCTAGAAGTACTGGTGGATAGTGGGTCTAGTTTGAATTTTATCGACGAAGGAATAGCCAGGCGACTGAAGTTGGAACCCACCAATGTCAAGAGGTTTAGAGTAAAAATAGCTAATGGACATGAACTACAAGGTAATCAATTGTTCAATAAGGTTCCAATTATGGCACATGATCAAGAGCTAGAGATTGACCTCTACGCCTTACCGCTTAAGGCAACTGATATCGTGTTGGGAGTACAGTGGCTCGAAACACTTGGGCCCATTAAAACCGACTATAGGCGAGGAAAAATGGAATTTGGGCGACCAGGGAAGCACATTAAGTTGAGAACGGAGGATCAAGGCGACTCGCCAATCGAGGAGGACAATAGCGATGCTGATGTGCTGATTTTTTTAATCCTTGAGGGCAAGGAAAGTCTTGAAGAGGAGGGGAATGATACGGGAGTGGTGTTCAACCCCGGCGAGACTAGTGAATGGCCGCAAGCGATAGCGTGCGTGGGTAAGGGTGGCGCACGACTAATGGGCGAAGGGCGCGCATCGAGCGATGATGCGCGCGATTATGTGAACAGCGTTGGGTGCACGTGGGTACGCGGTAGGCGAGCAGGCCACGGGCGTTGGATGGTACGCGCGGGCAGCGAGCGGCAGGCGAGTGGGGCGCGCTGAGCGCGCGGGTGAAGGTCACGCGGGTGAAAGCCGAGACCGCGTAGGCGTAGGAGTGGCGAGCGCGCGGCGACACGCACGCGAGAAGGTGAGCAGTGACAGGGCACGCGCAATGACGTGTGAGTACGGCGCAGACGCGGGCGGCCTAATCCGCGCAGGACTAGGCGTAGCGAGGGCGGCGTGCGTGGGGCGCAATCGCGCGCGACAAGGTGTGAGGGCCGAAGGACTAGGCGCGCGCAAGGGCGGCTAGGGTATTTGGGGCGCATGACTTGGAGTTCAAGACTTTGGATTGGAGTGCAAGTCAAGCAAGAATAATTATAGTAGTATTAGGATTTTATTACCATGTTGCTTTTCATTATAGAATTAGGAGATCTAATTAGCTTAGGCTTAGATTTATTTTATGCACCTATAAATAGGAGTATCCCCTCATTGTTTTGAATGTCTTGGAATTGATGAGTGAAAAGAAAAGGAACGTTTGTTCAAACCGTGTGTTAGGATTCGTGAGAGTTCGATCATGCAATCGTATTAGTGAGGCTAAGACCCGAGCTAGTTCAAAATCGAGGGAGCGAGGCTAATTACCGAGTGAACTCAAGTATCGTGAGAGATTTAGGCTAATAACCGAGTCGATCACACCTATCGTTGAGAGCAAAGCCGTGGCGATGCATTGTCCGAGGCAAGCGAGTGGAACAAAACACACGATCCTTCATCACGGGGGCTCTGCACCGCCGTGCGGCTGCCGCCATGCGGTTCGAACGTCCTGCTTCCCATTGAATAGTGGTCTCACACGCGGTTGGAGCACCATCGGAAGATGACATCGTCTCGGAGCGGGGTCTTCGGTTCGCGGTGGTTCCGGCTTCCGAAAGGGTTGCCGGTCATTTTTTGCTCCGATCTCTGTCTGTCGGAGGTTGGAGCCGAGGTTAGGCTTCTATTTCCCTTGTTCTTTTGATCCCCTGGGGTGGGGCGGTCGATTCAGGCTGGTGGTGGGGGTCGCATCTCTGGTGGTTGGTCGTCATGGGCTACTAGTGGTTGGAGAGGTGGTCGGAGCTTAGGGTTGCGCTGGGGTTCTGTTCCGACCTTCTTTTTCCAAGACTCCTGGGGTTGAGTGTTGGGCTGCCACAGTGGAGATGTGGCGGTTGGCTCAAGGGGTATGCAGGACTTTAGCTGCTGGAGTGTGAGGGGATGTAGTCGGGCTTAACGCGGGCTTGCTGATATGGGGGTAGATTGCTGTGGCGAGGTGTCCGGGGTTGGGGTGTCGGATTTTGTTAGGCCTTATGCAGTTTCAGGTTCGACACATTATTCTGGACTTCTGTCGTGTGAGTGGTCTCTCTCAGCGTTTGGTGACGGGGTGGTCGTGGAGTTGCTCGTCGGCTGGGGAGGACGACTTTCGATTATTTAGTTTAGTTTATTGTTGTTTTTCTAGTTGTTGTTAGGTTTGTGTTTGCCCAAGCTCGTCCTTTGGCGCTATTGGAGTTGGATGATTACCTTGGGTGGGCTCGATCGCATTCTGATTGCCATTTAAGGTGGATATCGAACAACTTCCTTGGTGTCGCGGGAGTGCGATTGTATAGTTGTGTTGTGGACTTTTTTTTATTTTTTGTGTTTTTCTTGTGTTGGTGTAATGTGTTGGCGCGTTTGCTCCCGAGGGGGCGCGCGCTTTCTCCCGTGGGGGAGTTCTTTCTCCTGTAGGGGAGTTGTTTCTCCCGTAGGGGAGTGTGTAGTCTCCCATCGGGGAGTTTATTTCTCCAGGTGTGGAGTTTTGTTTTTCGTTTTTGTGTTGTTAGTGGGTGCGCTTGTTATGTTTTCGTTTTAATGTTGTTTGTGGGTGCGTGTATTCTAGGGGATCTTCTGGATCTGTCCTCCTACTAGATTCGGCTTTTGAGCTGTCCCTTTGGCTTTGGAGTCGTTTTCTAGATGTAATTATGTGTTTTTCTTCAATAAAATTTATATCGTTTGAAAAAAAACTCAATTACTCAGAGCCGGTGCTCAACTTTTTAATTTTTATACGGCTATCCCCAATACTTACCATTATTATAAAGTGCAGTGAAATAAAAATAATTTTTATCTCCAATTGTTCGCATCACATTTTACTCCACAAAATATTTTTTATTCTTAATATTTAAAATTTATTTTAATATTATAAATATAATTTAAATAGATTTAATGTTTTACACCATATTTAATTATTTAAATCATTATTATATAATTATTAAAATATAAAAAGTACAACAATATTTATATCGATATTATATTATTTATGAAAATATGTGTCAAGTATTTACTAGGATAATATTACTGAGTTAATAACATATTAAATAAGATTTAAGTGAAATTTCATGTAGTGCCCCTTTCAATTTATATGATATCTCGTGCCTATATATCTTATTTGCCTGTTTTTATACTATTGTTTGATTTATTCCTTTTTATTTTTGCTTGCATTTTCATTATTATGTGTTCGTTTTTATTTTTATGTGATTGTCTCGTTATATAATTGCATTGCCTTTTTGTGCTTGCTTTTATTTTTATGTTATGCGTATTGCTTGTATTAATTCTAATTGCTAGCTAGTTCGTTCAGAAATCCTTAGTATTCGTGTCATAATTTTTCTTCGAGTCATTTTCTAATCGAGACTTGACCTCTGAGTTTGACACTCAGCCATATTATTTAGAACTTCGGTCCAATTGGATACACTTTTCCCACCCTTTTTGCTATTAATTTTCGGTCGTTTATGAATAAATTCCTTGCCTTTTGCTAAATTTTTTGGCCCATTCTATTTATCTTAAATGTGGGCCATTTGGAGTTAATTTTGGTGGCCCAAATGGATAAATTCATGCATGCCAGATATTTTCTTTCCTCCGCTGTGCGGCCTAGTCTTTCCCCCCATTGGTTCAAATTTTATGTTGCGATTATTCGTTGAAGTTTTCCTCTCACGTTAGTCCTCATTTCACACCTTCATATCTTCGACTACGGGAGAGCCTTCTTCATCAGCAAAACTTCATCTCCTTCACAACAACCCAGCTCTCGTTTAAAAAAAAAATCGCGGCCTATTTATCATATCTCTCTCTCTCGTCGTCCTTTTTTTTTGATCACCGCAGCCGACGTTCTTCCTCGAGCCTCCAGCAGCAGCGACACTCGCAAGCAGTCCAAGAGCATGCCGCAGTAGGCCCATCACAGCAGCGTGTCCGCCATAGCCAAGGAGCTTGAGCCGCCGTCCACGTCCGCCATCATCGCAGCAACCCTGACCGCAAGTCGTCGTCGATCCCAGCTGTGGGTCGTTGATCGTTCGTCGCTGGAGGTACCACAGCAACAGGCCAAAAGTCATCAGGTCAACGCCGAGGTCGTTCGCGAGCAGCACCTTTCGAGAGGTTTTGAGTTCTGTTCATCTCGACTGTTGGTGTTATATACTAAAAGTTTGACTTTGGATGAAATTACACTTTTACCCTTTATGAATGAGAATCATGTTAGATTAAACAAGTTTTATGTTCTGTTGTTTTACACTTAGATAGAATGGATTTTCATCGGGCGAACCGAAGATCATTCTATTAGTTACTTGCGAAACAAGAATTGTGGTTCACAACTTAGATGGAAATGAACACCTCATTCGAACGGTTGTAGTGACGGTACAGTTTGTCTTGACTGTATAGTTGCACTGGTACAATTATGTATTGAACAGAATTCCAAAGAGGAGATGTTTGTTTTATACTGATCGTCGTAAACGAACTAGGCCTCGGTTAATTACTGCGTTCTCTTAACCCGTAAGATACTAAAAAGACATATATATGCAGTATATATTATTTTGATTCACATGGACGAGGTTCAGTTCGCTGAATTAATATTCCTACTGTCTTGGGTAATATTATTGTATGTATGATGTGTTGTTAGGATATTTACGGTCACCATGTACGTTTAGTTCGATGATGTCCCTGAAGTGAGTTCATGAAGGATTATTAAGCTAAACCCTGCAGGTGGATTAAATTCCGACATAATAATAATGTGATGAACGAGCGCTAGCTTCGATGAAATAATAATATGTTAATTAATTCTTGATTGTCAGTAATCGAATTAATTAATGGACATTATATCTTAAACTTGGGGAGGTAATTCAGATAATTGTTATTGGAGTCTTAATTGTAATTTGGGCTAGGAAAAGAGACTGCAATAATATTATGTTAGTGGCCCATAATATTATTTAAGTAATTGGAGGAGTGGGTCAGACCCACAGTTAGTCCATTACTTAATAAGCCCTATTCCTAATCTTTTAAGGCTCCCTATTGTATTTCTATATATACATCATTAGGCTCATGGAAAAGAGAAAAGGAGATCAGAATATTCCTATGTGTGCTCCATATCACACGCGCATCCCTCTCTCTCCCTCTCTCTCTCTCAAGTTTCTGTTCGAGCTTTATGTTCTTCTTGTTGCTCCACCGATACAAGTTGAAGAGGTGTTTGAGTAATACAGTAGAAGATCCCGAGGTTATTGAGATATATATTCATCAACCCCAGAGAATATATATTCATCGAAGCCGACAGATCGTGACTCGACGACTGCCGACGACGAGCCATAACCCGCCAGACGAGACGCCGCTCCTATCGAGACCAGCCGAGGACCCGCGACGACTGCCGGCGACCCCGTGATGACTCCAGCGACGTGACCTGACGTCTCACGCGACCCGACCATGAGCTGAATTTCATTTGTTCGTGTTCCCAGCTTCATCGTGTGCTGTTCCCGGTCAATCCGCATACGCCATATTCAGAAAATTTGAAACCTTAAGTTTCCTACGTCAAACTTTTAGATCCATTGCGCATAGGTTTAGGTTTGCTATTGAATTCGTAACTTGTATATAACGAGATCCTCATAGATCCCAACAAGTGGTAGCAGAGCACTTGGTTAATTATTTCTGTGCAAAGTTTGAATTTTTACAGCTGTATTTCACAAGGTGTGTTCAAACACAGCCATATATATTGGATTATATTTGCATAACTCGATTTTGCAAGAATTAGTTATTATGGCTGATTATGTGTTTTATGAATGTTGTTGAATGTGATATATAATTTTCAATTTATTTTTTAAGCCTCGGACATGTCGAGGAATTAATGTATGAATGTTTGTAATAAATATTCGCCCAGGAGTTGACCAGATAGATTTAATTATTTGTTTAGAAAAACATGTACATCCATTCATTGGATCTAAGATCATATTATGTAATTTTGTAAATTATATTTTCGTATTGTGATCGTGTGTTGATGACTGGGAGATCACAAGAGAACAATAAAACTCGAAAAACTGACTGGAACTGGATCTGAGAACCAACCGACGAACCGCGCGGGGGCGCTGTGACGAAGATGTGGTCATCGACCCTAGCGACCCCGAGGATGAGTCCTCAAATAACTTCGAGATTTGGCTCGAAAGTGGGCTAGAAGAGCCGCAAGACCAGGAGTATTGGCCTACTTATAGGCGAGAATGGCCGAGAGGCTGTGGGAAAAGAGCACGAACACGCTCCAAGAGGCGCAAGGCTAGAAGTGCGAAGAAGCGACGCACGACAAGTACACGCGAGGAGGAAGGTTTGGCCGATGCCGAATGTGTAGTGTCGGGCAAGTGGTGCAAGTCGTGCGCAAGGAAGCGGCGTGCATGGCGATTGGAGGCTACGAGAAATGGCGCGTGAGGGGTGGAAGGAAGGGTGGTTAGTGCACGTGGGCCACTGCTGCCGGCCGGAAGATGAGCACGAGGAGTGGTGCGGCGCGCTGGACGGAACGCGCGAGGCGCTGGGCACGCAATAGGCAATCAGGGCGTGGAAGTGGGCAAGACGCGTGGAGCGTTGAGCGGTCGCGGGAACAGCGCTGGGGCGCGGTGATGAATGATCACAGTTTTTGTCTATTTCGGTTGTGAGTAATCGCGCACTCAGGGCCTTCGACTACACACGATAGGTATGACTAACAGACGCTCTCAGGGCCTTCTCTTAGACACTGTGACTTCAAGACGCACTAATGGCCTTCTCTACGACACTTGTATGTAAACACGCACTACGGCCTTGCTTAACATACGTTAGAACACCAAGTTCCCCTTTTCTATTCACTCATCAATTTTCTGGTCTCTTCATTATGAAGAGGTACATGGGTATTTATAGGTGCATAAAATAAATCTAAGCCTAACCAAACTAGATCTCCTAATTCAATAATTAAAAGCAACATGGTAATAAAATCCTAATACTACTATAATTATTCTTGCTTGACTTGCACTCCAATCCAAAGTCTTGAGCTCCAAGTCAATCGCATAAAACCCTTAGCTGCCTCAAACCCTTCGGCCGCCCTACGCGTCGCGCACCGCCCGCTTGCGCGCGCCGCCCTTGCCTTTCCTACTCCTCGTGGCGCGCGGACTCGCACGCTTTGCCTGTGTCGTACGTGCACGACTGTGTGCGCCCCAAGTCTGCTCCGCCTTGCCCCCGTGCGTGCATGCCTGCCTTACCTAGTCCTCCGCTGCTTAGGACGTCCGTGCCTGTACCGCACTCGCGCGTGATGCGGAAGTGGGTTTCAAGCCCCGACGACGAGAAGGTCCACGAGCCGAGACGACCCGAGGAGGCTAAAAATAGGGCCAAAATGATGCACGCATGGCCTAAAAGACGGGTACGAGTTCGTATGCGAGGTCGCGCATGGAGGTGCGCGAAGGCACGCGAGAAGATGGTCCATAGACATACGACACAAGCATGCAAGAAAGGGCGCATTCAAGAAGGGCGCGCACACGCGCATTGGCGTAGACGCGCATGGCGCTTGGAGGTTAGGCGAAGTGGCGCGCAGGGGGAGGTTGTTGGGTGGATGGCGCGCAAGGGGGGCTGCTGCGGATGGACGGGTGCGCATCGAGCGATGGGCGATGCGCGGGCATTGGGCGCGTTGGGCAACAAGCGAGGCACGTTGGGCGAGCGCAAGGCGCTAGGCGCTAGGCGATGAGCGCGAGACGCCGGGGGACACGCGCGAGGCTCAAGTCAAGACCAGGGTGGCAAGCCTAATCCTCGTAGGAATATGCAAGGCGCGAATACTAATCCCCGCAGGAATAGAAAAAGCAGTTTAGTGCCGGAATGCGCGTGAAAGATTAGTGACGGGAGTAATCCTCGGAAGATCAGGAAACGTAACCGGGAACATATTCCTAGTAGGAATAGGCAAAGTGGATATGGGCTCGAAGCATGATCCTTCAAGGAAAAGGAATGGCATACGCATGGCGCGAGACCTTAAGCCTCGAGGCGAGAGGACATACACGCATGGGCGAAGGCGGTGCAGCCCTAGTCCTCGAGGACTAGGGCGAGGCATGATGGCGGCGCAAGACAAGGGGGCGGCCGAACTTGGAGTGGGGAGCAAGTAAGAGGATTGAAGTGCAAGGCAAGGAATTGGAGTGCAAGTCAAGCAATTAGTAATTATAGTAATATTAGGATTTTATTACCATGTTGCTTTTCATTCTAGAATTAGGAGATCTAGTATAATTAGGCTTAGATTTAATTTATGCATCTATAAATACCCATGTATCTCTTCATTATTGGATGCCTTGGAATTGATGAGTGAATAGAAAAGGGCAACTTGGTGTTCTAACGTGTGTTAAGCAAGGCCGTAGTGCGTGTTTACATACAAGTGTCGGAGAGAAGGCCATTAGTGCGTCTTGAAGTCACACGTGTCTAAGAAAAGGCCGTGAGTGCGTCTGTTAGTCACACCTATTGTTTGTAATCGAAGGCCCTGAGTGCGAGATTGCTCACAACCGAAATAGCGTATTGAAGTCACACGTGTCTAAGAAAAGGCCGTGAGTGCGTCTGTTAGTCACACCTATTGTGTGTAATCGAAGGCCCTGAGTGCGAGATTGCTCACAACCAAAATAGACAACAACCGCGATCAACCGCGATTCCCACATCATTGGTGCTTTCATTGAGAGAGTCCGATCAAGGTTATTGTCTACCTATCTTTTTATTTTTTCGGTTTAACCTTTTGTTGAGGGAGCCGATTTTTCTCTTGTTTTATTCGAATTTTTGTTCGAATTTTTTTGTTCCTTTTCTTATTTTTTTTTCGTGAGTCAAAAAAAAAAAAAGAAGAAAAGTGTCATCCTAGTTGTCTTGATTTTTTCATAGAGTCTTAAAAAAAAAATGAGTCATGATGTTGTCTGTTGTTATGTGATTTCTAACAACGATATAACAAGTGATTAAGATGATAATTACGAATGATTTGGACGTAAAGCATGTAGAAATAACTCAACAATGGCCTCGGTCCGAGGTGAACCGAGGTGAAGAGCCGTGATGGGCTTTTGCGTGTTGCATAATAATGTTTTTTGAGTTCGGAGAGAGATCCCCGTACAAATGTCATGGGTTCACTATTTATAGTAATTTTTGGGGGGATACATTGGGATTTGTGTACTACTTTTTGTATAAAGTAGCTTTTGGTGGGCGGTTCGGAGCAGTGGGTCCCGCATGAATGATGACAAATCTCGTAGAGTGTGATGGGTGTGCGTATGCGCCTTGTCACCTGCTTGAGGAGGTGATGACCTCGGTTTGAGTAGACCTCGGTGAACCTTAGTTACTTCGGTTCTTGGTGGTTCAGACCGGTTCTTTTGTGTAGATCGGTGCGGTTCTGAATCACGTCGGTTCAACAGTTAATCGCATTTAACAAGATGCTTAAAACCTCTTAATGGTGTTTTGCCGAGTCGGATGATAACAGAGAGGCCCCCAATATCGGTGGGCATTCGGAGTGATGGTCAGCGATATTGTTATGTATTTAGAGGCTCCGAATCGGTAGAAAGTCAGCGGCAGAACGTCTATCATCCTCGGTGAGTCATCTTCGGTCTCCCGACCGATGTAACCTGGGTAACCGAAGTGAATTGCTTATTCATTCCGAAGTGCAGACTGTATTCCGAAACCGAAGTGTAGATTGTATTCCGAGGTGAAGACACTTGGTAAAATTCGAGTCATTTACAGGCAGTCGCGATAAGAGGGATATGGACCGTCGTAACTGTCAATGATTTAATGTCAGGACGAACGGTCGCGCCGTAATGGTCTTAAATGAGGTAACGGTCGACTTTAATAGACTGCCACGTGTAACAGTAGGCGTCTTATCAGATGAAGAGGTGGCGCCGGTTGGAATTAGGGGTCCCGTCGGTTGGACGCGCCCCTAATTAAGGTCCCCAACGGTCATAAATCGGAAATTATAAATAGGGTTTCGTGATATTTGATCGAGTTTTCTTCACTTGCGCTTTCATTTTCAGACTTTTGCATCTAGTAATTTTGTTGTGGAAATTCTTTTGAGCTCAAGAGTTGTTTCTTTCGCACTGAGTGCTTGTGGACTTTGCGGTAAGCTTTTTTCTTCGATTCTTCCTCTATTTTTCTGGTATTTTATTTTGTTAAGTGATGGCGTCGAAGGGTAAGGGCAAGGCGGTGGCGAGTTCGTCGAGTACTGAGTCGGTTCCGTTGGAGGTTTACCACGATTCGGAACTGGTTGAATTGGCCTTCGAATGCCACCGGTGGGACCCGTCGTTGGTAAGGCATCTGAATATTAAGTTGAACGATGAGGACGATGATCTGGTCGTAGAACATGACGCGGCCGACCTCGTGGTGCCCCATTGGAGAAGACCGGTGAGGAGGTGGCCCGATCCCGCGGTCGATTTTATCGGTGAACCAAGTATCTTGACCGATGCCGATGTAGTGTTGCTGAGAGAACAGGTGCGGATCCCTCCCTCGGTAAAAATTTTCGCCCCTTATCCCGGGGAGAGAATAACAAGTCCGCCTCCAGGTTGTGTGGGCATCTTTGCGGAGAGTTTGAGGTCGGGATTAAGATTTCCGCTGCCGAACTTGATTACGGAATACCTCCGAAGTTGAGGGTTACCGTTGTGCCAGATTACCCCGAATAGTTGGAAAACGATAATCGGTTTGATGGTGTTGCTGCACGAGAGAGGTGAAGGGCTTCCGTCGTGCGAGGAGATGAGGAGCATCTTTGCGTTTAAAAGGAGTCCGAAGAGACACGTTGCGGAATCTTCGTGCTGTTTCTTTGCAGGAGCCAAACCACAACGTGGCATGAAGGTCGGTGAGATCATTACTGATATTCCAGAGACTCTTCACGGATTTCAAGAGGAATGGTTGTGGGTTGGTGGAGAGTGGCAGTCCGAAAGCTTCTTTCACGAACCTCGGATTGACGGAATGACGATTCCAATGTTTATACATACCGGAGCAAGTGAGTTTCCTTTATTTTTCATTTCGGATGTACTTGTCTGATTTTGTTTTGTTCTGTGTACTAACAGGTCGGAACTTTTGCCCTTTGTAGAAAAAGAGACGAAGCAGGCAGAACCAAAGTTAAGTCCCGAATTCGGTGGGAAGCTGATTACAGTTGCTAGTGTGAAAAAGGAAGAACGGGATTATCGCAAGCTTCTCGTGGACTCCAAACTTGAAGCTGCTGGATTATCTCCTGGGGTTATTAATTTGAAGTTCGATCCCGGTGAGCGAACTTCTCTGTTGTTATCTCTTTGTCCGCAATTTCGGTATATAAGTATGAAGCACTTATTTATATCGCGGATAGTTGATTGTTTATTGTTTTTGATGTAGTATACTATCCGCTCCTCGGCTTCTTGGGTTATAGTTCGATCAAAGAAGCTAAAGAATTCAGGCGTAATTATCCAAACAGAGATCTTCAATCCAAGTTCGGTAGGAGCCGTGATCTGAGATTGACCGACGCCATGAGGAGGGATTTGGTTCGTGCCTTGGTGAATAAGACTGCTGGTCAGAAAAATACTGGTAAGAAATCTGCCGACATGGGGTCAAGTGCGACTTCGACAGCCGTTCCAGAAAGCCCGAAGTCCTTGCCAGGAGTGACAGCTACCGAGGTACCAGCAGTTGAGAATGTTGCTGCTGTTAATCAAGCTGATCCTGAGCCGATTGTGACGGGGGCAGAGTTGGTCACAACCGAGGTCGTGCAGGCCGAAGTGCAGGAACCTGAGAAATCACCCTCTTCTCCGAAGCCCAAGGAGTCGGAGCAGCCGGAATGGAAGAAGAAGAGGAAGTTGGTGAAGATGTCTGACGTCGGTGCTTCTTCTGGTGCGGAGAAGAGAACTAAGAAAAAACACGACTCCGGTCATAAAATTGGTGAGAAGGGTCACGACGAATCTCCCTTGTTCGAGAAGTCGTTTTTAACGATCGATGAAGAACGGGCTGCACATGTTAAGGTGCCCGAAGGTGTTGTGGAAGATTGGTTCACTACTTTTCTGTCTGTGAAGTCACCGCATATGTCGTCAAGAATCGAAATGCCAGAGAATGCCAGCAACGCTGCTCGGGTTCCGCTGATGGTTTGTGTAATATCCCGAGATATTATCAGTATAAATAACGTTTAATTCCGATATAGTAACGTTAGCGTTTATTATTTTCGGAATTAATTAAGTTCAGTCGGGATTACCGAAATCTA
>CACSLK010012206.1:14804207-14816370 GCA_902706635.1 Striga hermonthica
TGCGTTCTCGGGTGGCCCGTGGTGCGCACTACGTGTGCGACCACACCCCTCTCGGCTAATGTACTAGTAACATGATTAATTTCCCGAACAATTAAGTTAAACTAAGCATGAAATTGCATATAGAGGCTAAGCATGCAAGATTGCTCGGGGAATTCTATGAAAATCATAACATGGTTCGGATTATTTACTTAACATGTATCATGAATGTACGGCGATGGCTATAACACGCATGCAAGAAGATTTTAACATCTAATCTTAAATGAACATGATATTCTCGGGAACTTACCTCTTGTTAAGCCTTCGGAGACTAACTCTCGAAATCTCGGCCGTGAAGACTCCGCGTGCGGTGCGTGCGTGCTCTCGGACTTCCGTGCGGGTGGCTTGCGGCGTGCTCGCGTACGGTGCTCGGTAAAAGCTCCCGACCAATTCACACAAAAACTCACTAACTCTCGGCACTTTGCGGGTGAAAAGGAGTAAAATGGACATATTTTCCCCAAGTCTTACTTAAAAACCGAAAGTTGGCGGAGAAAAAGAGGGGGAGGCTTGCCTTATTTCACGTGAGGGCCAAGAAAAAAAGATGCTCGGCCGAAGCATGTGCATTAAGGGACAAAAGCACGGATATTCATTCACTAAAAGCCAAGGAAGATGCACGGCAATTAAGGCTGAACTCACCAAAACCCACGCATAAGAGGACAAGGCACGAACACTCACGCGGTCTTGGTCACTCCGCCCATGCATACGGACAAGGGGTGTGCACGGTCTTCTTAGCGAGATGTTGGCGCGGATAACTCGAGTCTTGGACACTCCGTCCACTAAGGTACGCACGGCATTCATGGTTTCTCGGACCGAACCCGCGCACACGGTCTTCTCCCGGACGAACACGCGCGCACGGCACTCGCATGAACTCGAACAATGCACCTCAACACACGTCAAAATGCATGACTTGAAAAATATGCTATCACTTGCACGACATTTGCGAACAATGCACGGCTATGAACATGAACTCGGAATAAAATCCGAACACTTACTAATCTCGTGATTAAGATAAATTAATCACTTAATTATGTTTAATCATCCAATTAAACATAATGCTAAATTACCAAAATTATTTCGAACGTAAACGGTACGTCGAAAATAGTTCCGGTAATTTCTGACTGGAATAACTGAAATTAATTAACTCCGAAAAAAAATAATATCGGAACTGAAATATTATTATACTGATAAAAGTCGGGATATTACATTCACTGATAGAACTTTTTCAAGAATACTGCATTCCAGGGATATTGATGTGGTGTTTCATCGGGATGAGCAATTCGGTAGGCCCCATGAGGTAGGATTTTAATGATTTGAAAGGGTCCTTCCCACCGCGGTCTGAGTGGCCCGGGGTCAGGCCCCATTATACGTTTGAGGACCAAATCTCCAACTCGGAACGAACGGGGTTTGAGTTTAGAATTGATATATCTTTCATTTCTTTGCTTGTACGCAGCATTCCTGAGCTCGGCCCGGGTACGATGTTCTTCAAGCAGGTCCAGATTAGTTTTCATGTTTTCCGAGTTGGCCTCTTCGGTGAAATGCTGAACTCGGTATGTCGGTTTTCCGAGCTCAACAGGAACCACGGCTTCTGAACCGTAAGTTAAGGAAAATAGGGTCTCGCCGGTAGACGTCCGAGTGGTAGTTCGGTAAGCCCACAGGACATGTGGTAACTCTTCAGGCCAAGCTTCTTTGGCGACGTCAAGTCGGACTTTGAGACCATTCTTTATGAGCTTGTTTATAGCTTCAACCTGGCCGTTGGACTGCGGGTGGTAAGGCGATGAGAAGAAGTGCTTGATGTTGTATTCTTCGCACAGGGATTCAAGTCGTTTGCCTTCAAATTGTTTACCGTTGTCGGTTATGATGGAATTCGGCACCCCAAAGCGACAGATAATTGACTTCCATACAAAATCGACGACCTTCTGCTCGGTTATCGTGGCTAACAGTTCGGCCTCGGCCCATTTAGTGAAATAGTCGACTACCACGATAGCAAACCGGACACCTCCCTTTCCGGTTGGTAGAGGACCTATAAGATCAATCCCCCATTTGGCAAAAGGCCACGGACTGTAGATCGATTTGAGTTCTTCGGGAGACTGATGAACATTAGGCGCAAATATTTGACATTTTGGGCACTTACGGACCCATGCAGCAACGTCGGTTTTCAAGGTCGGCCAGTAGTAACCCTGTCGCAGGATTTTATAAGATAATGCTTGTGCACCGGGGTGACTTCCGCAAATCCCTTCGTGGACTTCTTCAAGAATGTACCGTGACTCAATTTCATTCATGCATTTTAAAAGCGGGACGGAGTATACCCTTTTAAATAAAGTTCCGTGTCCAGTGTATACCGAGCTGCTCGAATTCGAAGTGCTCAAGCTTCTTTTGGGTCTGGGGGTAAGGCCCCAGTTTCTAGGTAGCGGATAATAGGATCCATCAAAGTTGGTGGTTTTTGTGATGTTACCGGATTGATGGTCGTGACCTCGGTAAGGGCAGTTGACGGTTGTTCTTGCTGGCCGATTTGGACATATTCCGCGCTCTCCATCCCGGTACTGGACGCAAGTCGAGATAAGGCATCTGCTTGAACATTAAGAGTTCGGGGGATATGCTCGAGGTCGGCGGAGAATTTTGACAATTTTCGTTTGGCCAAAGAGAGATAGGGTGTCAACCGAGGTTCTTTGACTTCATATGAACCATTGACTTGATTGACAAGGAGCTGGGAGTCTGAAAAGACTTTGAGGTGGGTCACGTTCATGGATTCTGCCAAATTCAATCCGGATAGCAGCGCTTCGTATTCGGCTTCATTGTTTTTGCCGGGAAGAGAAACTTCACCGAGTGACAGAATAACCGGTTTTCTGGATCAGCTAAGACTATCCCTGCACCTGCTCGGTTAGCTGTCGAGGAGCCATCAATATAGAGGACCCATGGTTGATTATTATAGTGAACTGTGATGGCCGGGGTAAACTCGGCGATGAAATCAGATAAGGCTTGAGCCTTGATTGCGGTCCTCGGTTGATAATGGATGTCGAACTGTCCGAGCTCAATGGCCCATTTAACCATGCGTCCCGAGGTGTCAGGTCGGTGCAGGATTTGCCGAAGTGGATACGAAGTGCGAACAGTTACAGAATGCTCTTGGAAATAAGGACGCAATTTTCGGGCTGCGATCACAAGTGCAAACGCTAACTTTTCCATCGGAGGATAACGTAGTTCGGCATCGTGCAAGGCTTTGCTGACATAATAGATAGATGATTGCAGCAATCCCTCATCGCGTATAAAAACAGCGCTAATGGCAGAATCACTGACTCCGAGGTATAAGAACAACATTTCCTCGGGTTTCGGCTTTTGTAAAGTCGGCGGAGAAGCAAGTGTCTCTTTGATACTAACGAGAGCTTTCTGACATTCTTCGGTCCATTCAAAGCGCTTTCCTTTCTTGATTGCTTCGAAAAAAGGTTTGCAACGATCTGTGGATTTGGAAATGAACCGATTAAGAGCAGCAAGTCGGCCGGTAAGGGCTTGGACACCTTTGACCGAGGTTGGGGAAGAGAGATCTTGAATGGCCTTTATTTTGGCCGGATTGGCTTCAATCCCGCGCTGGCTAACCATATAGCCCAGAAACTTTCCGGATTCGACTCCAAAAGTACACTTCTTAGGATTTAGCACCATGGAATAAGATCGGAGGATGGCGAACATGTCTTGAAGATGTGTTATATGATCAGGGGCGTGCACCGACTTGACGAGCATGTCATCAACATAAACTTCCATAGTGTGACCAATCAGTGTTGCGAACATTTTGTTGACCAGGCGTTGATATGTGGCTCCGGCATTCTTTAATCCGAACGGCATCATAGTATAACAATACAGACCTCGGGCCGAATAGAATGAAGTGTGTTCAGAGTCCTCGGGATCCATAGGAATCTGATTGTAGCCGGAGTAGGCGTCCATGAAACTCATCAACTCATGTCCCGACGTGGCATCAACCATGTAATCTATATGGGGAAGTGGATAACTGTCCTTTGGGCATGCCTTGTTGAGGTCGGAAAAATCAATACACAATCTCCATAACCCGTTGCTCTTTTTGACAAGAACAGGATTTGAGACCCACGTTGGGTATTTGGCTTCCTTGATGAACTTATTGTCGATGAGTTTTTTGACTTCTTCTTCCAACGCCTTCTGACGATCCGGCCCCAGTTTCCTTCTCTTTTGCACAACAGGCCGGACTGTTCGATCGAGGTTTAGTTTGTGGCTAGCGTCACCGGGGTCGATGCCCTTCATATCCTCGTGCTTCCAGGCAAAAACATCAGAATTCTGTTTGAGAAACGAGATAAGTTCTGACCGAAGTGGTTCCTGAAGATGACTTCCGATGCGCAATGACTTGTGGAAGACTGGTTCATCGATATAGACCAATTCCACGTCTTCTCCAGGTTCGGCTCGATCAGCTCGACTTTTTTCTTTAAACAATACTCTGGGGTCCAACTCGTCTTCTTCAAGAAGTGGCTCTTTTCCAGGTCGGCGACCTCGGTCTTCGGTTAAAGGATCCGAGGTGGAAGGATCGCCGACGTGGTTTTTTGGTTCTCCAGTCACCGCATCGTCTGAAGCGTGCTGCTGTGGGGAGGCTTCATTATTACCCATTGAAGTTGAATGAACTCCATTGGATGGGATAAACGTAACAAGTTCTCGAGCTTCTCTTTGATCTTCGAAGTGGGTTCCCTCTCCCCGGGTTGTCGGGAACTTTAATGCATAGTGAAAGATAGAAACTGCAGCTCGAAGTTTGTACAATGTCGTTCTGCCGATGATGGCGTTGTACTCATTATTAATATCCATAACCTTAAAAGTTTCCATGACGAGTTTGGTGACATTCTCCGAGGTGCCAAATCTGACAGGTAAAGTGATTTCACCGATGGGCTTTGAAATACTGCCATTAAACCCTTGAATTTGATCGTTGCAAGGTCAGATTTCAGCGGGGTCAAGACCCATCTTGTCAAAAGCTTTCAACATCAAGATACTTGAATAGGCCCCAGTGTCCACCATGACACGATGAACAGGAATACCGCATATAGGGACGGTAATAACCAGTGCATCAGAATGAGGATGGGCGAAATGATTAGCATCCTCCATAGTAAAGGTTATGGGGCAATTCCGATTGTTGAGAATATCTCTCAAATCGGTAGTGTAAACCTGTTTGCCGGAGTTGTGCGCTTGTCGGGCATATGCCTTGACCTGTCGACGGGACAATGTACTCCGGGGGTTGTTGGTATTGACCCGGTGGACGGTGATTTTCATTGGTTCAGGAGACCTATCTCGTTTACGTCCTCGGGAAGTTCCAGCAGAGTTAGAATCAGACGTCTCCGAGGTGAACATGAATACTTCTTTATCTCCTTGTCGGATGCGTTTTGTCATAGCACCTCGGTCCTCCTCATCGTCTTCATCAAAGGGTTCGATCTGACGTCCCGGACCTCGCCTCTGGGGATCCGTATTGCGGTAAAATTTTCTAAGTTGCGGATGGCCGATTAAACGCAACAATGCGGCTAACAAACTCAAACACTCATCTGTGTTATGCCCTGGCGACTTATGGTAATCACAATATCGAGATTTGTCTAGTTTTTCTTCGGGCATTCGAAGTGGCTTGGGATCTGGCAAAATGCCCTTCCCTTTGATTTCTTCATAAATAGTGGCTGCTCCCGCCGAATATACAGTTTGATAACCGGACTTCACGTCGGTTGCATACTGTTTTCGGGCCGCTCGGACTTCAGGATCATTGGGGTCTCCTCGGGGAGGCCCCCTGAATTGAGTCTTATTTTGCTTGTCGAAAAATTTATTCTTCCTTTTTTCGTCGGTTCCCGCTTTAGAAGACTTTGGGTTAAAGTTAAAATCGGGAACCGACATGGCTTCTTCCGCTATAATGTGCTGCTGGGATCGAGCGAGAAATTCTTGAAAAGTGTTCGTTTTATTTTGGCATAGCGTCCAGCGGAAAATCGAATTCGGTTTCAATCCAGCAATAGCCATGACTAGCAAGGTTTCAGGATGACAAGGTTCTATATTCTGAACTCGGTCATTGAAATGGGCAATATAATCCTTGACACTTTCATCATCTTTTTGAGTGATATTCGCAAGAGACTCTTTTGGGATAAGGCATACTTGAGCCCCGATAAAATGAGATCGGAAAGCCGACCTCAGTTGTTGCCACTTCCAAATTGAATGAGGAGAAAGAGAATGGTACCATTTTTGGGCCCGAGGCCCCAGTGTAAGTGAAAACATACGACACCGAAGTGCGTCTGAGGCCCCATGCAGATCCATCCATGAAGTATAATGACCGAGGTGTGAGTCCAGGTCAGATGTTCCATCATATAGCCCTATCTGGGGGACCTTAACTTTGCCAGGAACTGGTTCCGAAGTGAGCTCCGGAGTAAGGGGAGAATCGGCTTCCAAATACACTTGTGCCGAGGTGGAGGCCCGCCGAGGCGGATCTTCAGGTGCCCGTTGCCGACTTTCCAACTCGACTATTCTTCGTTGCAGTGTTTCAAGTTCGGATGACACTTAACGAGCCCGATTTCGTTCAATATGCTGTCGAAGGTCGGTCTGCGCCGGATTGGAGGGATTTCGGCACTGTGCGTGAGGCGGTGATCGTCGTGAATGACCCGACTGGCTTTCGGCAGTTTCTTCTTGAGGAAGTACAGGAGGATTGCGCCCGGCGTCGGTGCGACGCGTATTTTGTTCCGGAGGCGGTTGTGACATTTGATCACGAGGTTGAGATGTAGCGTGAGATGTTGTCCTTCCGCCGTCTTGTCGCGCTGGTGGATTCTGCCGGTTCGCGGGAGTCGTGGGAATGATGGAGTGTCCCGGAGCAGTCATTGATGTTCCCGACATTGTTTGGGCCATTAAAGCGGCAAAACCACGTGCGAACTCCGGATTTTGAGACAGCACAGCATAATCCGGTATATGTGGGGCCACGGCTTGTCGTCTGGCAGATTGCGCGGCGCTACGACTGTGGCCGTCTCGTGACGTGTGACCACGAGGATCTGAGTGAGACATGGTGGATATGGCTGGTGTGAATTGTCACTTGGAAAAGCGGAGATTGACCTCAAATCACTTATGAGGCCCTCCTTCTAGCGCCAAACTGTTGTTATGTGATTTCTAACAACGATATAACAAGTGATTAAGATGATAATTACGAATGATTTGGACGTAAAGCATGTAGAAATAACTCAACAATGGCCCCGGTCCGAGGTGAACCGAGGTGAAGAGCCGTGATGGGCTTTTGCGTGTTGCATAATAATGTTTTTTGAGTTCGGAGAGAGATCCCCGTACAAATGTCATGGGTTCACTATTTATAGTAATTTTTGGGGGGATACATTGGGATTTGTGTACTACTTTTTGTATAAAGTAGCTTTTGGTGGGCGGTTCGGAGCAGTGGGTCCCGCATGAATGATGACAAATCTCGTAGAGTGTGATGGGTGTGCGTATGCGCCTTGTCACCTGCTTGAGGAGGTGATGACCTCGGTTTGAGTAGACCTCGGTGAACCTTAGTTACTTCGGTCCTTGGTGGTTCAGACCGGTGGCAAAACACCATTAAGAGGTTTTAAGCATCTTGTTAAATGCGATTAACTGTTGAACTGACGTGATTCAGAACCGCACCGATCTACACAAAAGAACCGGTCTGAACCACCAAGGACCGAAGTAACTAAGGTTCACCGAGGTCTACTCAAACCGAGGTCATCACCTCCTCAAGCAGGTGACAAGGCGCATACGCACACCCATCACACTCTACGAGATTTGTCATCATTCATGCGGGACCCACTGCTCCGAACCGCCCACCAAAAGCTACTTTATACAAAAAGTAGTACACAAATCCCAATGTATCCCCCCAAAAATTACTATAAATAGTGAACCCATGACATTTGTACGGGGATCTCTCTCCGAACTCAAAAAACATTATTATGCAACACGCAAAAGCCCATCACGGCTCTTCACCTCGGTTCACCTCAGACCGGGGCCATTGTTGAGTTATTTCTACATGCTTTACGTCCAAATCATTCGTAATTATCATCTTAATCACTTGTTATATCGTTGTTAGAAATCACATAACAACATTGTCATTGGATGAGTTGGATCTGGAAGATCTCGAGTATCCTGAATGCTTGGAGAGGGAATTAACTCCATGGGAGCAAGAGTATTTGGAGGAGATGTACGAGCAAAAGGAGAAGTATGAAAGACAACTCAAGATCATGGAGGAAGAGCAACAAGCTGAGGCCGATGAGAAGTTCCCAGAATCGTGCGAGCAAGAAGCCGAAGTGGTCGAGGTCGAGGAAGAGATCTTGCTCGTGGTCGAAGAGGGCCTTGGCGAGGAGACGTACGTGGAGGACGAAGTGATCGACATCAAGAGTGAGGCCTCTGTCGAGTTCGAAGAAGTCAAGACCGAAGGAGACAAAGTAATCGATGTCGCAAGCGAGATCATGGTCGAAGAGAACCGCGACGCGATGCACAAGGAGGAAAACACGGATGAAGAGATCTTCGAAGTCGAGGTCTTGGTCGAGGTCGACGAGGACTGCGTGTGGGATGTGCATGAGATCGAAGAAGAAGTGCCTGAGGTTTGGATGGTCGAGGATGAGTCCTTGAGGACAAGGACATTCTTAAAGGGGGCGGGAATGATGCGGAAGTGGGTTTCAAGCCCCGACGACAAGAAGGTCCACGAGCCGAGATGACCCGAGGAGGCTAAAAATAGGGCCAAAATGATGCACGCATGGCCTAAAAGACGGGTACGAGTTCGTATGCAAGGTCGCGCATGGAGGTGCGCGAAGGCACGCGAGAAGATAGTCCATAGGCATACGACGTTCGAGCGCAAGAAAAGGCACATTCAAGAAGGGTGCACACGCGCATTGGCGTAGACACGCATGGCGCTTAGAGGTTAGGCGAAGTGGCGCGCAGGGGGAGGTTGTTGGGTGGATGGCGCGCAAGGGGGGTTGCTGCGGATGGACGGGTGCGCATCTAGCGATGGGCGATGCGCGAGCATTGGGCGCGCTGGGCAACAAGCGAGGCACGTTGGGCGAGCGCAAGGCGCTAGGCGATGAGCACGAGACGCTGGGCGACACGCGCAAGGCTCAAGTCAAGACCAGGGTGGCAAGCCTAATCCTCGTACGAATAGGCAAGTCGCGAATACTAATCCCCGCAGGAATAGGAAAAGAAGTTGAGTGCCGGAACGCGCGTGAAAGACTAGTGACGGGAGTAATCCTTGGAAGATTAGGAAACGTAACCGGGAGCATATTCTTAGTAGGAATAGGCAAAATGGATATGGGCTCGAAGCATGATCCTTCAAGGAAAAGGAATGGCATACGCATGGCGCGAGACCTTAAGCCCCAAGGCGAGAGGACATACACGCATGGGCGTAGGCGGTGCAGCCCTAGTCCTCGAGGACTAGGGCGAGGCGTGAGGGCGGCGCAAGACAAGGGGGCAGCCGAACTTGGAGTGGGGAGCAAGTAAGAGGATTGGAGTGCAAGGCAAGGAATTAGAGTGCAAGTCAAGCAATTAGTAGTTATAGTAATATTAAGATTTTATTACCATGTTGCTTTTCATTCTAGAATTAGGAGATCTAGTATAATTAGGCTTAGATTTAATTTATGCATCTATAAATACCCACGTACCCCTTCATTATTGGATGTCTTGGAACATGAGTGAATAGAAAAGGGGAACTTGGTGTTCTAACGTGTGTTAAGCAAGGCCGTAGTGCGTGTTTACATACAAGTGTCGGAGAGAAGGCCATTAGTGCGTCTTAAAGTCACACGTGTCTAAGAGAAGGCCGTGAGTGCATCTGTTAGTCACACCTATCGTGTGTAGTCGAAGGCCCTGAGTGCGCGATTACTCACAACCGAAATAGACAACAACCGCGATCAACCTCGATTCATTCATCAGCACGCCATTGCGCGCTGATACGGAAGTGCTAGGCAGCTCAAGAACGCCGCAAGTCGTTCCTATCACGCACGCAAGAGAATGGCACGGGCCGCAGGCGAGACGCACGTCCTGGAGCAGGAGATGCGCACGGGTCGCGAGAGTAGCCCAACAACAGGCAAGGACGACAGCACGCGACTAGCGTGCGAGACGGGCGAGCGCAGTGTCGCAGGCGCGGGCATGCAGCACTCGCGGGCAACAGGCGCAGCGGGTGCAAGCGCGAGAGATGCGCGCTGCTAGAAAACACGCGCGGGGCTTGAAGCCCTATGCCTCGAGAAATGCGGCAACCTGGGTGTCGTGGGAGAACACGCGCGCGCGAGCGGAGCCAAGGGCGAGGACGTGCGCGACACGCTGGACGGGGGTGCACGCGCTGGGCAAGAAGCCCCAGTCCTCGAGGAGTGCGGACTGGCGGGCAGCCACGCGCGCGGGGGTGGCGCAGCGGATGAAGGCATGCGCGGCACGCCAGGCGGGCGTGCACGTGCGCGAGAAGGCGGCACCCTAGTCCTTGAGGACTAGGTCAAGGGTCGAAGGCAGCGCGCGAGGAAGGCGGTCCGAGGGAGGCGGTGCGCGAGAGAAAAGAGAGAGAGAGAGTTACTTGGAGTGCACACCAAGAGATTTAGTTTCCATCTGGCATTATAATTAGGATTTCTAATATTTTATTGCTTTATTAGTTCTCTAGGTAGATTAGGCTTAGACATATTTTGTGCCTATATAAAGGCCCCTTTGTACTATCTCGTCAATTTCAGTATAAATTATATTTTTAGTTCCGATATTAATCTTCGGAATTAATTATTTTCAGTCTTTTCAGTCGAAATTACCGGAAATTATTTTCGACGTACCGTTTACGTTCGGAATAATTTTGGTAATTAAGCATTATGTTTAATTAAATAATTAAACATAATTGAGGGATTAATTAGTAATTAATCAAAGTATTAGTGAGCAAAAACCGTATGAAATTGTTAGTATTTTCATATAAAAAGCCGTACGGTTTAGTGGGAGTTTGAGAGGAAATTGGTCCAAATTCTCTTCATGATTAAGCATATTAACGTGGCAAGTTATTAAGCTATGAAGTGCTTAGTCATTTTAAACTTTGCTTAATTATGCTACAAGTGTCCTAAGCAACAAGTGAACACATAAACACTTCATCATCATTTTTCCATTC
The DNA here is from genome assembly GCA_902706635.1 of Striga hermonthica. Taxonomy (NCBI): domain Eukaryota; kingdom Viridiplantae; phylum Streptophyta; class Magnoliopsida; order Lamiales; family Orobanchaceae; genus Striga; species Striga hermonthica. Next base: position 14,815,333 of record CACSLK010012206.1, read on the forward strand.
GGTGATGAATTTATAAGGATGGGTTGGAGGAAAATTTCCCACTATTTTCCCACGCATATACTCATTATAAGCCATTTCCCACACTTATGCTCTTTATAAGCTAAAGTCGTACGTTCAGCCATTATAGTTATATTTAGCATGAATTCAGCCTATATATATATATATATATATATATATATATATATAGTTCCGATGGATAAGTGAAGCTAGTGAGGATTTTTGGAGTGTCGATCGTGAGCAATTGCTGAGAGCTTTCCGCACGCCGTCGCACATCCATCGCGTACACTCAGCAATTCGTCCGCCGTGTCGCAAGTCAGTTAGTAACCCCAGCAAACACTGCGCGGGTAATCACACGCTAGCAGCAAGTGTCGCACGCGTACCGCAGCACACCACGGTAGACAACGCACCGCACGACAATGCACGCACGCGGAGGGTCACGACCGAGTACGGGAATTCGAAAAGATTAGTCACTCGGGCTTAATCAGAGGTAACTCCCGACGGTTGTTGACCGAGATTAGCATGTTCATTAAGTTAATTCATAGTTAGACGTGCATGCGTGTTATGTGTGGTAAAAGCCGTAGCCGTGCCGATCATGTTATGTTTTAAGTTAACATCCTCCGAACTATTCTTGCATATTTAGCCTTTATATGCAAAGTCATGTTTAGTTTAACTAAAATGTTCGGATGATAAGTCATGTTTTCGGTGTGGCGGCCAAAGGTGACGTGGTTGCGCACGTAGCGCACCACGGGTCGTACTTACTTGCTCAGTATATTAAGTTCCGTTCCTCGAGCACTTTTATGAGATTTATTCAGTAGAGTATTAATCATGTTCAGTAAAGTTTGAATTGCCGAGAAAAGTTGATGTTCGGTCGTAGAACGGCACAACGCCGTCGGCGGCGCCCGGAGCGTCCGCCGCGGCCAAAGTTCAGTCCTTTGCGTAAAACTTCATGTTTTCAGTATAAATGTGTTCACGTGTTCATGTCAAGTTATTTGGGGTCAGTTGGTTCAGAAGTTGTTGTCGGACGGCCGGCAAGGGTCG
>CACSLK010012206.1:14835043-14845249 GCA_902706635.1 Striga hermonthica
GGCACGCTGCTGGGCGCGGGCGCGCTGCTGGGTGCGGGATGCTGGCGGCAAGCACTATATATGCCATTTCTCGATTATATCAAAATCCAACTGGGAGTTTAACTCCAAAATTTAAACACATAACATTCTGAAATAAATAACCTCATATAAGAAATTTTCCATAAAATTTCACATCTGAAAAATATGAACGATATTTGAGAAATTAGGACAAGTATGGCACGTTATCAAGATGACCAGTCATCCTAACGAATTTGAATCCAACATTTGAATACATGATATTACATGCTGAACCAAGACAATTCACCAATTTTCAGCTTAAACACATAATCATGCTATTTATGAAAATTAATGAAAATAATTAGCATTTTTGAACATGAACTTAACATCTGACCATATCAACGTTTCAAGACTTCAAATTTTTATCACAAACATTACATCATACTCAGAGCAAAATATAAAAATTCAAGACTTAAAACATAAACATGTAATTTATGAAAATTGAAAAAAAGTTTCAGTCAAAACCCCGATATTGAATTCTAATATTTCTTATATTTTTACTGCATCAAATATCACCCAAAATATGCACAATAACCAAGTTTCATGCATTTATAATGAAAATCCAATTTTATATGATTTATTGAATATTCTGCTGAAATGAATATATAATTATTAACCCTAACAGTTCAACTCCAAAGGTTATGAAATTTAAACACAAAGTCAATACACATCACATGAGCAACATATTAAAAATTCAGAATTTTGCGACAACTGAGTGATTTATCACGAATTTTACAAGTTCCAGCAGACACATAATATTCACAAATGCATAATTAAAAAATTATAAGTCCAAATTGCACAAGGCCAAAGCCATTGCGTTCAGGACAAAAAGATGTTCCATAATCCATGAGTTGGCCACGAGTTTTGATCAGATCTTAAAGTTTCTCTACTAAACCTTATAGATCCAATATTGAACATTAAAATAAATAACATAAACATTCATAATTAAATCAAATAATTACTAAAACTAACATATACAACAACTATAGCACATAATAACATATAATATAGGAGTTTAGTAAGAATTTACCAAACACCTAAAGAGAGGTTGATGAATGTCCAATCCGGGGCGGGGAAATCGTCCGCGTGCTCGGCGCTGGGGCGGCTCGCACGTCGAATGTTGATGATCTCCGAGGCTCGTGACATGGAGGTCGAGCAGCAGGTGCTCGGTGTGCTAAGGTTCGCGGGGAGCGGCAGGTTCAGTGTCGCGGGCCGTTGCTTGCTGGCGGTTGCGCGCGCGTGGGGCGTTGCTGGCGAGTGGCGAGTGCGGGAGACGCTGGCGGATAGCAGGAGCATGCGACCGACCTCGGTTGAAACTTTCGGCGAGATAAAAAAAAATGGGAGGAAGGGAGCAAACTCTAAAAATTCTCATGAGATGGGAGAGAGAAGAGAGAGGCGTGAGATGAGAGTGATGAAGGAGGAATGGAGAGTGATGGGGGGTTACTCCTTATTTAAAATGGTCATCAAATCTACTTAATGCTTGGTAAATGCACAAAGTATGGAGTGGGCTGAAGATAAGGGGTTTGGGGGTTACCAAATTAATTTCGAGATTTGAATTAATCTCATGCATGCAATAGGAGGGGTTTAGGGGCGTATCGGGTCGGGCAAGCGTGGGGCGCGCGGGCTGCGGTTGCGACATGAGGGCGAGCGCGGGTCTTGGGCAGGCGCGGGTCACGGGGCGTGCGAAATATAAATGCCTGACATGGCTCGACAATCGACTCGAATATAATTATTAAATCCGACTCGACAAAAATATAACAATAACACAACTAGGCAATTACTATCACGTAATCGAAAAAAATATTAATCGAGCACAAAATAAAATAATCTCAAACGAAATAAAATAAATAAAACCTCCAAATAGTTTTAGTACAAATAGGGCGCTACAATCTACCCACCTTAAAAAGATTTCCGACCTCGAAATTCGAAAGAAAACAAGTCTACTAGAATACAAAAGAGTACAAAATGGGATCAAAAGGCGAAGTTCAGGTACTTCCTAAGCTCGGCATCGATCTCCCAAGTCACCTCAGTCTCGTCGTGTTGATTCCATAGCACCATCACCAAACTCACTGCCCGGTTCCTCAGCTGATGGACCTTCTGGTCCAGTAGGACAACCGGCACCTCCTCATAGGTGAAGTCTCGCTCGACCTGCAGTTCGCCGAAGTCCACCACATGGTTGGGATCATGTACATATCTACGCAACATGGAGACATGAAATACATCGTGCACTCCCGACAAGTCCGGTGGCAAAGCTAGCCGATACGCCAAGTCTCCGACTCGAGCGAGGATCTCAAAAGGCCCGATATAGCGAAGCTTCCCTTTCTTCTCGAAGCGAATCACACCCTTCATAGGTGAGACCTTCAGGAAGACGTGATCACCCACAGCATACTCGTGCTCTTGCCTCTTCCGGTCGGCATAAACCTTTTGCCTCTCCTGAGCAGCCTTGATCCTCTTCCGGATCTCATCAACCTAGGCCGAAGTCGTGCGAATAAACTCCGGGCCCATAATATTCCTGTCTCCAACTTCTTCGCAATAAAGGGGAGTCCGAAACTTTCGCCCATACAAAGCCTCGTACAGTGCCATCTTGATCGAAGAATGATAACTATTATTATAAGTCAACTCGACCAATAGAAGCAAATCCTCCCAAGTTAGGCTACGGTCCAAGACCACAGCCCTAAGAATGTCCTCCAAGTACTGGATAGTTCGCTCGACTGACCATCTGTCTGAGGGTGAAAGGTTGTACTGAACTCCAACCTTGTCCCCATGGCTCGGTGCAACGTCTTATACAACTGTCCGGTGAACTTCGCGTCTCGGTCGGACACAATCTCCACGGGCACCCCATGCAATCTAACAATCTCATTGACGAACAACTCGACGTAATCACTGGCCTTCATCGTTGTCCTAACAGGCAAGAAGTGGGCCGACTTCGTAAGTCGATCCACAATCACCCAAATGGAGTCATGTCCTTTCCTCGACCTCGGTAAACCTACCACGAAGTCCATACTTATACACTCCCATTTCCACATAGGGATATCAAGTGGACTCAAAATGCCTCTCAGTTTCTGGTGTTCAGCCTTCACTTGCTGACACACTAGACAACCATTCACAAATCTCGCTACTTGACATTTCATACCACGCCACCAGAAGGTCTTTCTCAAGTCTTGGTTCATCTTCGTACTACTAGGGTGAACGGAATAAGGAGCACTATGAGCCTCCTTCAGAATCTCATGTCGCAGTTCCCAAACTTTTGGTACACAAAGTCGCCCCTCGAAGACTAATGCACCATCGGTTGCAACTGCGAATCCTCCAATCCGTCCAGCTAAAGCCAACTCTCTCATCTGGCAAAGGAATCGGTTATTTGGCTGCTCGACTATAATCCTCTCAGCGTACCATGGTTCCTCCAACTCAATGCTTTGGCGACCACATTAGCTTTCCCCGGATGGTAGCTAATTTTGCAATCGTAGTCCTTCACCAGCTCTAACCATCTCCTCTGTCTCATTTTGAGCTCTTTCTGCGTGAAGATGTATTTCAAACTCTTGTGGTCCGTGAAGATTTCCACTTGCCTCCGTAAAGGTAGTGCCTCCAGATCTTAAGCGCATGAACCACTGCGGCAAGCTCCAGGTCATGGGTCGGATAGTTAACCTCGTGAGGCTTCAACTGCCTCGATGCATAAGCCACGACCTTCCCTTGCTGCATCAACACAGCCCAGAGCCATCTTCGAAGCCTCGCTATAAATAGTGAACTCTAAAGTCGGATCCGGTATGGTCAACACGGGCGCGGATGTGAGTCTCTTCTTCAACTCTAGAAAGGTCGACTCACACTGAGGGCTCCACATGAACTTGATGTTCTTCTTGGTTAAGTTCGTCAGCGGTTGGGCCACCTTCGAGAATCCCTCGATAAAACGCCGATAATATCCTGCCAGTCCCAGAAAACTGCGGATGTCACTAGCACTCTTCGGTGTCTCTCATTTGCTAACAACCTCAATCTTTCGCAGGTCTACCTTGATTCCCTTGGCCATGACAATGTGGCCTAAGAAAGCCACTCTATCCAGCCAAAACTCACACTTTGAGAATTTCGCATAGAGCTTCTCCCGACGAAGGGTCTCTAGCACTATTCTCAAATGCTCCTTATGCTACTCTATATCCCGGGAATACACCAAGATGTCGTCGATGAAGACGATGATGAAGCGGACCAAGTAAGGATGGAAAACACGGTTCATCAAGTCCATGAACACCGCAGGGGAATTACTCAACCCAAATGGCATAACCACGAACTCGATGATCGAATTTAGTTCAGAAGGCGGTCTTCGAGACATCGGACTCCTTGATCTTTAGCTGATGATAACCAGACCGCAGATCAATCTTGGAGAAGACACTGGCTACTCTCAACTGATCAAAGTGATCCTCGATTCTCGGCAAGGGATACTTGATCTTGACCTTCAAATTGTTCAACTCACGATAATTGATGCACATGCGCATCGAACCATTCTTCTTCTTCACAAACAGCACGGGCGCTCCGTAGGGTGAAACACTCGGTCGGATGAAACCAAGGTTCAGCAGCTCCTGGATTTGCGTCTTGAGTTCTTGCAACTCCTTCGGTGCCATTCGATAAGGGGCCTTTGAGACAGGTCCGGCTCCAGGCAGTAAGTCAATGGTGAATTCAACTCGTCGATTGGGCAGCCCACCTGGCAACTGGTCGGAGAAAACATCGGGGTACTCACATACGATTGATACGTCTGGCTTCTTCTCTTCTCATTCTCCAATCATGCTCACTAGGTAGCCTTGGCAACTACCCTTCGCTATTCTCTTCATGGCCTTTAGAGAGGATATGACCTTCGGCACGATTTTCGACATGGCGCCGTAAAACACGATCGACTCTCCATCGTTTGGGTGAAGCGTGACCTCCTTCTCTAAGCACCAGATGTCAGCACGATATTGGGTAAGCCAGTCCATGCCGAGGATGATGTCTAAATCCCGCATATCAATGATATAAGCATCTGCCTCTAACGTTCGGCCTCCAATCAAAATTTCAAGTCCCTGTATCATCGCATCGGTAGAGACCGTCTTTCCCGAAGCTAGACAAACCTCGAGAGCATCGACTCTACTAACACTATGGATTCCCAGAGACTCTAGGCATTGACGAGGGATGAAAGAATGCGCCGCTCCAGTATCACATAAAGCATAAATAGGCACATTCGATAAAGATAGCATGCCAGACATTGTACCTGCATTGTTGGTTGTCTCCTCCTGAGTAAGGGCATAAACTCAGGCTGGGGCTCGCTGCTGCTGCTATTGCTGTTGAGGCTGGGGCTGATTTGGCCTTTGGGGCGTTGGGAAAAAACGGGAGTAGTGGCCCTTCCTCTGGCAGTTGAAGCAAGTGATGTTGATAGCTCGACACATGTTGGCATCATGAATTCGTCCACATGCCCTACACTGTTGAGGTCCTCCTGGAATCTGACAGAGGGGTTGGGCATTCTACACCACAAGCTACTGCTGCTGAGGGTGGCGCAGGCCATGATTAGGGCGCTTGCCCTTCTTGCGGTTCTGCTGATCATTCTTCCTCTTGCCAGAGCTAGAGGATGGTGGAACAGTGGTGAAAGGGGCAAGATGCTGATAGAAAATCTGAGGAATGACAGGTGGCTGAGAGATGCGCGGAGGTGCAGTCTGAGTGGTCTGAGAAGCATGATAATAGGAGGGGATCGGAGCTATCAAAATCAGACAACTCTCAACCTCCTGAGCTCGCAGAACGGTATCAGCATAAGGCATTGCTCCATGCCTCCCTACGAGCTCTCGAATTCGCTGATTCAGCCCCTTCAGATACTTGCGATCATTCTTGGCATCAATATTCACCATCTCGCCAGCGAAGATACTCATGCGAGTGAAGTTGCGTGTATACTCATCCACGCTGGCGTTTCCCTGCATGAGGTGCCAAAACTCCTGCTCCATGCGATCCCGGAAACTCTGGGGCAGAAACTTGTCTCAAACAATCTCCTTCATACGCTTCCAGGTGAGACCTTCACGCTCCACCTCTGGCCTCAAGGCCCAGTAATCAATCCACCAGTCTGAAGCGTCCATCTTCATCTGGAAGCCAGCCAGAGAGACTCGCTGTGGCTTAGTGAGAGGGAGCACGGCGAAGATCTTATCTAACTCCTTCATCCACTCCAGCACAACAGTGGAACTCTTAGTCTCTGTGAAGGTAGGCGGATGCATGCTGACGAGACGATGGACACGGGGACGGAGACAGAAATGGCTGCCTGTTGCGAGAATTGCGTCTAGCCATGGCTCTACATTGAATAATCCGAAGAGTTAAGCACAACCAAAAATATCAATTCTAGAGTTCAACGCTTTAACACTAGAATTCAAATTATAATATGGTGGATGGTCCTAAGCCCCAATAATATAAACAAAACAACAAAACTCATACCTCGAGTTGGCGCGGCGAGACGAAGCGAGTGGTCAATGGTCATTAACACAATAACACTTAGAGATAGTCTACAAAAAGGCTGACTAGCTCTGATACCATACTGTAACGCCCCGTTTTATTTTAAAGAGTTTACCAAATTTATTTATAAAAATCAGAGTAAATTTTTCGCAAAATTCCAAAATTAAACTTTGAACTTAAACGGGCGCTTCTTGACTACCGACAAAATAAACAATTAAAAACAAACATCGGAACCTACACATGCATTCTAACAACATAATAATCAGACCAAGTCATAATAAATTTCCAAAACCAAATACAAAAGGTTCCAACATAATCCCATCAACATGATCAAATGTTTAGGCAGAAGCATCATAATTCATCGATAACAATTCAACATGAAATAAATAAATACGTAAGCAAAGACATGACGACCCAATGACCACCACTTGCTCGTCTCTAGCCGCCGCCGCCAACAATGCTCAACCTAAAGATAGGAAGAGAAAACAAGAGGACAAAACAACAATGGGGGTGCACTATGCTCACCAATACCGCACAATATATTTCGCATAAAGATTCAAAACCATAATCGAAGTATGCATAGAATCCATGTCTACTCCCTATACGGACCTATCACAAACCTCCTATGTACATACAACAACCTTCCGATCAGACATCGACAAGGAAGTAACCGGAAACCTTCCCTCCCTAGCTCGACATAGGCAAAGGGATCCTTTCCGGGAGGCAGTGGAGCTTTTTTTCCCCTCCCGACTAGGCAAATGGTTCAGGGCATCACCTCCCGACTAGGCAAACGGTTCATCGACCTCTCACTCTTTATGCATTCGTCAAAGGCACTACCAACGGGAATCCTAGACTAGGGTTCTCACGTATACAACAACTATTGAAAAGAGCATTTATACGAAATAACAAGTGCAATAATTATCGATACACAACACTGTACCCACCTGGAAGTAGCGGATAACACGAAAGCGAGACTCGGGTAAGTGGTGAGGTCAATACCTTAAAACACCTACACAAAATCCAGATAACTACTCGATTACAAACAATCCAACGGACACTTAAACTTAGTTGAAACATTTCAACTAAGTGGCTCGTGGAAAATCTCGTGGAGTTATCAAATATTTCACTAAACTCGGAACCAGGTCTTGGAAAATCACAAAATAGTCAAATAATGGTTGACCAAGTCAAATAAACAGTCAAAGGTCAACTATAGTCAAAGGCTCTAGAGAAAGTCCGAAAATCAGATTATGGACAGGCCTGGGCGCTGGCACGCGCGCACTGCCAGACACTGCTGGCCTATCGCACGGTGCCAGGCACTGCCAGCACTCGCGCGCTTCCGAGCACGGGCACGCTGCTGGGCGCGGGCTACTGGCGACCAGCACTATATGCCATCTCTCGGTTATATCAAAATCCAACAGGGAGTTTAACTCCAAAATTTAAAAACATAACATTCTGAAAAAAATAACCTCATATAAGAAAATTTTCACAAAATTTCACATTTGAAAAATATGAACGATATTTGAGAAATTAGGACAAATAGGGCACGTTATCAAGATGACCAGTCATCCTAACAAATTTGAATCTAAAATTTGAACACATGATATTACATGCTGAACCAAGACAATTCACCAATTTTCAGCTTAAACACATAATCATGCTATTTATGAAAATTAATAAAAATAATCAGTATTTTTGAACATGAACTTAACATCTGACCATATCAACGTTTCAAGACTTCAAATTTTTTATCACAAACATTACATCATACTCAGAGAAACATATAAAAATTCTAGACTTAAAAAATAAACATGTAATTTATGAAAATTGAAATAAGTTTCAGCCAAAAACCCGATTTTAATAAAACACCACTTACTGAATTCCAACATTTCTTATATTCTTGCTGCATCAAATATCACCCAAAATATGCACAATAACCAAGTTTCATGCATTTATAATGAAAATCCAATTTTATATGATTTATTGAATATTCTGCTGAAATGAATATATAATTATTTACCCTGTCAATTCAACTCCAATAATTATGACATTTTAAAAAAAAGTCAATACACATAACATGAGAAACATATTATAAATTTAGAATTTTTGGACAACTGAGCGATTTATCACGAATTTTACAAGTTCTAGCACACACATAATATTCAAAAATGCATAATTCAAAAATTATAAGCCCAAATTGCACAAGGCCAAATCCTTGTGTTAAGGACAAAAAGATGTTACATAATTCATGAGTTGGCCACGAGTTTTGATCAGATCTTAAAGGTTCACTACTAAACCTTATAGAACCAATATTGAACATTAAAATAAATAACATGAACATTCATAATTAAATCAAATAATTACTAAAACTAACATATACAACAACTATAGAACATAATAAGATATAATATAAGGGTTTAGTAACAATTTACCAAACACCTAAGGAGAGGTTGACGAACGTCCAATCCGGGGCAGGGAAATCGTCCGCGTGTTCGGCATTGGGGCGGCTCGCACGTCGAATGATGATGATCTCCGAGGCTCGTGACACGGACGTCAGCCAGCAGGTGCTCAAAGTGCTAAGGTTTGCGGGGAGCGGCAGTGACGAAGATCGCGTGTCCCGACTGCCGATAAGCCACAAACTAGTGCCTTGAATTGCCGATAGGTGTGTAGAGGTTCACAAACTGCACCCCTTTAAACGAATAAAATTGCAATAGAAATCAAAAGAAAACTAAGACAAAGTGTTTGAACAAATATTCGATTTTTTTGTTTTTTTATAGAATTGATGATTAAAAATAACATGGGGAAGGGCCTTTATATAGACACAAATTATATCTAGTTCTAATCAACCTAGTACTCTAATAAAGCAATAAAATATTAGGAATCCTAAACAAGCTAGAAATCATGAAGGAAGAAGGAAACAAAATAACTTCGCTTGCACTCCAAGCACTTCTCTTGGCCGCCCAAACCAACCGCCTGCGCCTTTCCATAGTCCTCGAGAACTAGGGCGCTGCCTCTGCCGCGCGTGCGCTGCTGTCCAGCGTGCCGCGCACGCCAGCGCTCCCTGCGCCGACCTTGCGCGCGTGGTTGCTCGCCAGCCCCGCGTTGCCGCTTACCTCGACGCATAAGGTCTCGCAGGCCTACCGCGCGCGTGTCTCCTTGCTGCGCAACTTGCGCGTGACTTCCTCCACAGCCAACCTGTCGCGCACGTCGCTTCCACTGCCCGACTGTTTGCAAGCCTCGAGGATTAGGGCCTTGCTCCCCGGGCGTGCGCGCTCTCCTTCGATGCCTGCGTTCGCTGTGCTCGTCGCTTGCGCGCCATTGCTCGCTCCTATCTACTGGCCATCCTTGCGTGCCTTGCGCGCACTCCACTTGAGAGCGCGCACCTCAGCCGTCCCACGCACTAACCTACTTCGTGCAAGATAGGCGTGACTCGCGGCATTCTTGAGCTGCCCCTAGCCACATTCGCATCATTCCCGTCCCCTTCAAGTGTGTCCTTGTCCTCGAGGACGAAATTTGGGAATTGATCATGCATCTCATCTAAGTCTTCCCATGTGGCCTCTTCCAATGGCAACTCTTTCCATTCAACTAGTACTTCCCAACGATATCGTCCCGCTTTCCTCACTTGGCGATACTCAATTGCTCGACTTGGTCACAATATGATGTTGGGTTCTGTTAGGAACGTCAAACAACATGCACAGTATTGAACTTTAT
>CACSLK010012206.1:14849098-14859327 GCA_902706635.1 Striga hermonthica
AACTTATTGAGGAGTCTTTTGAGCCCAATTGACCCTAGGGTAATCCAAGTCAAAGTCATTTTGTCCTTAGCCAAAGTGGGTGCATGTGCATGCATTATTTTAATGCACATGTGTAAGTTTATGTCCCCCATTCACCTTGTGTCCGACCAGAGCCTTTATCCTCTTCCAAGATGCTCTGAAAACCTCCTCAAATTCCACCCAAGTCATCCCCAATGCAGCCCCGAGTCCCTAGGTGCACATGAAGTGGGAAAAGAGCACTTAAAATGTGTCTCCCATGAGCTACCTAGTGAAATCCGCCCAAGACTCCATTTAACCTCATTCTTCAGCAAGTAAAAACTCTTGGATACTTAAAAAATTTCACCCAAACTCAGCCATATAGAGAGAGATAGCCGAGAGCCTTGCATGCATGCGCCTAGGCCCGATAAAGAGGAGCACCGAGCCATCTCTTGTGCTAGCCAAGTTTTGCTGCACCAAGCCGAGTTCATATCATCTCTGGGAGTATAAGGAGCTTAGAGAAGCCACCATCTTCAGCTTATAGGCCACCAAGTCAAGCCACGGCGTATAGCGACCCGAGGAGACCCGAGTTAAGGGCTTGAGTCTCATTTTCGACTTCGGTGAAAGTTAGCTCATGCTATCTTTTTATCCTAGCTATAACATGATATTTTAAGATTTATCATGTAGAGAAATCATGTTTTGCTCGGGTAGAATATGAGTTTCGGATTTTTAAAGCATAAAGCCTTAAAATCGGACTTTTCGTTGCATGCATGTTTAGGCTGAGTTCTTGAGCTTAAAAATCCTTATAAATCATGAGTAATATGGGGTTAAAACAATTTCTTAAAATAAGTAAGGGTGCTCGGTCATCTAGAGCTCTATTGTTTTCGAGGAAATAAGCCTCCGAACCACATTGTTATGCATGTTTGATGAACCCTCATTAATATCGTGTTAGGGATGTGGACTATGGAACATTTATGAGTCTTTCGTCTCATGGTGAAGGCCTTAGATGTTTTTGTTGAGTATTTGGTCATATATGTATTTTTGAATCGGGAGTTGCTGCTGATTTTTATAAAAATCATCATAAATCGTGTGTTCGTCCGATTGCTGTGAAATTTAAATTGTATGACCTTATTTTGGTATGTTATGTGGTGTAAAAGTTTCAGGTCGAAATAATATCTGTAGCTAGGTCAAATGTCAATTTGAAATTCTGGACAGAAACTTCAAAAAATCATTAATATTTGTATCCTCGGTATTTTGATGTGATTTTTGGTGAGTGACATTATTCTAGTGTTATGTGTCTTGTGTCCAAATTTTATTTAAAAATTCCAAGGATTGCCCTGAGAACTTGTAAACTCATATTTGCATCGTTTTTTCGTAAAATTGGTTGCTCAGGTTAAACTGAGGTCTTGAGTATAAAACTTGGTGAAAACGTGTCTTTCTGAGTCTATTTCTATGTGTAAAAATTTAAAGTCAATCGGTCGAGTGAATTTGAAAAATGATCGGGTCCATTTGGATTACTGCCTGTCTGCCGGGCCTGGTGCGCTGCTGCCAGCGCGTAGGCCAGCGTGATGCGGAAGTGGCTAGGCAGCTCAAGAACACCGCAAGTCGAGCTTACCATGCGCGCAAGAGGCATGCACGGGCGATGGTAGAAGTGCGCGCACTAGAGCGTAGTGCGCGCGAGACGGGCGAAGATAGGCTGCACGCGGATGTGCGGGCGGTGTGCACGGCTTGCATGCGTGGCGTAGGTGGGCAGGACGTGCGTAGCGCGGGGTTGATGGGCGCGCGTGCGGAAAGGTCGGGCACGGGGGAGGCACGCGCAGCGGACGAGGCCACATGCCTCGAGGCATGCGGAAAGGCGGGTGATGCGGAAGTGGCTAGGCAGCTTAAGAACGCGGCAAGCCGAGCCTATCACGCACGCAAGAGACAAGCACGAGTAACGGAAGAAATGCGCGCACTTGAGCATAGTGCGCGCAAGGGGTGCGAAAAGGGCTTGGTAATGGGCAAGAACGATCGCACATGCACGATGAGCGAGCAGGGCCTGGCCAGCGGGTACGCGCGGTTGGCACACGCAAGCGGAACACAGGCGGCTGGCGAGGACGCGCGCACGTTGAGCGCAGCGAAGCAGCACGCGAGGAACGCGGGCGATGCACGAGTACGCGCGGGGCGCGAAACCCCATTCCTTGAGGAATGCGGACTGGCGGCAGGTCACGCGCTGGGGGCAGGCACGCGAGGCGCTGGAGTGCTGACCACGCCTGGTGGCAAGGCACGCACGGAAGGCGGTGCCCTAGTCCTCAAGGACTAGGGCGTGGGCAGGGACAGCGCGCGGTAAGACGGCACGCAAATAAGGCGGTTGGACGAGGCGTCCGCGTGCGAGAGAGTTTGAGTGGAGTGCAAGTCAAGTTGTCTCCATCTTACATTAAGAGATCTAGATTGTTTAGGATACTTAATATTTTATTGCTTTATTTGATCCCTAGGTAGATTAGGCTTAGATATAATTTTATGCCTATATAAAGGCCCTTACCACTCGGGTATCTATCGCACGTGGATGAGGATAGCCAACACTTTCTTCTGGTCGGGACAACAAAGTACCGTTCGAGACTACACAGCACGGTGCGATGACTGCCAGCGCACTAAATCTGACGCACGACGACCGAGTGGGCTATTGCAACCTCTACCAGTACCCGAGGCAATCTGGGAGGACATTACTATGGATTTCATCGAGGGGTTGCCGAATTCTAATGGGTTTGACAGTGTTATGGTTGTGGTGGATCGTCTCACGAAGTATGCTCACTTCATACCCATTACCCATCCTTACACCGCGAAGTCAATTGCCAGGTTGTTTGTGGAGTACGTGATGAAATTGCATGGGGCACCTCGATCCATCGTCTCTAATCGAGACCGGATTTTTATGAGCAGCTTTTGGTCTGAATTCTTCAAGTTGCAAGGAACTAAGTTATCTATGAGCTCAGCCTACCACCCACAGACAGACGGGCAAACTGAGGTAACCAACCGAACCCTTGAGCAGTATTTGAGATGCTACGTCCATCAATTCCCAAAGCGGTGGGAAAACTTTTTGCCTTGGGCTGAGTATTGGTACAACACCATTTACCACGAGTCGACCAAGATGACGCCATTTGAGTTGGTATACGGGCGAAAACCTCCAACGTTGATCAATTATTCGGAGGGGAGTACGGTCAACGATGAGGTTGGTCGAGAACTAGAGGAACGAGATTTGATGTTACGTGAGCTGAAGAGAAATCTCGAAGGCTCAATTAACCGAACCAAAGCCTTCGCAGATGGAAAAAGGCGTGAGGAAAATTTTGTACCAGGTGAATATGTCGACCTAAAGCTACGACCATTCAGACAGCGCACAACAGCACAAAGAGCCGCCACTAAATTAGTGGTACGCTACTATGGGCCTTATCAGATTCTGAAGCGCATCGGACAGGTAGCATATCGCCTAGAGTTACCCGAAAGTTTGCAAATTCACCCAGTTATCCATGTCTCACAACTCAAGAGAAGCTTGGGAGAAGCGCAGAAGTATTGTGTGGAGTTACATGCAACCACAACCGATGGTAGGGCCATAGTTCAACCAAAACGAGTGATTGAGTACCGTAAGGTAAAGAGAGCAGAGCGCTACCGATGGGAAGTACTAGTTGACTGGGAGGAATTGCCATCTGAAGAAGCCACGTGGGAAGATCTTGAAGAGATGCGAGACCAGTTCCCGAACTTCATCCTTGAGGACAAGGAATCACTTGAAGGGGACGGGAATGATGCGGAAGTGGCTAGACAGCTCAAGAACGCGGCAAGCCGAGCCTATCACGCACGCAAGAGACAAGCACGAGTAACGGCAGAAATGCGCGCACTTGAGCATAGTGCACGCAAGGGGTGCGAAAAGGGCTTGGTAATGGGCGAGAACGATCGCACATGCACAATGAGCAAGCAGGGCCTGGCCAGCGGGTACGCACGGTTGGCACACGCAAGCGGAACACAGGCGGCTAGCGAGGACACGCGCACGTTGAGTGCAGCGAAGCAGCACGCGAGGAACGCGGGTGATGCACGAGTACGCGCGGGGCGCGAAGCCCCACTCCTTGGGGAATGCGGACTGGCGGCAGGTCACGCGCTGGGGCAGGCGCGCGAGGCGCTGGAGTGCTGACCATGCCTGGTGGCAAGGCACGCGCGGAAGGCGGTGCCTTAGTCCTCAAGGACTAGGGCGTGGGCAGGGACAGCGCGCGGTAAGACGGCACACAAGTAAGGCGGTTGGACGAGGCGTCCGCGTGCGAGATAGTTTGAGTGGAGTGCAAGTCAAGTTGTCTTCATCTTACATTAAGAGATCTAGATTGTTCTGGATACTTAATATTTTATTGCTTTATTTGATCCCTAGGTAGATTAGGCTTAGATATAATTTTGTGCCTATATAAAGGCTCTTACCCTATGTTATTTTTCATCATCCAAGAAAACAATAGAAGTCTAGAACTTTGTTCTTCCAACTTTGCTTTAGTCTTTTCACCAGAATACTATTGCAATTTTATTCGTTCCAAGAGGCGCGGTTGTGGCTCGAAGAACACTATCGGCGATTCAAGGCGCGGGATAGCGGCTTATCAGCAGTCGAAAAACACGATCCTCATCACCGGGGCAGCACGCGCGCGGGGAAGCAGCCGGGGCCAAAGGCGTGCGCAACACGGCCGATGGGAAAGGACGCGCGGGGCGCGATGCCGCAGTCCTCGAGGAGTGCGGACTGACGGGTGACCACGCGCGAAGGGGCGGCGCAGGCAACGTTGGCGTGGGCAGCACGTTGGGCGCCGCTGTACGCGCGCATTGAGGCGGCGCGCCCTAGTACCGTAAGGACTAGGCGACGCGGGCGGTTGGGCGTAAGGCGGTCGCGTGCAAAGGGCCGAAGAGAGAGGGTTTGAGTGGAGTGCAAGCCAAGTTGTTTCCATCTTACATTATGAGATCTAGATTGTTTAGGATACTTAATATTTTATTGCTTTATTTGATCCCTAGGTAGATTAGACTTAGATATAATTTTGTGCCTATATAAAGGCCCTTACCCCATGTTAATTTTCATCATTCAAGACATCAATAGAAATCTAGAACTTTGTGCTTCCAACTTTGCTTTAGTCTTTTCACCAGAATACTATTGCAATTTTATTCGTTCCAAGAGGCGCGGTTGTGGCTCGAAGAACACTATCGGCGATTCAAGGTGCGGGTTAGCGGCTTATCGGTAGTCGAAACACACGATCCTCATCATTGGTGCTTTCATTGAGAGATGTTGATCGTGTGTTCTTCTTCTACCCCATTCCCTTTCTTTTTCTTTTCGTTTTTCGTCCCCCTATCAAAAAAAAAGAAAAAAAACTTTCGTTCATCATCACCATCATCGTCCCAACCACGAGTCCACAAAGCCAAGAACGGAGAGAAGAAAGAAAAGCCATGGCCAACAAGGAGATGAAGGATAAGATCGATAATCTTTACATCCAGATGCGGAGTATGAGCGAGGTTATGGAAGGAAGGCTTGGATCGCTTGACGAAAGTCAAAACAATACCAACGCCGTTGTCACACGACTCGAACAGCGATTAGAGGAAGTTTTGCGTGCACTCCAGCAGCAACCACCTCACCGCGACGATCCCCCAAGGCGCGAACCCCGCCGGCACGACGAGTACGCTGATCACACACCATCCCCATGGCGCGAGGATCGACGCGAGCAACGGCGCGCACACGAATAGAAGGAGGGTCGACGACGCGAGCGTTACGAACACGAGGAGGATTTCGATCAGCGGTCGCAAGCGTCCACCTACCGTGAGCGGCCTAAGCCCGACAAGTCGAGGTTCGTAATGTCCATCTTCACGGGTAGTGATCCGGAGGCTTGGCTCAACCGAATCGCGCAATATTTCGAACTGAATGAAACCGACAGCCACGATGGTGTAAGGTACACAGCATTCTACTTAGATGGTGAGGCCAACGTATGGTGGCAGTGGCTTTCCCGGATCTACCGTAGGCGGCAACAGGTCATTACATGGGCTGATTTTGGGAGAGAATTGCTTACTCGATTTGGCACGCCCGATTACCATAATTATAATGAGGCTCTCGCACGAATCCGACAGACAGGCAATTTGCGTGAATACATCAAGGAGTTTGAACGACTAGCCTGTCGCGTGCGAGATTGGTCTGAAGATGTGCTAGTAGGAGCCTTCGTAGCTGGACTGAGATTCGATCTAGCCGAAGAAGTCCGACTGGAGCGGCCGGACACGATGCATAACTCCATGGAGGTGGCCCGCTGACGAGAAGACCATCTAGTCGCTACGCGAAGGGGACGGACGGATGTGCGGTACGCCGACACGCGACGCACGGGGCCGAACCAAGCCACGGCCGGCGCACGGCCGATCGTCAACAATCAGCCAGTGGGGTCGATAGTGAGGCGGCTGTCTCCCGAGGAAGTTAAACGTCGACGTGAGAAAGGCTTATGTTTCAAGTGTGAGGAGAAGTTTACACCAGGTCATCAGTGTAAGCAAGCCTTTGTGATCGAAGTTGCTAATCCTAATGAGGAAGGATCTGAGGACGAGGAGGAACCACATCATGATATCGTAGTTGAGGGGCCTGACGAAGAAGCAGAAATCTCAATGCACGCGATGGCTGGGATACGAGGGCCTCGAACGATGCGATTGCCGGCCTGGGTCAAGGATCGGAAGGTGGTGGTGCTAGTAGACAACGGGTCATCACACAACTTCATCAATGCCGACTTGTCCCAGAAGCTGAACTTACCAACCACGAATATCGAACCTTTTGAGGTACGAGTAGCCAATGGTGAGAGGCTGCAATGCACTAAATCCTTCCGGAAGGTGCCAATCAGGTTCAGCGGAGTTACGGTAAAGGCTGATCTCTATGCCTTACCCCTGGTTGGGCCGGATGTCGTCCTAGGAGTACAATGGCTCGAAGGGTTAGGCAAGGTGACCACCGACTATCGAACATGAATTATGGAATTCAACGCCGGAGGTCAGCAAGTCACACTGAGTGCGGGCAATGAAAAAGGTGCCAAAGAATTAGGGCTTAAGAGTATTGAGAAGGTTTGGCGGGGTGGAGGCCAAATGTTTGCCGTAGTAGTGGAGAAGACTGAGGCGCACATAGATCAAGAGGAGCAATAACAGGGAGATGTGCACGAGCTTCTCCAGGAATTTGAGGGAGTACTGGGCGAACCTAAGGGACTACCCCCACACCGGGAGTTCGATCATCGCATACCGCTGATCAATGAGCAGCATGCCATACACGTTCATCCTTATAGGTATGCTCACTTTCAGAAAACCGAGATCGAACGGCAAGTGGACGAGATGCTTGAATCAGGACTAATACAGCATAGCAAGAGTCCGTTTTCTTCTCCAGTCCAGTTAGCCAAAAAGAAAGACGACACGTGGAGGTTCTGTACTGACTACCGAGCTCTGAACGCTGCGACCATCGAGAATTGATTTCCTATCCCGAGCGTTGATGACATGCTCGATGAGTTAGCCGGGTCACGCTATTTCTCTAAGCTCGATCTGAGAGCTGGTTACCATAAGATTCGACTCCACAAAGCCGACATTCCAAAGACAGCATTTCGTACGCACCAGGGGCACTATGAGTATCTTGTTATGCCATTCGGATTATGCAACGCCCCATCCACTTTCCAGTTCGCCATGAATTCTATCTTCAAGGAGTATCTGCGTAAGTTCGTTCTGGTATTCTTTGATGATATCCTGATCTATTCGAAGTCATGGGGCGAACATCTTGGGCATTTGAGAGTAGTGCTCGAAATTCTGGAGGCCAACTCATTCCACATAAAGCCATCCAAATGTTCTTTTGGGCAGATGATGGTTGAGTATTTGGGGCACTTCATATCACACGAGGGCGTGAAGGTCGATCCACGAAAGATTGAGGCTATGGTCGATTGGCCTAAGCCAACAAGTCTCACGCAGTTGAGAGGATTCCTAGGGCTCACGGGCTACTACCGAAAGTTCGTGAAAGATTATGGAACCATCGCCAAGCCATTGACAGAGATGACTAAGAAAGGCGGGTCCACATGGACCGAAGCTAGCGAGGAGGTGTTTGGAAAACTAAAAAAAGCCATGACTACAACGCCAGTACTCGCCATGCCCAGGTTTGATGTCTTGTTCGAGGTACACACCGATGCGAGTGACATTGGAATTGGAGATGTGCTAGTGCAAGAGGGATGACCCCTAGCCTATCTCAGCAAGACACTGGGCACTACTCGGTTGGGTCTATCGGTGTACGTGAAGGAGATGCTAGCAGTTGTCGAGGCTGTAAGGTGCTGGAGGCCTTATCTGTTGGGCCGACGTTTTCAGATTGTTACCGACCAACAACCGCTTAAGCATCTATTGGAGCAAAGGATTGTTACCCCCGAGCAACAGAAGTTTGTATCTAAGCTTATGGGGTTTGACTTCGAGATAATATATCGACCGGGTCGACATAATGCAGTAGCCGACGCACTATCCCGACGAACACATGTAGCCGAGTTGAGTGCTATCACTGGGCCTACTTGGACCATTTGGGAAGAGATCAGGAAGGCGCAAGTAGAGGACACCCATTGCCAGGAGCTGCGCCAATCGATAGAAGCAGGTAAGACAACTGCTATCGACTACGAGTTGCATAATGGTCTACTTCTACACCGAGGTCGAGTCTATGTTCCCGATGGGCAGTTACGGGAGCAGATCATGCAGCACTTCCATGACTCTAAGGTTGGAGGCCACTCGGGTATCTATCGCACGTGGATGAGAATAGCCAACACTTTCTTCTGGCCCGGACAATAGAGTACCGTCCGAGACTACATAGCACGATGCGATGATTGCTAGCGCACTAAGTCTGACTCACGACGACCGAGTGGGCTATTGCAACCGCTACCAGTACCCGAGGCAATCTGGGAGGACATTACTATGGATTTCGTCGAGGGGTTACCGAATTCTAATGGATTTGACGGTGTTATGGTTGTGGTGGATCGTCTCACGAAGTATGCTCACTTCATACCCATTACCCACCCTTACACCGCAAAGTCAATTGCCAGGTTATTCGTGAAGTATGTAATGAAACTACATGGAGCACCACGATCCATCGTCTCTGATCGAGACCGGATTTTTATGACCAGCTTTTGGTCTGAATTCTTCAAGTTGCAAGGGACTAAATTATCTATGAGCTCAACCTACCACCCACAGACATATGGACAAACTGAGGTAACCAACCAAACCCTTGAGCAGTATTTGAGGTGCTACGTCCATCAATTCCCAAAACGGTGGGAAAACTTTTTGCCCTAGGCTGAGTATTGGTACAACACCACCTACCACGAGTCGACCAAGATGACGCCATTTGAGTTGGTATACGGGCGAAAACCCCCAACGCAGATCAATTATTCAGAGGGGAGTACGATCAACGATGAGGTTGGTCGAGAACTAGAGGAACAAGATCTAATGTTGCGAGAATTAAATAAAAATCTCGAAGGCTCAATCAACCGAACCAAAGCCTTCGCAGATGGGAAAAGGCGTGAGGAAAATTTTGCACCAGGTGAATATGTCTACCTAAAGCTACGACCATTCAGACAGCGCACAACAACACAAAGAGCCGCCACTAAATTAAGCGTTCGCTATTACGGGCCTTATCAGATTCTGAAGCGCTATGGTCAGGTAGCATATCGCCTAGAGTTACCGGAAAGTTCGCAAATTCACCCAGTTATCCATGTCTCACAACTCAAGAGAAGTTTGGGAGAAGCGCAGAAGTATTGCGAGGAGTTACCTGCAACCGCAACCGATGGAAGGGTCATAGTACGACCAAAACAAGCGATTGAGTACCGTAAGGTAAAGAGAGCAGGGCGCTATCGTTGGGAAGTACTAGTTGACTGGGAAGAGTTGCCATCCGAGGAAGCCATGTGGGAGGATCTTGAAGAGATACGCGAACAGTTCCCGAACTTCATCCTTGAGGACAAGGAATCACTTGAAGGGGACGGGAATGATGCGGAAGTGGCTAGGCAGCTCAAGAACGCCGCAAGTCGAGCTTACCATGCGCGCAAGAGGCAGGCACGAGCGACGTCAGAAGTGCGCGCACTAGAGCATAGTGCGCGTGAGACGGGCGGAGATAGGCTGCACGCGGATGTGCGGGCGGTGTGCGCGGCTGGCATGCGTGGCGTAGGTGGGCAGGACGTGCGTAGCGCGGGGTTGATGGGCGCGCGCGCGGAAAGGTCAGGCGCGGGGGAGGCACGCGC
>CACSLK010012206.1:14860745-14883834 GCA_902706635.1 Striga hermonthica
CACGCTTTTCATCTTGTGCTCATCCCCACCTGCTCTTCACCGATGCAGGTTAAGAAGGAGCAGGGTGACGAGGAGAGGCGAGTGGGTCGGTCATCATGTTATGCATTTATTACTTCCGTAGAATAATTAAGGCTTTTATGGACCTTTATGTGAAAACTTGTTTAAAACCTTTTTCCGAAACGTAAGACTTGTTTGTTTTTGGAAAACTTGTGGAACCCTGATGTTGGGTGTGATGGTATGGTTTAAGTATATTCATGTTTGAGAATTATGTCTCACGTTATGCTTTGGTTAATGAAAACCATTCGTGAAAACTGGGTAATGAATCCCCGTGGACCCAGATAAGACTTGGGTTACGAAATATGTTGTTTAACAACCATTAGATTTCGAAAATAATCTCGAAAATTTTATACTGATTTTTGGAAAGTCCGGAATTTCTGTAAAATCAAAGTGGGGTGTCACAGTTTGGTATCAGAGCCAGTTTATGTTTCTGTAGACTGGTTCATATGTGGTTATGTGTTTAGACCTTGTAATATGACCACTCGTCTCCGTCACTCCGCGCTGCTTAAGGTATGTTTTGTTTAAGTATTAATGAAAATACTTAATATGTAAATGATGCACATGTAGCAATGAAACTACTTGTGATGAACTTGTGATTTGGGGCTTAGGATCTTTCCACCTTGATTTTATCGAACTCTAGTGTTTATTGGCGAACTCTAGACTTCTGTAATATTGATTATATTTCGGCTTATTCAATGTAGAAGCATGAATACCTGCAAAAACCGTAATTGTCAGCCATCTCCGCAACCTTCTCCTCCTCGTCAGCACTTGGCCCCTCCGGCCATGGACCTTACTCAGCTTATCATTCAGTTTCAGAGGATGAATGCACCAACCTTTGCGAGGACTGAGAACCCCACAACGGTGCTAGAGTGGATCAAAGAACTGGACAAGATCTTCACTGTACTTCCCCTCCCTGACCGTCAGCGGGTATCCCTTGCAGCTTACCAGATGCAGGAGGATGCTTCCGACTGGTGGATTGACCACTGGGCTCGGAGGCCAGAGGCGGAGCTCCATGCACTCTCTTGGGAGCAAATGAAGATGATGGTGCGCAACAAGTTCCTTCCCCAGAGCTTTTGGGACAGGATGGAGCATGAGTTCTACCATTTGCAGCAGGGCAGCTCCACAGTGGATGAGTATATCTGCACTTCCACCCGAATGTGCCTTTTTGCGGGCGACACAGTGAACACTGTGCCAAAAAGGCCCGCAAGTTTCTCAAGGGGCTCAACCAGAGGATTCGTGAACTGGTGGGAAGTCACGGACTGATGTCCTATGCAGATACCGTGAGTAGGGCTCAGGAGGTTGAGAGCTGTCTCATTCCATTGGCTCCAGTTCTTTCTTATTATCATGCTTCCCAGCCTACTCAGATCGTTGTCCAGCATGCTAAGCCCATCTCATCTGTGCCGCCCGGCTCTAGTTCGGGCAAGAAGAAGTCCGACTTCCAGAACAAAAAGAAAGGAAAAAAAGGGAATTTTGATAGGCACGACAATCGATCCTCCACTGGCCAAGCCTGCCCGAAATGCGGTAGATCCCACAACAGTGAGTGCCTAGCTAGCCAGCGCACTTGTTTCAACTGCAACCGCCCGGGACAATATGCCAATGTTTGTCGTGAGCCCAAGAGGCAGCAGCAGTTTCCCCCGCAACAGCAGCAGCTTCCCCCACCGCCACCTCATCAGCAGCAGCAACAGTCCCCACCGTTCCAGCAGAAGACTGGGGGTCAGGCCCGTGTCTATACCATCACCCATGATGAGGCCGCTCGCAACACAGGTACCATGTCTGGAATGCTTTCGATATCCCATGTGCCTGTTTTTGCTTTATGTGATACCGGTGCTACCCACTCCTTTATTTCTTCTCGTTGCTTGGAGGCCTTGTCTATTAGCACTGTGCACGCTTGTGATCCTCTCGAGGTTAGTTTGGCCTCGGGAAAAATTATTATCTCTGATTCAGTGGTTCGCAATCTTCCTATCTGTATTGGTGGTCGAGTTTTAGAGGCCGACATCTATGTAATTGATATGCGAGACTTCAACGTGATCTTGGGCATGGACTGGCTCATCCATTACCGAGCCGATATACGGTGCCAGGAGCGCGAAGTCACCCTCTATCCCGTTTCCGATCAGTCTGTTGTGTTCTTTGGGGTGAGTTCGAGGACTGTGCCTCGGGTCATCTCTTCTATGCAAGCTAGGAAGAGCCTTTCCAAGGGTAGCTGTCAAGGCTATCTTGTTTCCATGGTATCCGACGATGTTGATGAGCGGGTACCCGAGCGAGTCTCTATTGTTTGCGAGTACCTCGACGTCTTTCCTAATGACTTACCCAGAGGACCACCAGACCGCCAAGTGGAGTTCACCATTGATCTAATTCCCGGAGCCGGCCCCGTTTCTAAGGCCCCTTATCGTATGGCACCGAAGGAGCTTCAAGAGCTCAAGGCCCAGATCCAGGAGTTGCTTAAGCTCGGTTTTATTCGTCCGAGTGTCTCGCCGTGGGGTGCGCCCGTCCTATTCGTGAAGAAGAAAGATGGATCTATGCACATGTGCATTGACTACCGGGTGTTGAATGCCCTTACAGTCAAGAACAAGTACCCCCTTCCCCGTATTGAGGACCTTTTCGACCAGCTGAGAGGAGCCAGCGTCTTCTCAAAAATTGACTTGCGTTCTGGCTATCATTAGATGAAGATCCAGGAGTCGGATATTTCTAAGACTGCTTTCCGTACCCGCTAAGGCCACTATGAGTTCGTAGTCATGCCGTTCGGACTCAGCAATGCCCCAGCCGTTTTCATGGACCTTATGAATAGGGTATTTCATCCTTTCTTGGACCAGTTTGTCATTGTGTTCATCGACGACATTTTGGTCTATTCCCGGGACATCGATCAGCACAAGGAGCATTTGAGGATTGTGCCGGAGACTCTTCGCCGCGAGAAGTTGTATGCTAAGTTCTCGAAGTGCGAGTTCTGGCTGAACCGTGTGGCATTCCTTGGCCACATTGTGACAGCTCGAGGCATTGAGGTGGATCCCAGCAAGATTGAGACTGTGAGAAAATGGGATACGCCAAGAAGTGCTGCAGATGTTCGTAGTTTCCTGGGGTTAGCAGGATACTACAGGAGGTTTATCGAGGGCTTCTCGAGGATAGCCCAACCACTGACCAACCTTACGAAGAAAGCCGTGAGGTTTGATTGGAGTCCTCAGTGCGAGGAGAGTTTCCAGGAGTTGAAGAGGAGACTCATTATCGCGCCTGTCCTATCTATACCCGACCCTACTTTGGAGTTCACCATCTATAGTGATGCTTCGAAGATGGGTTTGGGATGTGTCCTTATGCAGCAGGGGAAAGTCGTAGCCTATGCTTCGAGGCAGCTGAAGCCTCACGAGCAGAACTACCCCACTCATGATCTTGAGTTAGCTGCAGTTGTCCACGCCTTAAAGATTTGGCGGCACTACCTCTATGGAGGCAAGTGTGAGATCTTTACCGACCACAAGAGCCTAAAGTACATTTTCACTCAGAAGGAGCTAAACATGAGGCAACGTAGGTGGTTAGAGCTGGTCAAGGACTACGACTGCACCATTAGCTATCACCATTGGAAAAGCTAACGTGGTAGCCGATGCCCTTAGCCGGAGGAGTTATGGCCAGTTGTCTTGTTTATTCACCAGGCAGGATGTTCTTCTTCGGGAGTTCGAGCGATTACAGTTAGAGACAGTGGAGTCGACCTTGACAGCCGGGGGCGTGTTGGCCTCTTTGGTTGTGGGACCGACTCTTCGAGAGAGGATAGTCGCCAAGCAACCGAATGACCGTTTCCTATGCCGGATGAGAGAGTTGTCGGAAGCCGGTAGAATTGGTGGATTCGCAGTTGCATCTGATGGGGCCTTGGTCTTCGTGGGTAGACTTTGTGTCCCGAAGGTGTGGGAGCTGCGAAGGGACATTTTGAGAGAGGCCCATAGTGCCCCGTACACCATCCATCCTGGTAGAACGAAGATGTATCAGGACCTGAGGAAGTCTTTCTGGTGGCGAGGCATGAAGAGGCAGGTAGCAAAGTTCGTGGATGGGTGCCTGGTGTGTCATCAAGTGAAGGCTGAGCGCCAGAAACTGAGAGGGTTGTTGCAGCCCCTTGAGGTTCCCTTGTGGAAGTGGGAGTGCATCACCATGGATTTCTTTGTGGGACTGCCGAAGTGGAGGGGCGGGTATGATTCGATTTGGGTGATAGTGGATCGCCTTACGAAGTTTGCCCATTTTCTGCCAGTCCGGACGACCATGAAGGCGAGTGATTACGCCGAATTGTTCGTCAAGGACATTGTTAAGCTTCATGGAGTGCCCGTGGAGATTGTTTCGGATCGAGATACCAAGTTCACATCCCAGTTCTGGAGGACGTTGCACCGAGCCATGGGGACGAGGTTGGAGTTCAGTACAGCCTTTCACCCCCAGACAGATGGTCAGTCGGAGCGTACGATCCAGTACTTGGAGGATATATTGAGGGCTGTGGTTTTGGACCGAAGCCTGACTTGGGAGTATGCCCTTCCGCTAGTCGAGCTGACCTATAACAACAGCTACCACTCTTCGATCAAGATGGTCCCGTACGAGGCTTTGTACGGACGTAAGGTCCGGACTCCTTTGTATTGGGATGAGGTTGGAGAGAGGAGGATCACGGGTCCAGATTTTGTCCAGAGTGCTGGAGCGACAGTTGAGGAGATCCGGAGGACAATCAGGTCTGCCCAAGAGAGACAGAAGGTTTATGCCGATCGGGAGAGGCAAGAGCATGTTTATGCAGTGGGAGATCATGTCTTCTTGAAGGTTTCACCCATGAGAGGTGTGATTCGCTTCGGGAAGAAGAAACTTAAACCTCACTATATTGGGCCGTTCGAGATCCTCGATCGAGTTGGGAACTTAGCGTATCGGTTGGCTTTACCACCAGACTTGTCGGGTGTGCACGACGTGTTCCATGTCTCCATACTTCGGAGGTATGTGCATGATCCCGATCATGTGGTGGACTTCGGCGAGCTGCAGGTCGAGCGAGACCTTACCTATGAGGAGGTGCCGGTAGCTATCCTGGACCGGAAGGTCCATCAGCTGAGGAACCAGGCAGTGAGCATGGTAAAGGTGTTGTGGAGCCGACACGATGAGACTGAGGCGACTTGGTAGAGGGAGGACGGTATTAGGAGGCGTTATCCGAACTTTATGGTTTGAGTTCCCCTCTGTATATTTATTTTTAGTGCCTTCTAGTTGTTTTGTTTTGAATTTCGAGCACGGAATTCTTTGTAAGGTGGGTAGACTGTAACGCCCCGTTTGATTATGAATTATTGGAGATTATTATTATTATTATTATTATTATTATTATTATTATTATTATTATTATTATTATTATTATTATTATTATTATTATTATTATTTTGTTGTTCAAGTCAAGCTGAGGTCAAACCGAACACTTAGAAATAATTTCCAAGTCATTTGGCCCTAAGAAGCTCGCCAGGCCAGCACATCCCGCGCACAGGCAGCCCAGCGCGCGCAGGCAGCCCATGATGAGGATCGTGTATTTCGACTGTCGATAAGCCGCTAACCCGCGCCTTGAATCGCCGATAGTGTTCTTCGAGCCGCAACCGCGCCTCTTGGAACGAATAAAATTGCAATAGTATTCTGGTGAAAAGACTAAAGCAAAGTTGGAAGAACAAAGTTCTAGATTTCTGTTGATGTCTTGAATGATGAAAATTAACATGGGGTAAGGGCCTTTATATAGGCACAAAATTATATCTAACCCTAATCTACCTAGGGATCAAATAAAGCAATAAAATATTAAGTATCCTAAACAATCTAGATCTCATAATGTAAGATGGAAACAACTTGGCTTGCACTCCACTCAAACCCTCTCTCTTTGGCCCTTTGCACGCGACCGCCTTACGCCCAACCGCCCGCAACGCCTAGTCCTTGCGGTACTAGGGCACGCCGCCTCAATGCGCGTGTAGCGGCGCCCAACGTGCTGCCCACGCCAACGCTGTCTGCGCCGCCCCTTCGCACGTGGTCACCCGTCAGTCCGCACTCCTCGAGGACTGCGGCATCGCGCCCCGCGCGTCCTTCCCCATCGGCCGTGTTGCGCACGCCTTTGGCCCCGGCTGCTTCCCTGCGCGCGTGCTGCCCCGCCTTTCCGCATGCCTCGAGGCATGTGGCCTCGTCCGCTGCGCGTGCCTCCCCCGCGCCCGACCTTTCCGTGCGTGCGCCTATCAACCCCGCGCTACGCACGTTCTGCCCACCTATGCCACGCATGCCAACCGCGCACACCGCCCGCATATCCGCGTGCAGCCTATCTTCGCCCGTCTCGAGCGCACTACGCTCTAGTGCGCGCACTTCTGCCGTCGCCTGTGCCTGCCTCTTGCGCGCATGGTAAGCTCGACTTGCGGCGTTCTTGAGCTGCCTAGCCACTTCCGCATCATTCCTGTCCCCTTCAAGTGATTCCTTGTCCTCAAGGATGATGTTCGGGAACTGTTCGCGTATCTCTTCAAGATCCTCCCACGTGGCTTCCTCGGATGGCAACTCTTCCCAGTCAACTAGTACTTCCCAACGATAGCGCCCTGCTCTCTTTACCTTACGGTACTCAATCGCTTGTTTTGGTCGTACTATGACCCTTCCATCGGTTGCGGTTGCAGGTAACTCCTCGCGATACTTCTGTGCTTCTCCCAAACTTCTCTTGAGTTGTGAGACATGGATAACTGGGTGAATTTGCGAACTTTCTGGTAACTCTAGGCGATATGCTACCTGACCAATGCGCTTCAGAATCTGATAAAGGCCCGTAATAGCGAACGCTTAATTTAGTGGCGGCTCTTTGTGCTGTTGTGCACTGTCTGAATGTTCGTAGCTTTAGGTAGACATATTCACCTGGTGCAAAATTTTCCTCACGCCTTTTCCCATCTGCGAAGGCTTTGGTTCGGTTGATTGAGCCTTCGAGTTTTTTCTTTAATTCTCGCAACATTAGATCTTGTTCCTCTAGTTCTCGACCAACCTCATCGTTGACCGTACTCCCCTCCGAATAATTAATCAGCGTTGGGGGTTTTCGCCCGTATACCAACTCAAATGGCGTCATCTTGGTCGACTCGTGGTAGGTGGTGTTGTACCAATACTCAGCCCAGGGCAAAAAGTTTTCCCACCGCTTTGGGAATTGATGGACGTAGCACCTCAAATACTGCTCAAGGGTTCGGTTGGTTACCTCAGTTTGTCCATCTGTCTGTGGGTGGTAGGCTGAGCTCATAGATAATTTAGTCCCTTGCAACTTGAAGAATTAAGACATAAAGCTGCTCATAAAAATCCGGTCTCGATCAGAGACGATGGATCGTGGTGCTCCATGTAGTTTCATTACATACTCCACGAATAACCTGGCAATTGACTTTGCGGTGTAAGGGTGGGTAATGGGTATGAAGTGAGCATACTTCGTGAGACGATCCACCACAACCATAACACCGTCAAATCCATTAGAATTCGGTAACCCCTCGATGAAATCCATAGTAATGTTCTCCAAGATTGCCTCGGGTACTGGTAGCGGTTGCAATAGCCCACTCGGTCGCGTGAGTCAGACTTAGTGCGCTGGCAATCATCGCATCGTGCTATGTAGTCTCAGACGGTACTCTGTTGTCCGGGCCAGAAGAAAGTGTTGGCTATTCTCATCCACGTGCGATAGATACCCGAGTGGCCTCCAACCTTAGATTCATGGAAGTGCTGCATGATCTGCTCGCGTAACTGCCCACTGTCGGGAACATAGACTCGACCTCGGTGTAGAAGTAGACCATTATGCAACTCGTAGTCGATAACAGTTGTCTTACCTGCTTCTATCGATTGGCGCAGCTCCTGGCAATGGGTGTCCTCTACTTGCGCCTTCCTGATCTCTTCCCAAATGGTCCAAGTAGGCCCAGTGATAGCACTCAACTCGGCTACATCTATTCGTCGGGATAGTGCGTCGGCTACTGCATTCTGTCGACCCGGTCGATAGATTATCTCGAAGTCAAACCCCATAAGCTTAGATACGAACTTCTGCTGCTCGGGGGTAACAATTCTTTGCTCCAATAGATGCTTAAGCAGTTGTTGGTCAGTAACAATCTAAAAACGTCGGCCCAACAGATAAGGCCTCCAGCACCTTACAGCCTCGACAACTGCTAGCATCTCCTTCACGTACACCGATAGACCCAACCGAGTAGTGCTCAGTGCCTTGCTGAGATAGGCTAGGGGTCGTCCCTCTTGCACTAGCACAGCTCCAATTCCAATGTCACTCGCATCGGTGTGTACCTCGAACAAGACATCAAACCTGGGCATGGCGAGTACTGGCGTTGTAGTCATGGCTTCTTTCAGTTTTCCAAACGCCTCCTCGCTAGCTTCGGTCCATGTGAACCCGCCTTTCTTAGTCATCTCTATCAATGGCTTGGCGATGGTTCCATAATCCTTCACGAACTTTCGGTAGTAGCCCGTGAGGCATAGGAATCCTCTCAACTGCGTGAGACTTGTTGGCTTAGGCCAATCGACCATAGCCTCAATCTTTCGTGGATCGACCTTCACGCCCTCGTGTGATATGAAGTGCCCCAAATACTCAACCATCATCTGCCCAAAAGAACATTTGGATGGCTTTATGTGGAATGAGTTGGCCTCAAGAATTTCGAGCACTACTCTCAAATGCCCAAGATGTTCGCCCCATGACTTCGAATAGATCAGGATATCATCAAAGAATACCAGAACGAACTTATGCAGATACTCCTTGAAGATAGAATTCATGGCGAACTGGAAAGTGGATGGGGCGTTGCATAATCCGAATGGCATAACAAGATACTCATAGTGCCCCTGGTGCGTACGAAATGCTGTCTTTGGAATGTCGGCTTTGTGGAGTCGAATCTGACGGTAACCAGCTCTCAGATCGAGCTTAGAGAAATAGCGTGACCCGGCTAACTCATCGAGCATGTCATCAACACTCGGGATAGGAAATTGGTCCTTGATGGTCGCAGCGTTCAGAGCTCGGTAGTCAGTACAGAACCTCCACGTGCCGTCTTTCTTTTTGGCTAACAGGACTGGAGAAGAAAGTGGACTCTTGCTATGTTGTATTAGTCCTGATTCCAGCATCTCGGCCACTTGCCGTTCGATCTCAGTTTTCTGAAAGTGAGCATACCTATAAGGATGAACGTGTATGGCATGCTGCTCATTGATCAGCGGTATGCGATGATCGAACTCCCGGTGTGGGGGTAGTCCCTTAGGTTCGCCCAGTACTCCCTCAAATTCCTGGAGAAGCTCGTGCACATCTCCCTGTTGTTGCTCCTCTTGATCTATGTGCGCCTCAGTCTTCTCCACTACTACGCCAAATATTTGGCCTCCACCCCGCCAAACCTTCTCAATACTCTTAAGCCTACTTCTTTGGCACCTTTTTCATTGCCGCACTCAGTGTGACTTGCTGACCTCCAGCGTTGAATTCCATAATTCCTGTTCGATAGTCGGTGGTCACCTTGCCTAACCCTTCGAGCCATTGTACTCCTAGGACGACATCCGGCCCAACCAGGGGTAAGGCATAGAGATCAACCTTTACCGTAACTCCGCTGAACCTGATTGGCACCTTCCGGAAGGATTTAGTGCATTGCAGCCTCTCACCATTGGCTACTCGTACCTCAAAAGATTCGATATTCGTGGTTGGTAAGTTCAGCTTCTGGGACAATTCGGCATTGATGAAGTTGTGTGATGACCCGTTGTCTACTAGCACCACCACTTTCCGATCCTTGACCCAGGCTGGCAATCGCATCGTTCGAGGCCCTCGTATCCCGACCATCGCGTGTATTGAGATTTCTGCTTCTTCGTCAGGCCCCTCAACTACGATATACTGATGTGGTTCCTCCTCGTCCTCATATCCTTCCTCATTAGGATTAGCAACTTCGATCACAAAGGCTTGCTTACACTGATGACCTGGTGTAAACTTCTCCTCTCACTTGAAACATATGCCTTTCTCACGTCGACGTTTAACTTCCTCGGGAGACAGCCGCCTCACTATCGACCCCGCTGGCCGATTGTTGACGATCGGCCGTGTGCCGGCCGTGGCTTGGTTCGGCCCTGTGCGTCGCGTGTCGGCGTACAGCACATCCGTCCGTCCCCTTCGCGTAGCGACTAGATGGTCTTCTCGTCGGTGGGCCACCTCCATGGCGTTATGCATCGTGTCCGGCCGCTCCAGTCGGACTTCGGCGGCTAGATCGAATCTCAGTCCAGCTACGAAGGCTCCTACTAGCGCATCTTCAGACCAATCTTTAGACCTGTTGCTGCGTACGGTAGATCCGGGAAAGCCACTGCCACCATACGTTGGCCTCACCATCTAAGTAGAATGTTGCGTACCTTACTCGATCGTGGCCGTCAGTTTCATTCAGTTCGAAATATTGCGCGATTCGGTTGAGCCAAGCCTCCGGATCACTACCCGTGAAGATGGACATTACGAACCTCGGCTTGTCGGGCTTAGGCCGCTCACGGTAGGTGGACGCTTGCGACCGCTGATCGAAATCCTCCTCGTGTTCGTAACGCTCACGTCGCCGACCCTCCTCCTGTTCGTGTGCGCGCCGTTGCTCGCGGTGATCCTCGCGCTGTGGGGATGGTGTGCGATCGGCGTGCTCGTCGTGCCGGCGGGGTTCGCGCCTTGGGGGATCATCGCGGTGAGGTGGTTGCTGCTGGAGCGCACGCAAAACTTCCTCTAATCGCTGTTCGAGTCGTGTGACAACGACGTTGGTATTGTTTTGACTTTCGTCAAGCGATCCAAGTCTTCCTTCCATAACCTCGCTCATACTCCGCATCTGGATGTCAAGATTATCGATCTTATCCTTCATCTCCTTGTTGGCCATGGCTTTTCTTTCTTCTCTCCATTCTTTGCTTTGTGGACTCGTGGTTGGGACAATGATGGTGATGATGAACGAAAGTATTCTTTTTTTTTTTTTTTTTTTTTTTTTTTTTTTTGTTTTTATAGGGGACGAAAAACGAAAAGAAAAAGAAAGGGAATGGGGTAGAAGAAAAACATACGATCAACACCTCTCAATGAAAGCACCAATGATGAGGATCGTGTGTTTCGACTGCCGATAAGCCGCTAACCCGCGCCTTGAATCGCCGATAGTGTTCTTCGAGCCACAACCGCGCCTCTTGGAGCGAATAAAATTGCAATAGTATTCTGGTGAAAAGACTAAAGCAAAGTTGGAAGAACAAAGTTCTAGATTTCTATTTATGTCTTGAATGATGAAAACTAACATGGGGTAAGGGCCTTTATATAGGCACAAAATTATATCTAAGCCTAATCTACCTAGGGATCAAATAAAGCAATAAAATATTAAGTATCCCAAACAATCTTGATCTCATAATGTAAGATGGAAACAACTTGGCTTGCACTCCACTCAAACCCTCTCTCTTTGGCCCTTTGCACGCGACTGCCTTACGCCCAACCGGCCGCGTCGCCTAGTCCTTGCGGTACTAGGGCGCGCCGCCTCAATGCGCGCGTGCAGCGGCGCCCAACGTGCTGCCCACGCCAACGCTGCCTGCGCCGCCCCTTCGCGCGTGGTCACCCGTCAGTCCGCTCTCCTCGAGGACTGTGGCATCGCGCCCCATGCGTCCTTCTCCATCGGCCGTGTTGCGCACGCCTTTGGCCCCGGCTGCTTCCCCGCGCGCGTCCTTTCCGCGCGCGCGCCCATCAACCCCACTCTACGCACGTCCTGCCCACCTACGCCATGCATGCCAGCCGCGCACACCACCCGCACATCCGCGTGCAGCCTATCTTCGCCCGTTTCGCGCGCACTACGCTCTAGTGCGCGCACTTCTGCCTTCGCCCGTGCCTGCCTCTTACGCGCATGGTAAGCTCGACTTGCGGCGTTCTTGAGCTGCCTAGCCACTTCCGCATCACGCGCCCAGCGCGCGCAGGCAGCGCACAGCGCGCGCCCAGCCAGCGCCAGCCCACCTTCCGAGCCCAATTCGGGAAAATCCAGCCCACTTTCACCGAGCCCAAATTTGTGAGGGTGCAACCAACTTATTTAGGAGTCTTTTCAGCCCAATTGACCCTAGGGTAATCTAAGTCAAAGCCATTTTGTCCTTAGCCAAAGTGTAAGTTTTAATGCATGCATTATTTTAATGCACATGTGTAAGTTTATGTCCCCCACTCACCTTGTGTCCGACCAGAGCCTTTGTCCTCTTCCAAGATGATCTGAAAACCTCCTCAAATTCCACCAAGTCATCCCCAATGCAGCCCCAACTCCCTAGGTGCACAGGAAGTGGGAAAAGAGCACTTAAAATGTGTCTCCCATGAGCTACCTAGTGAAATCCGCCCAAGACTCCATTTAACCTCATTCTTCAGCAAGTAAACACTCTTGGATACTTAAAAAATTTCACCCAAACTCAGCCATATAGAGAGAGATAGCCGAGAGCCTTGCATGCATGCGCCTATGCCCGATAAAGAGGAGCACCGAGCCATCTCTTGTGCTAGCCGAGTTTTGCTGCACCAATCCGAGTTCATATCATCTCTGGGAGTATAAGGAGCTTAGAGAAGCCACCATCTTCAGCTTATAGGCCACCAAGTCAAGCCACGGCCTATAGCGACCCGAGGAGACCCGAGTTAAGGGCTTGAGTCTCATTTTTTACTTCGATGAAGGTTAGCTCATGCTATTTTTTTTTTATCCTAGCTCTAACATGATATTTTAAGATTTATCATGTAGAGAAATCATGTTTTGCTCGGGTAGAATATGAGTTTCGGATTTTTAAAGCATAAAGCCTTAAAATCAGACTTTTCGTTGCATGCATGTTTAGGCTGAGTTCTTGAGCTTAAAAATCCTTATAAATCATGAGTAATATGGGGTTAAAACCAGTTTCTTAAAATAAGTAAGGGTGCTCGGTCATCTAGAGCTCTATTGTTTTTGAGGAAATAAGCCTCCGAACCACATTGTTATGCATGTTTGATGAACCCTCGTTAAAATCGTGTTAGGGCTGTGGACTATGGAACATTTATGAGTCTTTGGCCTCATGGTGAAGGCCTTAGACGTTTTTGTTGAGTATTTGGTCATATATGTATTTTTGAATCGGGAGTTGCTGCTGATTTTTATAAAAATCATCATATATCGTGTGTTCATCCGATTGCTGTGAAATTTAAACTGTATGACCTTATTTTGGTATGTTATATGGTGTAAAAGTTTCAGGTCGAAATAATATTTGTAGCTAGGTCAAATGTCAATTTGAAATTCTGGGAAGAAACTTCGAAAAATCATTAAATTTTGTATCCTTGGTATTTTGATGTGATTTTTGGTGAGTGACATTATTCTAGTGTTATGTGTCTTGTGTCCAAATTTTATTTAAAAATTCCAAGGATTGCTCTGAGAACTTGTAAACTCATATTTGCATCGTTTTTTCGTAAAAATTGGTTGCTCAGGTTAAACTGAGGATTTGAGTATAAAACTTGGTGAAAACGTGTCTTTCTGAGTCTATTTCTATGTGTAAAAATTTAGAGTCAATCGGTCTAGTGAATTTTAAAAACGGTCGGGTCCATTTGGATTACTGCCTGTCTGCCGGGCCTGGTGCGCTGTTGTGATGCGGAAGTGGGTTTCGAGCCCCGACGACGAGATGGTCCTTAGGCAGGTAACATTCGGGCGCAAGAAAGGGCGCATTAGAAAAGGGCGAGAATACGCGCATTGGCGTAGACGCGCATGGCGATTGGAGAATAGGCAGAGTGGCGCGCAGGGGGAGGTTGTTGGGTGGATGGCGCGCGAGGGGAGTTGCTACAGATGGACGGGCGCGCAACGGTACGCGCGCAAGGCAGCTGGCGAGGACGCGAGGCGCGCATTGGCGCGCAAGTGGCCAGTGGACGCACGAGACCTAGTCCGCGTGGGACTAGGCATGGCAAGCGTACGACGTGCACGCGCAGGCGGGACGGGCGCGCATAGATCGATGGACGATGCGCGGGCATTGGGCGTGCCGGACGACGAGCGCGGGGCGCAAGGAGACACGTGCGAGGCACAATGCGAGAACAAGCAGGCAAGCCTAATCCTCGTAGGAATAGACAAGGCACGAATACTAATCCTCGCAGGAATAGTAAAAGCAGTTGATTGCCGGAACGCGCGTGAGAGATCGGTGATGGGAGTAATCCTCGGAAGATCAGGAAACGTAACCGTATTCCTAGTAGGAATAGGAATAGTGGATATGGGCTCGAGGCATGGTCCTACAAGGAATAGGAATGGCGCATGTGGGGCGCGAGGCCTTAAGCCTCGAGGCGAGAGGACATACATGGGCGAAGGCGGTGCAGCCCTAGTCCTCGAGGACTAGGGCAAGGCGTGAGGGCGGCGGACGCATGGAAGGCGGCGAGAGGTTTTTGGCGTGTGGAAGACTTGGGAGCATTCTAGAAGTACTTGGTGTGCAAGTCAAGACATTAGGAGATCTAGTAGATTTAGGAATTTATGGTAGTAGGATATTTACTAGCCTTAGGATTTAATATTTAATTGTTTTATTAGTTTCCTATTAAGATTAGCATTAGAGGTAGTTGGCACCTATAAATACCCCATGTACCTCATCATATTTTATGTCTTGAATTGAGTATTGAATTGGTGAGCCAATTTTGAGGGGAACTTTATGTTCTAACGTGTGATAAACAAGGCCGTCAGTGCGTGTTTACATACAGTGTCGGAGAGAAGGCCATTAGAGCGTCTTGAAGTCACAGTGTCTAGGAGAAGGCCGTAGTGCGTCTGTTAGATACACCTATCGTGGATAAACGAAGGCCCTGAGTGCGCCGTTTGTTCACAACCCAACGTATAGATAACAACACGATCCGTCATCATTGGTGCTTTCATTGAGAGGTGCTGATCGTGTTTTTATTTATCCTATCTTTTTCTTTTTTTCGGTTTGCCTTTTGCTGAGGGACCGAATTTCTTTTCTTTTTTGGTCGAAATTTTTTAATTTCTATTCGAATTTTTTAATTTTTTTCGTGTCTTAAGAAAAGAAAAAAAGTGTCATCTTGTTAGTCCTTTGTTTGATTTTTATTCGGTTATTACCTTTTGTTGAGGGGCCGAATTTCTCTTTGTTTTTTGAATTTTTTAGGTTCAAATTTTTCTTTTTTTTTCGAAAGAGTCAAAAAAAAAAAAAAAGAGTCATGATGTTACCATTAGATGAGTAGTATCAAGAGGATCTTGAATATTTGGAAGGATTGGAGAGGGAATTAACCCCTTGGGAGCAAGAATATTTGGAGGAGATGTACGAGCAAAAGAAGGAGTATGAAAGACAACTCAAGATCATGGAGGAAGAGCAACAAGCTGAGGCCGATGAGAAGTTCCCAGAATCATGCGAGCAAGAAGCCGAAGTGGTCGAGGTCGAGGAAGAGATCTTACTCGTGGTCGAAGAGGGCCTTGGTGAGGAGACGTGTGTGGAGGACAAATAGGGTGAAGCGGCGCACATCGACGGCGAGGCCGAAGGAGTCGAAGGGGCCGAGGTCATTGGTGCGATCTTGGTCATGGGTGATGGGTGCAAAACGTGCGCGCGGGAACAGCGCGCACACACATCGAGGTCGTGGTCGAAGGATCCAAAGTGCTCGCAGTCGGAGAGGAGATGTTTGTCACGGTCGAAGCGGGCCATGATGAGGAGGTTTATGCATAGTACGGTGCAGATGAAGAGGTGGTCGTAGACGATAGCGAGTTGTTGGTCGAGGTCGACGAGGACCGTGAGTGGGATGTACGCATGATCGAAGAAAGAGTGCCCGAGTTTTGGATGGTCGAGGATGAGTCCTTGAGGACAAGGACATTCTCAAAGGGGGCGGGAATGATGCGGAAGTGGGTTTCGAGCCCCGACGACGAGATGGTCCATAGGCAGGTAACATTCGGGCGCAAGAAAGGGCGCATTAGAAAAGGGCGAGAATACGCGCATTGGCGTAGACGCGCATGGCGATTGGAGAGTAGGCAGAGTGGCGCAGGGGGAGGTTGTTGGGTGGATGGCGCGCGAGGGGAGTTGCTACGGATGGACGGGCGCGCAACGGTACGCGCGCAAGGCAGCTGGCGAGGACGCGAGGCACGCATTGGCGCGCAAGTGGCCAGTGGACGCACGAGACCTAGTCCGCGTGGGACTAGGCATGGTAAGCGTACGACGTGCACGCGCAGGCGGGACGGGCGCGCATAGATCGATGGACGATGCGCGGCATTAGGCGTGCCGGACGACGAGTGCGGGGCTCAAGGCGACACGTGCGAGGCACAATGCGAGAACAAGCAGGAAAGCCTAATCCTCGTAGGAATAGGCAAGGCACGAATACTAATCCTCGCAGGAATAGGAAAAGCAGTTGATTGCCGGAACGCGCGTGAGAGATCGGTGACGGGAGTAATCCTCGGAAGATCAGGAAACGTAACCGAGAGACTATTCCTAGTAGGAATAGGAATAGTGGATATGGGCTCGAGGCATGGTCCTACAAGGAATAGGAATGGCGCATGTGGGGCGCGAGGCCTTAAGCCTCGAGGCGAGAGGACATACATGGGCGAAGGCAGTGCAGCCCTAGTCCACGAGGACTAGGGCAAGGCGTGAGGGCAGCGGACGCATGGAAGGCAGCGAGAGGTTTTAGGCGTGTGGAAGACTTGGGAGCATTCTAGAAGTACTTGGTGTGCAAGTCAAGACATTAGGAGATCTAGTAGATTTAGGAATTTATGGTAGTAGGATATTTACTAGCCTTAGGATTTAATATTTAATTGTTTTATTAGTTTCCTATTAAGATTAGCATTAGAGGTAGTTGGCACCTATAAATACCCCATGTACCTCATCATATTTTATGTCTTGAATTTTGTATTGAATTGGTGAGCCAATTTTGAGGGGAACTTTATGTTCTAACGTGTGATAAACAAGGCCGTCAGTGCGTGTTTACATACAGTGTCGGAGAGAAGGCCATTAGAGCATCTTGAAGTCACGGTGTCTAGGAGAAGGCCGTAGTGCGTCTGTTAGATACACCTATCGTGGATAAACGAAGGCCCTGAGTGCGCTGTTTGTTCACAACCCAACGTATAGATAACAACACGATCCGGACATTCGAGTATTCTATTACTCGAGAATTTTAATTGTGTATTTGAGCTTCTTGTCTATTTATATATCCTTACCTTTACCTACATCCCACATTACAACCCGATTAATCCTCTTGATTCGAAAATTTCAAGATTTGATTGATTCCGAGTAATTAAGACGATTGGCAATCATATGTTGAAATGAGAATATCGACCAATTTTGAGCGAACTCATCACATATTCGAAAAAAGAAAATGAGTGAGGCATATATGATGACCTAAATGTTGAGAGTTTGTCATTTTAAGGCCAAGTCGATATTTGAGGCATATGGTCGTACGGTTGTTGGAATTCGACTCGATAGATTTAAACATTTTGAAGCATGTCTTATTTCAATCCGATACCTATGTTCGTATTTTGTTTTCTTTTCTCTTTGTTTGGGACGAACAAATGCTTAAGTGTGGGGGAGTTGTTGTAACCATTTTTGTTGCATTTTTCGCTATATTTTTGTTCTTCTTTTCCCCTCATTTTTCTTCATTTTAGGTTATTTCGTGAGATTTTAGTTCGTTTTGTGTTTTATTATGTGTTTGTTCTATTTTGGTTTTCTTTGTGTTTTTCGTGTGTTTTTCCAGTTTTTCTTTGTTTTTGGTGTGCATGTCGGAAGTCTCGTGAGGAGTTGATTATAGACCAGGCAATCATGGTTATGTAGATGGACTCGTTGGCTACACATAGAAAAAAAACGGAAGTTGATTTCGAGTTTGGATGAATCCGGACGGAACAAAAACGCGAAGCCGCGCAAGTTACCGACCCTTTAAAGGTTGAACATTCCACATAATTTTTACTCTAGGCAAAAGTGTGGTTTGCAAGCATCATTGTATAGAGGGGTTCATTAGCTACGCGTAGGAAAAAACGGAATTCAATTCCTGAGTTCGGACAAGCCCAAAACAAGCCCGAGAAGCAGAGCTGCTCGAGACGTGCGCGAATGCGCGCGGAAAAATCACTTTCGGTTTTGGTCCGAAAATTCCATCTTTTATCTCAAATTTCCTATCTTCTTTCACCTTTTCTTCCATTCTTTCTTTGATAGATGAATTGTGGTTGATTTTTAGTTGAATTGTGGTTATTGTTGGTAAATTGTGGTTGATGTTGGTGGATTATGGTTGATGATATATCTATAAATAGCTCCATCATCTAACCAACATCTATCCCTCACAATCCAAAATATTATCATCCTCACCACTACCATCATTCTTATATGTTGTCTTAGATTAGTTTCTCTTTTGGTTGTGAATTTTGGAGGTGTTCTCCAAGGCTTGTACTTGTTCCGGTGTGGCGTGCATTTGTTTTCGGTTTGGCGTTTGTATCAACTTTATTTCTCGACTTGGATTACTTGTAAGTTGTTTTTCTTGTAATGATAATTTGCAATGAATCTTATGTTGAGTTTATTTTTTTTATATGAATAGCTAAATCATTTGCTAGGGATAGGGTTGAATATTTGATTTCGTATGTGATTATCGTACTCGTCGATTGTTCACTTTGTATGAGTTAATTCTAAATTCGGTTTTTGATTTTTACTTTGGAATGACATATTGTTGAAAAGTGACAATTCAACCTTGCAATTGATTTCTAAGTATTGAAGAGTGACACTTCAATGTTAAACTTGTTTTCAAATTGAATATGATGTGTTCTATTGTGACGATAACTATCCGAATAGACTAGACGACTAAAAATCCTATAGTCTATTTTAATTGACTCTTGAACCGAAAGGGAAGAGGTCACTCGATCGAGACTCATACAAAATAGACATAATCTGAAAGGTATTGTCTATGTGTTAAACAACTCGTTAATTTACCGTTTATATTTATTCTCATAATCCAAAAGGTATTGAGGATAAATCTCTAAACGTGTAGGTGACTCAAATTCTTTAACCGAACAATCACAAGTCGATAATTGCATTTCGATTCAAAACATTTATTCTCGATTCCCTAGTATCTTTCGCATTTTCTTCATTTATCATTTTAGTTGTTTTTTATTATTTATAGTTAATAATGAATCATTATCAATCTATCTTGATTAGAATGTTTATGATTTATTTTGTTTTTATGTGCTATCAATATCAATTCTAAATTCCGAATAGTCTTCTTCAAGAGAACGACCCAGGAAACGAATCATTTGATTCGGTGCTCGGTAAAATAAAAAAAATTTGTACACAACACCTGCTCTTCATCGATGCAGGTTAAGCAGGAGCAGGGTGACGAGGTGAGGCGAGTGGGTCGGTCATCATGTTATGCATTTATTGCTTCCGTAGAATAATTAAGGCTTTTATGGACCTTTATGTGAAAACTTGTTTAAAACCTTTTTCTGAAACGTAAGACTTGTTTGTTTTTGCAAAACTTGTGGAACCCTGATGTTGGGTGTGATGGTATGGTTTAAGTATATTCATGTTTGAGAATTATGTCTCACGTTATGTTTTGGTTAATGAAAACCATTCGTGAAAACTGGGTAATGAATCCCCGTGGACCCAGATAAGTCTTGGGTTACAAAATATGTTGTTTAACAACCATTAGATTTCAAAAATGATCTCGAAAATTTTATACTGATTTTTGGAAAGTCCGGAATTTCTGTAAAATCAAAGTGGGGTGTCACATCCTTGTCGATATCTGATCGAAAGGTTTTTGTATGTACATAGGAGGTTTGCGATAGGGCCATATAGGGAGTTAGACCTGGATTATATGCATACTTTATTTATGGTTTTGGATCTTTATGCGAGATAGACTTATGCGATATTGGTGAGCATAGTGGTTTTTCTCACCCCCATTGTTGTTTTGTCCTCTTGTTTCCTCTTCCTATCTTTAGGTTGAGCAATGTTGGCGGCGGCAGCGAGAGACGAGCAAGTGGTGGTCATTGGATCATCATGTATTTACTTCCGCTTTATTTACTTATGTTGGATTGTTATTTATGGATATTGATGCTTCCGCTTAAACTATTTCGAACATGTTGATTGGATCATTGGGTAATTTCCAATCTCTTGGTTGAGTTTTGAAATTTATTATAACTTGGTTGGATTATTTATGATCGTTTGTATGCATGTATAGGTTCTTTATGTTTATTCCCTTTGTTTATTTGTTGTTAGTAGTTAAGTAGACCCCGTTAAAGTTTAAAGTCTTTTTTTAATTTGATATTTTGTGAAAAATTTACTCTGATTTTTATAAATAAATTTGGAAAACTCTTTAAAATAAAACAGGGTGTTACAGTATGGTATCAGAGCTAGTCTGCGTTTCTGTAGACTATCTCTAGTGTTGGTATTGT
The DNA here is from genome assembly GCA_902706635.1 of Striga hermonthica. Classification (NCBI taxonomy): domain Eukaryota; kingdom Viridiplantae; phylum Streptophyta; class Magnoliopsida; order Lamiales; family Orobanchaceae; genus Striga; species Striga hermonthica. The sequence goes on from CACSLK010012206.1 coordinate 14,881,058, forward strand.
TAATGACCATTGACCACTCGCTTTTGTCTCACCGCGCCAACTCGAGGTATGAGTTTGTTTTTTTTATTATCTTATTTGGGGCTTAGGACTATCCCCTTTGTTATAATTCAAATTCTAGTGTATAGTGATGAACTCTAGAAAATTTTCTCTATATAAGTTTCAAGTTAGCACCTTGTGCCAGAATCTCGTCGATAGATGAGAGTTGCGTTTATGCACCATAGCTTTTCTGGTGACCAATGTCAGGATGCCTCATCGAGATTAGACAACCGATAGGTACCGAATGTGCGGGATCATTCGAATGTCTCGGGCAGTTGACAACTGGACTGGAGGAGCAGAGGTGGAATCCAACCATTGATGTGCGATGATTGGGATTTAAAGCTTCGAACGAGTTGTCAACTGACGTCGAAGAGTTCTGTTGATCGATGGAGTATCACTAGCGCGACTCTCGAGTATGGCAAAATCTCGAGGAAAACAATGGCTACCTTTTATTGTGCGGGTGATGAACAATGGGTAGTGATAATTGACGGTTCTGACAGAGTGACTCTGTAAAGCTCAAGGAGACCGTGCCGTTTCATTTCAAGTGCGAATGAAGTAGAATCATCACCGAGAAATACTTTCCTTGGAGCTGCCGTGATTGCATATAGTAGACGACTGATCGAGAAATCGAGATCGTGTGTTATCTATTTATCTTCCGTTTTTCGTGTTTTATTTTTTAAATTGTTGTGCAATTGAATTTGATACGTAGAACTAACTTTGATTAGAGACTTTGTGTACAAATAAGGATAAGCATAGTTGTTTTATGCTAAACCTTATTTGTCGCAAGGTTTGTGATTTTAGTTTGCGATAACTCTGATTTCGTGCACCCGAGAATGCAAAGGTCGGCGCAAACCCCTATAGTATCTTGACCTGGAGGCCAGTGACGGTCATTTATCTTGTTGTGATTGAATCGTATGTCGCATCCAAAATAGTTTTCCCCGATCGGGAGTCATCGACTAATACGAGAAAGGTGTTATACCTTAAAGGATTATGAAAGATCTTTTAAAAAGAGTAGTCGAGCCTGGAGCATGTGCATTGTGAAGTGTATAGCCGCTTATATTCTCGTTGTAAACTTTGACAAGTTTTCATTCTTTATTTCTTTCTGGCATTCGAGAGAAATCTTTCAATTTCTTGGACTTGTGCAAAACATTTGAAAACCCTTGTCCTTGTTTTCTTGTTCGCTTGGAATTTTGAGATCAAGTTTTGCGATCTGATGTATCAATTAAGATAAGTGTTTCCAGCTTTCTGCTTGTCTTATATCATTCTTTCAGTTGTGTTCGGATATTCCATTCATCCGAACAAAATTATTTTAATCGTTATCAAGGACGAATGGGACAATTTTAGAGATGCACCAATCAGCTGGGTACTTCTAGGAGTAGTCCAAAAGAGCAACAAGGAAAGCCATCAGACGAGCAAGGCGAGCTACAACCAACTTGAACACTGGAGGAGCCAATCTGTTTTATGGTGAAGAATGATGCACATCAACAACCGTAAACCTAACCGATGGACGAGGTAGGATGATCAACTACTATCACGAGGTGAAGAACGGTTCAATCAACTGAAGACAATTGTGAAATCATTGAAGACCGATCCGAGACCCGATGTACCGTTAACAGAAGATCGAGGAGTTGATGTATCAAACGGGATTTAGAACCCGATGAGAATATCTGCAATCGAATAGTGATTCTTCCATACTACGCAACACAATGGCGACTGCGACGGAATGTCTAGTTGTAATCCTACAGCGACGTCCTAATCTAAGAACACCGAGCTAGTAACACAAAACTTCCCGACCGGCTGGAACTTAAATAATCGCCTTCCGTCTCGCCGGTTGAACGTCGTGCACCTACAAAGAACTCTCACACCGGAGGGGTTTTCCGGTGAAGAGCCTTCGAAGCTTAAGTCAGTGTATATTCAATCAATTCTCAAGAGTAAATAATAGTATGATCGTGTTGAAGAAGAAAGGCTCACCCCCTTTATATAGGGGTGAGATACCTGACCTAGGGCTGCCCGGATTTGATGAGCTGTCTACCCTAACTGCCCGTCCGTACACACCATACGCGTGTGTCAGAGGTAGCCATCGCCACTATCGCCTGCACCAATATCCTTTGGACGCGTGTCCTCCTGCACATGGGGTAGGCTGTCAGAGGTGGTTATCGCTATCAACCACTGCCTTCTCGACACGTGTCCCCCTGCACATGGGGTAAATATTCTCTTGAAATTCAGTTAGAGGCTCTCTCACACGCCTGTGACTAGGCCGATCAGTGTAGTGTTGAGTCCTCAAAGTGGTCGACCTGTCGAGGCTGACTGAGCTACTCGATCGTTCATCTGGTCGAAGAATAGTTTGGTCGACAGCTTTGCTAGTCGACTGGTTAACTGCTCGATTTCCTTGACTTCCTCATAATACGACTTCCTCGACTGGTTTAGCCTTGTGGGTATAATATCATATATCATCGAGTCCCCCCACTCTGGTCGAGTCTGAACGACTCGATCTAAGAGTGAATTTGGGCCTATCGACCTCCTGGATAGCATGGTGTCCGATATCGACCATCTGATGGTCTTCCCGCTTATTTTTCAAATAATACCTCATTAATTTCCAGAGATAAGGTCGCCTGTCACATGTCCTTTCTGCCGCGCCTGCTTTTCTGCCACGCATCGTGTCTGCCGCGTTTGTCAGGCATTTTTATGTTAGATGTATGCTGTAAAAGTTGTGTTTTGCAGTTTCTATCAATTCCATTTTG
>CACSLK010012206.1:14914501-14926592 GCA_902706635.1 Striga hermonthica
TTTTCACGGTAGCACCCCAAATCAGTTTCGCAAAGTAAAAATGTTTTGTTTTTCAAAGACTTTGCGATTAAATGCGCTACTCTGATTTATTAGTAAGGTGGGGTGTTACAGCAGGACAGGTGTAGGAGTGATCGGCGTCAGCGATGGGCCAGAAAAACCCAGAGGAGAACCTTGTCCAAACAGCATAATCGTCGTCCAAGCGTCGTCGAACGTCGACTACAAGTTTTTGGGAATTCTGTCCGCCATAGCTGAGCTTCAAACAAAACTTCCCGACCGGCTGGAACTTGAATAATCGCCTTCCTTCTCGCCGGTTTAACATCGTGCACCTACAAAGAACTCCCACACCAGAGGGGTTTTCCGGTGAAGAGCCTCCGAAGCTTAAGTCAGTGTATATTAAATCATTTCTCAAGAGTAAATAATAGAATGATCGTGTTGAAGAAGAAAGGCTCACCCCCTTTATATAGGGGTGAGATACCTGACCTAGGGCTGCCCGGATTTGATGAGCTGTCTGCCCTAACTGCCCGTCCGTACACACCATACGCGTGTGTCAGAGGTAGCCGTCGCCACTATCGCGTGCACCAATATCCTTTAGACGCGTGTCCTCCTGCACATGGGGTAGGCTGTCAGAGGTGGTTATCGCTATCAACCACTGCCTTCTCGACACGTGTCCCCCTGCACATGAGGTAAATATTCTCCTGAAATTCAGTTAGAGGCTCTCTCACGCGCTTGTGAATAGGCCGATCAGTGTAGTGTTGAGTCCTCAAAGTGGTCGACCTGTCGAGGCCGACTGAGCTACTCGATCGTTCATCTGGTCGAAGGATAGTTTGGTCAAAAGCTTTGCTGGTCGACTGGTTAACTGCTCGATTTCCTTGACTTCTTCATAATACGACTTCCTCCACTGATCAATAGACCGGTTTAGCCTTGTGGGTATAATATCCTATATCAGAGACGTAGCAGAAAAACTCGAAGACGTGATCGAGGTCATTTCAATGAAAGAAGCCTCTCGCCTAGACCTTGAGGTGTGAACTTTAGGCAGTACAGATAAGTGGAGCTCATTCAGGAATTCTGGCACTATTAGCTACCGGAGGAAGAGCTTACGTGACGGCCGACGCTGTTAGTAGGAAGAGACAAAATGAGCTAGCTAGTGGGTGTCTCGGGAGGAGCCACTGACCTAGTACCATTCTCGACTGGAGAGCTGCATTAGGTTTTTTTTGAGGATTTCTACCTATTTCTAGCGTTGGGTATTTTTGCGTGTTAGAGTGTGTTGTTTGATAAGGTAATGGACTTTGAACTCGATTTTATGCCCTGTTATTCTTGAGACCTTGAAACTTTTGAATTCGTGTGAAACCAAAAGGCTTGTTTGGAATGAACCCCATTCGTACACATTTTGTGGAAAATCTCTTCTCTAGCTATTGCCTTAGCCTATGTGAAATCTCAAGTCAGAAAATTTTCGTATTGAGAAAAACCATGGATTAAATTTTCTTGTCGAAACCTTGAATCGATCGCTGACCTTGAATAGGTGGAGCCACACGAAGTGGTGATTGAGCAGGCATACTCGTGCTGAGAGACGTTAGGCACTGCAGGGCTGACTGTTGACTGGCACGAATGCTGCAGCCATCATCACTGAACGCAGAAACTCCTTATGCCAGTGGGTATGACCAAACCTTGACCTTACGGCTGGTCCCTGAACAGGTGCACGTTAGCGTCCTAGTGCCCCGCATATGCAGCGCCTGCGACCTTTTCTCCTTTCGAAGGACAGTGCATCAACAATTCAAAACGTCCAATTTATTTTTCTTTGGGACGTTTTGACTACCAAGAGTTCCAAGTTTCACTGTACCGCATTTGCATCCTTGATCGATAGTGTTGATAAGGAAGCATGGTCGATAAGTTCTATGCCTATGCGAGGATAGGGGACTATTGTTGGCAACAAACAGAGCCATGAGGGGCTACGTTTATGTCGTAGAATTGTGTGTTGTAAGCTTGAGTGTAGCGGGGCTATACTGCGTGAATGGTTGCACATTTACCGTGACAATCGCTTCGGTAAGAAGTTACATGTGTGTCGAGATTGTTGATAAGTTTTCTGCGTGACCCGGGAACCATGCTGAAACTCATCTCCACATATCGACCACGATTGTTTGACCGATGATCTCACGGTCGAGGCACTATGAGACCTGTTGATGTCGTGTGTGCATGTTGTGTGTTGCATTCTGCGATATCTCACCATGGGTGAGCCGTTTTGTGTATTTGAGTATCGAACGAGTATCTGGATGGTACCATTCGAGTTTTCCGTTTTGTATGACTAGAGGTGTAGTATACCTCGATTTGGGGTAATGAGGATCCGCTATTGTGTGCGGTTAGTCTTTTGAGATCCTTACTCAAGTCGGTGACCTGGCTTATCGGCTAGCTTTACCACCGGATTTGTCAGGGGTACATAATGTGATTCATGTCTCGATGTTGCGTAGACATGTACATGACTCGGACCATGTGGTGGACTTCGGCGATCTGCAGGTTGCGCGAGACCTTACCTATGAGTAGGTACCGGTGGCCATTTTTGGACCAGGGTGTCTATCGGCTGAGGAACCGGGCAGTGAGCTTTGGAAAGATGCTATGGAGCCGACGTGGCGAGTTCGAGACAACTTGAGAGAAGGAGGCTGAGATTAAGGGGAGATTCCCTAACTTATGATTTTGGAGGCTTGTGTATTCTGTTTAGTTCATTAGTTTCATTTGTTTTCGAATTCCGAGGACGGGATTTATTTTAAGGTGTGTAGAATTGTAGCGCCCCATTTGTTCTGAATTATTTTGAAATTATTTAATTATTTTTATTTTCCTAATTTAGTTATTTCGTGCTTGATTATAAAATTCTATTGTGATTATGTGCTCATAATTGTCTAATTATTTTTAAATTATTACTATATATAATAATTGTGTGTATTATATATATAAATATGTCGGTTATTAAATTGTATCGAATCGAGCAAAAATTCTTATTATCGCGTGGATTTTGTTTTGGCTCGATTGAATTGGTTCTGACCCAATTTGAGTTATATTCCATCCTTATAAATTATTTAGGCTTGGCCCAAATTTGTTTCACCTAATTTTGGCCCAACAAGAAATCAAGAATGTAAGCTCGGTAAGCTCATCTCTCTCATGCATTTGAACTGGTTCGGCCTTATCTTCACGTTCAAAAATCTGGTAGCGATCTCTCCGGCACGTTCTCCCTCTCCCTCTGGCCTATATCAGTCGCAGATAACCTCTCCATCTATCTCAGTCTCCCTCTCAATCTCGTACAGAAAACAAATCGTTCTACTCCCTTGTCCTCGTGAGCTCGCGCATAGCAGGGGAAGAGAGACCTTCTCTCTCATTTCTTTTTCATTTTCTCCTTCCCGTCACCATATATATACGGTCTGCTCATCCTCAACTCTCCACCATCGCAGCTTTTCTTCTAAAAAAAATGCAACAGAGCCTGCAATTTCTTTCTGCAGGCGAAAGACCACCTTTGCGTCGCCGTCCTCCTCCACAAGCAAGCAGCCATCACAGTTGAGGTCCCGCTGCTTCATCACGGCCATCTCCGGAGTCCCACACAGCAGCCATCCATCGCCGGAGTTCATTGCAGCGGCAACCACCATTATTTCCGGCGAAGCCAAGTGCACCGACGTCCACCTCCGGTCATCTCCGCTCGATGTATTTCAGCGTACTCGTTTTCCATCGACGACCTCGCTACGGATCAAGTCGAACGTCCGAGAACCAGCAGCTTTCAGACCGTGTTTGAAGGTTTCGAGCACAAAGTCGTCCGTCCGACCCGCTGTCCGGCACGTTTCCCGTTCGATAACTCGTAGTTTCCCAAAGTCGGGTAACTTATTCGAATCCACTCGTTATTACGGTCGTTCTCATATATCGCATGATAGATATATATGACTTACGTGCAATCGAATTTGTGTTTGAAGTCGATTTTCTTTCGAATTATCCGTCGGCTTTTATATATCGTTTCGTTTATTAGGTTATGTTCGTGACTCCGTTAAATTGAGTATCATGTAGTTGCTATGATAAACCATATTGTGCTTGTTTATTTTCTTTCAAGAAGTCATATTAGTCGTAGTCGAGCTTAGAACATTTGTTATATATGTTCATTGTTATTTCATGTGAAATCGCGTGTTCGTTGTTTCTGTTGTACGTCAGTTTAAGCCATCAGAGACCAGTTATTTGAAGTTGCTTTATTCTTAGGAAAATGTAGTATGTTCAGTTGTCTATATCTGGGCTTTGGAATTTTGTAATTCCTGTTTGAAAATAATAAGTTATGACTTTTACAAAATTGTTGCCCGTTCAGTTTTTGATTTCATTGTTGCAGCAGATCGTCTGTGTTTGTCACTATTTTTGAGTGACGGGATCTTGTTATTTTCCTTTAATGTCTTCAAAAAAGTTGTAGTTCTCTGAGTATCTTCTGAGAGGAAAAAGAATTGACTGATTATCATTTTTATTTTGATAGTTACGTCGAAAATATGAACAACGCGCAGTCTGTTTTCAAAGTTTCAAAGGGAAACAGTGGTTCCCTCTGTTTTGCTGTTTTTGACATATTTCCCAATACCTGGGCAGGTTGATGTCTTCTGATGATTTTTAGATCTATCTTTTAGGTTTCAAATGGATTTTGAATCACTCAAAAATAGCATTTGTGTAAATAGATACGTTTGGCTTTTGAAAGTCGCGCAATCAGTTTTTTTTTTTTCCAAAATTCTGCAGCAGCAAAATGATAGTTAAGCCCTATGAGATCTTGAAACAAGTTTTGATTCGAGTTTTAGATCAAATTGTTCAGTCTTTGTTGTTTGTTCTTAAGTGCCGAAAGATGTGAGTTCTAGCATGATTTGTTATAGTCGGAAATTTGTATGAGGCATGCTTAAATAGTAGAGGTAAAAGAAAAATTTATATATGTGACATTCATGCCTTGTTTTAATATTGATTATTTGAGGACTTAATGGTGATTAATGTGATAGGACAATTTGAGTTTAATTCGTGAAGGTTGAGAATAATTGTTATGTGTTTATTCGCATGAGATTGGTGATTTTTGGAGCCTTTGAAATTGTTGTTAAAGTCCTCCAGTACAGTATATAGAGTTGTTCGGTTCTTGTTGTGCTTATCTGTCTCATTTTCCCTTTAGTTGCCTTAACTGTCTGCTTTGTGTGTCATATCTACTTGAAGTAGTGAGGTAATTTTGGTGGGAGTTATCTCTCTTAATGTTAGGTTCTTGAGGAGTCAAACCCTCGACCTACGTTTCTGCTATTTGAGTGTTTTGTCTACCTCGTCATCCAGGTGGGTACAGTTTGTGTTTCTTTAATTATCGCATTTCGTTATTTCGTATAAATGTTCGTCTCGATAACTTTAGTATGCCTGAGAACCCTAGTCTAGTGTGTTACACCGCCAGGGGCGTCTCGCCTTTAGTGCCTTTGATGAAAGCATAAGCAGTGCGAGGTCACCTGCCCGTCGTATCCGGGAGGAGGACGCCCTAGCCTGTGTGTTGGAAAAAGCATCTCGATTGTCTCCTAGAAAGGATCCCTTAGACCATGTCGAGCCGGGTGAAAATGTTTCCGGTTACTCCTTGTTGATGTCTGATCGGAAGGTTTTTGAATGTACATAGGAGGTTTGCGATAGGGCCATATAGGGAGTTAGACCTTGATTCTATGCATACTTTATTTATGGTTTTGGATCTTTATGCGAGATAGACTTATGCGATATTGGTGAGCATAGTGGTTTTGCTCACCCCCATTGTTTTTTTGCCCTCTTGTTTCCTCTTTCTATCTTTAGGTTGAGCAAGTGGTGGTCATTGGACCGTCATGTCTTTGCTTCCGCTTTATTTACTTATGTTGGATTGTTATTTATGGATATTTATGCTTCCTCTTAAACTATTTCGAACATGTTGATTGGATCATTGGATCATGTCGAATCTCTTGGTTGAGTTTTGAAACTTATTAGAACTTGGTCGAATTATTTATGATCGTTTGTATGCATGTGTAGGTTCTTTATGTTTATTCCCTTTGTTTATTTGTTGTTAGTTAAGTGGCGCCCGTTAAAGTTTAAAGTTTTTTTTAATTTGATATTTTGTGAAAAATTTAGTCTGATTTTATAAATAAATTTGGATAACTCTTTAAAATAAAACGGGGCGTTACATTTGTGGTGTAACATCTAGCGCACTCGGTACTGAATCACTCCCTTTAACTCCTCGAGAACATGTCTACTACTGGACTTATGATCTAAAGCATAGTCTTCTTCCAAGAACCTAGCATTCGTGCTAACGATTACTTTCTGGTCCTCGGGACTATAAAATAGACCACCTTTTGTTTCATTAGGATATCCCACAAACAGCCTTACTTCTGTTCTCGGTTCCAACTTATTAGTATCGGTTCTCAGCACGTGTGCTGGACTACCCCAAATCCTGAGATGCCTTAGACTGGGCTTATGCCCAAACCACAACTCCAATGGTGTAGACAGTACTGATTTAGAAGGTACTCTATTCAGAATGTATACCGCTGTTTCTAGGGCGTATCCCCAAAACGAATCTGGTAATGTACTATAACTCATCATTGCCCTAACCATTTCCATAAGAGTCATATTCTTCCATTCTGCTACGCCATTCTGCTGAGGCGTGCCAGGCGCAGTCAATTGGAACGTAATCCCATTATCCGTCAAGTAGTTCCTAAATTCATTCGAGAGATATTCGCCACCACGATCTGATCGTATTGACTTGATACTTTTTCCTAATTGCTCCTCCACAACTGCCTTATACTCTAAGAACTTCTCAAAGCATTCAAACTTGCGGTGCAGAAGGAAAGTGTACCCATATCTCGAGTAATCATCGATAAACTTAACGAAGTACTCGAAACCACCTCTCGCTTTAACATTCATAGGACCACATAGATCGGAATGAACTAACCCTAACACGTCTTCGGCTCTATGCCCCTTCGAACTAAAAACCCTCTTAGTCATTTTGCCTTCCAGGCAAGACTCACAAGTTGGAAAAGCCTCGACTTCTAACGACCCCAAGGGCCCGTCTTCTACCAACCTTTAAATACTCCTAAGGTTAATATGACCAAGTCTTCGATTCCAAAGATATTTCATTAATTTTGGAAGGTTCCTTTCTCTTTTTTATATTTAATGATGAATTAAGTAATTGTTTCTGTTGCGGTGGAGATGACTTAGATTCTACAATGTATAGATTTTCAACTAATGAACCAGAACATATGAACTTTTTGCTAAAACGAATAACAACTTTATTATCAAAAGTAGCAGAAAAACTGTTCATAAACAACTTAGAAACTGAAATCAAATTCTTTCTAAAACTAGGAACATAAAGACAATCTTTCAAAACTAGAAACCTATATAAGCCAAAATCTAAATAGACATCTCCCACTGTAACTGCTGACGCTCTACTGGCATCGCCCAAGTAGATGGTAACTTCTCCTTCCCTATGTCGCTTGGTTTCCTGGAAACCCTGCATTGAAATGCAGACATGATCAGTGGCTCCTGTATCTACACACCAGGTACTGGTAGATAACACTGCTAAACATGTTTTAACGACTAAAGAAAAAGATATACCTTTGTTGAACTTCTTGAGGAGAGGGAAATCTGCTTTCCAGTGCCCTTTCTGCTGCCATTTGTGGCACTTGCCTTTCGGCTTCTTCGCCTTCTGTTGAGGATGCGCGTCATTCATGATCTTGCCCTTTCCTGCGGACTTCTTCCTCTTCTTGCCCTTAGGAGCCTTAGAAGTGGAAGCTTCTCCCTGCTGGGCCACCATAGCTTGGGTCTTCTGACAAAATAGGCCCTCTGCCGACTGAAGTTCAGAGACAAGTTTCGGAAGAGTCATCAACATCCTGTTCATGTTGTAATTCATTCGGAATTGCTCGAAGCTCTTCGACAAAGACTAGAGCACTATATCGACCTGTGTTTCCCCGTCAATAAAAGCCCCAAGAACCTCCAGCTCATTCAGCTGGGCCATCATAGCAAGAACATGTTCCCTTACGGGAGTACCCTCATGCATGGTCATGTTCATCAGAACCCTCATGGCCTCCGGTCGGGCAACCCGCGACTGATGACCAAATAACTCCTTGAGATTGAGAAGCATCTCTGCTCTAGTGTTCATAGACTGATGTTGATGTTGAAGTACATTTGACAAAGATGACAAGATGTAACACTTCGCCATCTCGTCAGCCTTTTTCTACCGAGCATACTCTTCTTTCTCTTGGTCTGGTGCATTGTCAGCAGGCACAGCCAGACAAGCCTCAACAGTAGCAAATTTCTTCCCCTCAGCCGTTAACACAATATCCAAGTTCCTTTTTTCAGTCAATATAATTGGGACCAACAAGTTTGTTTTATTTGATAATTACAGACAACAGATTGAAAGACATTTTGAATTCCTAGAATCATGCAAGCATAGTCTTTACTCAGTCAAGTAGTTTTGAATTTAAACATCAAATATTGATCCCGTGTAACAATATTCAAATAAATTCACCAAAACCTCAAAACATCGAATCCCCGCAGGCCACGGAGTGTGGACGTCTACGGTTCAAACATTCGCAAGAGGAGGGATAAATCCCATTAGCTTAACATACTGCCGAGAAATACTTAACTAATAGTCGGTTTCATCTATTGGCCAGCGCAATTAACTTATAAAAGAATAAAAACGACCTTATCCTTTGGGACTATCGTAATTATTTGCACTTTAAGTATAACCCATTAATTGGTACTAAGTTTACTACCAAAATTATACGTCCACCTTTGGGTGACCCGTACGCTTTTGAAATATCTTACTATAACCATCCCGAAGGAGATTCATCCCTGTGAACTGTGAAATAAAACGTCCTTTGGGCTCGAGTTAAAGCACTTCACTGACATACCTATAATGGAGGCCTTGGATGTAATTTATTTCAACCCATTAAACACTTAATATAATTTTTATTTTACGGGATTTCCTAAAACATGTTTGATTTGCACATAAGCAATCACATAAAACATGCATGATTAATAAGCAATTATAAACTAGGAATTATAATCCAACTATCATGGCTATTAATCAATCTCCAATGTTACGGAGAAAACACAGTCCTATCCTTGTTGAGTGTGTCCTCTGGTTTAGGTATTGGATCTCCCCTTTCGCAGTGACTCCCACTGAATTAGTCGTCTCCGGGAAAGTCGCCATTGGATCATCACCATGGCATCCCTGTACGTGTTTATCGCCTCGCCCCGTCAAGGTTGGTCCACGCCCGCCGGATCAATAATGAATAATATAAACAACAGTTGCATAATTCATCCTATGACCCACGCAGGAGCCGTACAAGAGTTTCTATGAAAGCAATAAACTATGCAGTTTCCCCGCGAATAATTTATTACAAGCATTCACCAACCCAAAAATTCCTCGACATGTCCGAGACTTTAAAAACAGCATACATTCAACATGAATTAAAATCTAAACATACGGGCCACAATAGTCAGATTCGAAATCACCTGCAAAAACTTATGACAATTTCTAATCTACTATGTCGCTGCGTCCGTACGCACATAATTCATGTAAACAGACAAAGTCCAAATTCAAACTGTGTACGAGGTTGAATTAAACCTGGGCTCTGATACCAGTTGTTGGGTTCTATGAGAAACGTCAAACAACATGCACAGTATTGAACTTATTGTAATAAATAAATCCTAACGCAGCGGAATCTATAGTTAGGATATGGACGTTTACCTTTTCAAATTTTTGCCGACTCTGAGACGATGTAGAGTACCGTTGGTGTAGTTCGTCTGAATACCACAATCTAATGGGCAGATAGATTTGGCCTTTATTCGATTCTAATCGAAGGTTTCAACAAAGCTCGGTTCACGGTACGCGAGTCTCGGGTCGGTTGCAGCGGCTAGACGCGAGTCGCGGTCGCTGGCAGCAGTTGGTCGCGAGTCGCGGTTGCTGGCAGCAGCTTGCGGTTGGGAGCTGGCAGCTTCCGGCTACTTCGGGTAGCGACGATGGTTCTTCGGTGAAGTGACCGGAAAATATATATATATATATGTATAAAGGCTCAAGTATATTGTACCAAAAGGCCTTCTAATAGATTACCTAAACACTTATTTCTATTAAACTTGGTGGAGCGTTTAATTGAATCTCCCTAACTCTTGAACAATGCTATTTCTCACGTATGTAGGAGTGAAAAAATCGGCCAACACATTGATCTTCAAGAGATTGGGACTTGGTGTATTTATAGGCTCCATTAGGGACCTTAGGGAGGTGCTAAATATGGGCTTATCCCATTAGGCCTTGGAATCCTAATTCTACTCCAAATACTAATCCAATGTAGAAAAGAAATCTTCTACTAATCTAACTCTTCTATAAGACTCCTTAGTCTCCTAACACTAGAGAAGATTCTAGTATGAATACTTTTTCCTAATTAAATTAGTAATCATAGAATAAAAATAATTCCTACTTTAGGAAACCTAATTCTACTCCAATTAATAATCCAATGTAGGAAATATTTCTCCCACTAATATTCATCTTCTAGAAGACTCCTTAGTCTCCTAACACTAGAGTAGCTCGTAGAACCTTTGCTTTCTCCGAAATTAGCACCACTCAGAACCTTAACCATTATGTCAGACAATTGTCTACCTGCAGGGTTTAACATAATGTACATTCCTGAGCTTATTTCGGAGACGTCATCAATCCAGCACACTGGAACATAGTGACCATAAATAATTTATAATAGCACATCATATAATTATTCTTACTTACCAAAATACCTGGTATGTCATCCTAATAAAATACGAATCACTTGGTAAATCAAATAAATAAGAGATAAATATATATATATATATATATATATATATACCTATCTTATATTATCTTACAGCTTAAGAGAATGCATCAATCACCGAAGGTCTAGGTTACAACAACAATCAGTGAGTCTCATAACCTTATTCTTCTGTGGTCATGTTCAACATTTAACATAAGTGCTAGTGTAATTCTTCAGTCAAAGACCAACTGAATCAGAAATACACTACAGTCTTTTTCCAAGAGGGGTCTCACTACCTGTCTAGACTATGAACGAATAGTTTAGTCATTATAAGGAACCGATAGGTGATCTTTTTGTTCGAAACACTTCGAACCACACTATATCAATATAAGACATGGAGTATGATTTGCATAAATAAATAAACTGCAAACATATGTACTTTGACTGAAACATGATGGCCAGATCAAAATGGAGTCGATAGAATTTGCAAAACATAGCTTTTACAGCATATCTCTAACAATAGTCTCCTAACCCTAGGTAATAGTCTAGAAGGAATATTCCTCTCCTAATGGAATCTTAGTTATGGAATATAATTAATTCCTAATTCTTAATCTTAGAATTTAATAATAAAACATTCCACTAGAGTAATATTATTGCTCTCCCCATTTAGCTCTGAATTATAATTAACTCATCTCCACTGATTAAATATATTAATCCAATTGATCGACTTATCTCCCCATGTGTAAGATATAACGTCCACTGATTAATTAAATTATTGACAAAATAATTAATCAACTTCTTATTCATTTCTGAAGCTAGTACCACTCAGATCCTTAATCATTATGCCGGATAATACATCCACCTGCAGGGCTTGACATAATATTCATTCCTGAGCTCATTTCGGGGACGTCATAAACCCAGCGCACTGGGACACAGTGACCGTAAATAATTTATAACGGCACATCAGATAAACACACTTATTTATCAAAATACCGAGTATGTCATCCTAGCTGTTGGAACCCACGAGGATCTCGATATGCACAAATCACGGACAAACATTCAACATAAACCTATGCGCAGCTAAAGGTTTGATGAAGAAAACTTACTGCTTAAAATTTATGTAGATCTGGCTGGCCCGGACAGTTGACCGCAAATCAAATCTTCTCGGAATCGAACAAACTTGACCAATCCAAAAAGCTGACGTCACGGCGAAGTCAACGGCGTTGACCGATCGGAAATCGGAGGTCACACGCTCTCTCACGCGCCGGTGCAAGTCCCAGCAGTAGGATCCTCCCGGCGGCGCGTGTGGGCGCGTGCGGCGGCGTACGGCGGCGATCTCG
>CACSLK010012206.1:14941214-14958839 GCA_902706635.1 Striga hermonthica
CACCAACGGTACTCTACATCGTCTCAGAGTCGGCAAAAATTTTAAAAGGTAAACGTTCATGCCCTAACTATAGATTCCGCTGCGTTAGGGTTTATTTCAATAAAGTTCAATACTATGCATGTTGTTTGACGTTCCTAATAGAACCCAATAGTTCCTTAGGTCCGGAGGGTCATTTTGATATATAGAACTCGAGAAACGGAGCTAAAACGAGTAAAAACGAACAAAAATAAAAACAGGGTTGAAGCAGTCGAGACTCTCGAGTTGACTCGCGAGTCGCGAGAAAAACAGGGACCGGTTGCATTAAAACGTGGGGAAACTCGCGACTCGCGACATTTTCGCGAGTCGCGACTCTCATGTCGCGAGTCGCGACTTTGGACTGCACTGCGCTACTTTACGTTTCGGGCTTGTTTGGGCTCGTCTGAACTCAGAATTGAGTTCTGTTTTTTCCTACGCGACGCTAACAAACCCCTTTATCCAATTATGCTCTTGAAACCAACATTTACTGAAGAGAAAATTCGCTTGAAGCTCCTGACTTACACACCAAAGACGACAAAACACAAGAAAACTGGAAAAACAAACGAAAAACATCTAAAGACTCAAAATGAAGAAAAACACATAATAAAACATGAAACGGACTAAAAACTAAAGAAAGGACATAAAAAGGGGGAAAATAAATATAAAATAAACACGATAAATGCAACAAAAAAGGACAAACATCCCTTTCCACGTCTAGCACATACTTGTGCTTGGGCAGCAGGCACTTGTTGCAGAGGTCGTGGTTGGGCTACTCCGACGCCCTCTCCTTGCTCCCTTTTCCTTTTCTTTTTGTTGGCCGTCTGTTGGTTAGCGACAGGTTGGGCTACCTTCATTTCCTTCTTCAGACTTATGCTTGCAGCAATTTGTTGAGCCCTATCCACGGTGTCTGTATACGATATGTTTCCATGGCTTGCCACCAGATGGTGTATGTTGAGTCGAAGGCCTCCTCGAAATCGCTTGGCCCGCTTCTCGTCTGTGTCCACCAAATGTTCGACAAAGTAGCTCATGCGGGTGAACTCCCGCTCATATTCGTCCACGGTCATATTACCTTGTTCCAAGTCTCAGAACTCAGGCTCCAGCTGTTCGCGGTATTGTTGTGGGTAGTACTTTTCTGCCACTATCGCACGGACTACATCCCATGCCAGGGTCGTGCGTGCAGCTACAATCTTTGTCCTCAAATAGGTGGTCCACAACTGATGGAGACGAGACCGCAATGGCTTTCTTAGATAAATACGACCGACTTCGTATTTAATTAATCTTTTCCTAGTTATTATTTCTCCTTTTAATTAGTTGTTTCCATATTAAATAATTATCTAACCTATCTTGTTTGGTAAGATAAGTAGAATAGGATTCTTATTTATATTGCTTGGTGTTCAGTTAGAAAAGACGATTGATTTTGAATAAAAACTATTGAGTTTCTCGTGAGTTTTATCTCATCTTCTCCCTTTTGTCTACCACGCTCTAAATCAGTTGGTATCAGATGTCGGGACGATTCGAGATGCCGCCAAAATGACAAGACAACGACAGACGGGATGCCCACCTCGAGGATTTCGATCGCCGAACCGACGATCTAGGGTTCTAAATTGACCAGGTGGATCGCCATGTGGAAGGTTTTTGAACGGCGAGCAGACGAACCGCGATACCACGGGCCGAGGTGGTCGCGGCGGGATATACGGTGGCCGTGGCAGAAGAGGGCCATTCGGGGAGCCCCGATCGCGTTCGCCACGTTGGTTGCAAGGCCCGTATGACGGCGAGGAGACCCTGTCGGACGTCAACCCTTTCGACGATCCACGGGACAACGGGAATACGACCATGGAAAGCAGCATTCGGTTCACCGGGACGACGAGGACTAGTATTGGCCTCGTGGTAACTGTTGCAATGGAGAAGGCGGCGACAACCATTGGGAGTTGAGTTTTCGTATCGAGGTGCCAGAATTTTTGGGTGGGCTCGACGCTGCGGAGTTTCTCGATTGGCTCGCTACTGTTGAATCTATCCTTGACTTCAAGGAGGTCCCTGATGATCGAAGGGTGGGTATAATCGCGACTAGGTTGCGGGATAGGGCTGCGGCATGGTTCTTGCAGTTAAAAGGAACGCGGCATCGTATGGGTAAACCAAAGATCACATCTTGGATTAAATTTCGTAAGCATCTCGAAAGTGAATTTTTGTCGTTTAACTACACCACCATTATTTATCAGAAATTTCAGACTTTATGGCAAGGTTCGCGTACGGTTGACCAGTACACAGAGAAATTCTATCAGCTCCTTACTCGTATTGATGTTTGGGATACTACGGCTCAATTGGTGTCACGTTATGTTAGTGGGTTGCGAGTGTCGATTCAAGATAAAGTTGAACATGTTTATGCCTGAGTCGGTGTCGGATGCTCATCAACGTGCTGTCATGTTGGAACAACAACAGGCCCGGCGGTCTTCGAATTTCTTGTCGGGACCGCGTGGAGAACCGGGAGCACCATATGCGGTTGCGGCCGCTCGTTTGGGACGGGGCCATTGGCGGGCTCCTCCGACACGGGCCAGGGGACATACCATGGTGCGGATTCGGGCCTGGGCAGCAACACCAACACGACGGCGGGTGGTTGAGCGGGATCGCGTTTAGGCAATGGGTTACGTTGCATTAGGTTCGTCGAGATCGGCCACCGGCAGACAGCATATCCGAAGGGCTCTACTTCTCGTACTTTGTTCACCGAGTATTACGACGGGTTCGCGACCACTGAAACTTATGACGGGCCACCCGTCTTTGATGAGGATCCAGAGGTCGTTGAGAAACATCTTACGGGCGATGTGGCAGGGCTCTTGTTCTTCGCCGGTCTTGTTTGGCGCCTCGGGATTCCATCAACGAGCCAAGGGAATATCACCACATTTCTTAGTCCAGTTTCACGGTGGGTGATCGTGTGTGCAGGTATATTATTGATTCGGGGTCTTGTGAGAACGTGTTTGCACAGGAGGCAGTGGACAAGCTTGGGCTTTCGACTATACCTCATCCTCAGCCTTATTACTCTTTCTTGGATTCAGAAGGGCACGGTGCTAACGGTGGATCCTAGAGTTTTGGTGTCTTTCTCTATTGGGCCAACGTATCGGGATCAGACTTGGTGTGATGTGGTGCCAATGGACACTTGTCATTTACTGTTGGGTTGACCTTGGCCGTTTGACCGTGAAGCTACGCATGATGGCCGCCATAATACGTACAGTTTTCTTTTTGGAGGCATGAAGATCGTGTTAAAGCCCGGCCCATCACGACCTTTATCTTCATCAGCTCCTTCACCAGTCCTTTTTCTCTCTCGTTCGGCCTTTGAGGAGGAAATGCGTTCGGTGTCGTTTGTGTTACTAATGTTCCGGGCTGAGCCGGGTGCAGACACAGAACCACCGGCGGCAGTCCGGGCTTTTTTGATCGAATTTTCTGATGTCTTTCTGGACGACCTCCCTGCAGGCTTTCCACCCTTGCGCGACATTCAACATCACATTGATTTGGTGCTCGGAGCCTCTTTGCCTAACCGACCCCACTAACGGATGAGCCCACGTGAGCACGAGGAGTTGCATAGGCAGGTTGAGGAGCTACTTCACCGTGGGGTTGTGCGGCGGAGTTTGAGTCCATGTGTGTTCCAGCCCTTCTCATTCCTAAGAAGGATAGCTCGTGGCGCATGTGCGTTGATAGTCGGGCCATCAACAAGATCACAGTTCGTTATCAATTCCCGATTCCTTGCCTAGACGACTTGCTAGATCAACTTCACGGTGCCACAGTTTTCACAAAGCTGGATCTTCACATCGGATATCATTAGATTTGGATCCGTCCAGGTGAAGAGTGGAAGACGACTTTTAAGATACGGAGGGGCTTTTCGAGTGGATGGTCATGCCATTTGGCTTATCTAATGCACCCAGCACTTCCATGCGAATGATGAACCAAGCCCTCCGTGAGCTGATAGGTAAGTGTGTTGTCATTTATTTTGATGATATTCTTATCTATAGTCGTTTGATTGATGAGCACTTGCAGCATGTTCGTTCGGTGTTGCATATTTTGCAGGCTGAGTCTTTCTTTGCGGCACCGCGCAAATGCTTGTTTCTGGTGGACTCGGTTCTTTTCTTGGGCTTTGTGATTTAGGCGGATGGCATTCGGATAGACAACAGCAAGGTGGCAGCTATTCGTGATTGGCCGACTCCTACTTCTTTTACCGAGGCCCGCAGTTTTCACGGGCTTGCTTCTTTTTATTGCCGGTTCATTTCGTACTTCAGTTCCCTTACGGCCCCGATTACTGACTGTCTCACTGGGAAAACTTTAACGTGGACTCAGGCTGTCGAGGTTGTGTTTGTCTCATCGAGGATAAGCTCACTTCGGCCCCTGTATTGGTTCTGCCGTATTTTTTATGTCCTTTTGAGCTTTCGTGTGATGCATCGAAGGTCGGGATAGGTGATGTGCTCAGCCAGGACGGTCGGCCTGTCTCGTTCTTCAATGAGAAATTGTCGGGCCCTCGCTCGAGATACAGTACTTACGACGTGGAGTTCTACGTTGTAGTTCGTGCGGTTTGCCATTGGCGCCATTATCTTTTCCACAGGGAGTTTATTCTTTTTTACGGACCACGAGGCTCTTCGTCACCTGGCCTTGCAAGATAATATTTCGGCGAGGCATGCAGCATGGACGGATTTTCTGCAACAATTTACGTTCGTGTTGAAGAATCGTTTGGGTGTGTCGAATAGAGTGGCTGGCGCGTTGAGCCGGCGTTCTCTTCTTTTGATGGACATGCGCGTCTCTGTGGTTGGGTTCGAGCTTCTTCGCGATGTGTAATCCGTCGACCCCTTCTTCGGGCCGATAGTCGCCACTTGTTGGCTGGTCCTTTTGAAGACTATGCCTTGGCTGATGGCTTCTTATTTCGTGGTGTTCGTTTATGTGTGCCAGATTGTAGCCTGCGGCAGAAACTCATTGTTGAGCTGCATGGGGCTAGTCATGTTGGGCGTGACCGTTCGGTCGACCTGGTTGGGCGCTCGTACTTTTGGCCGTCTCTTCGGCGGGATGTTGTCGTGAGTTGTTGTCGTGTTTGCCAAGTATCGAAGGGGGCCGCAACAAATGCGGGCTTGTATCGCCCTCTTCCTATTCTTTCCCAGCCATGGCTCGCGATTAATATGGATTTCATCTTGGGCTTGCCACGTACTCAGCGAAGTTTTGATTTCCTTTTCATGGTGGTCGATCGTTTTTCGAAGATGGTACACTTCATTCTGTGCAAGCGTACCACCGACGTTGTTCATGTGGCCCAGTTATTTTTTCGTGACATTTTTAAGTCATTTTTGGCGTAGCCTGTGGGGCATGGCGAATACTCATTTGGATTTTAGCAGTGTGTATCATCCCCAAACTGACGGGCAGACGGAGGTTGTGAATCGCTCGTTCAGAAATTTACTTCGTTGTTTGATTGGCGATCACCTCCGGAGTTGGGACCAGCGGCTGAGCCAAGCAGAATTTGCTCATAACTCGGCGGTGAGCCGAGCTACGGGCTTCTAGCCATTTCAGGTCATCTACGGGATGCAGCTGTAACACCCCACTTTTATTTTAAAGAAATTCCGGACTTTCCAAAAATCAGTGTAAAATTTTCAAAATCATTTTCGAAAATTCAATGGGTGTTAAACAACATTTTTCATAACCCAAGTCTTATCTGGGTTCACGGGGATTCTTTACCCGGTTTTCACAAACGGTTCTCATTAACCGAAACATATCACAAGACATGAATCTCAACATGAATATATAATCAATCATGATACCCAACAATCCGGGTTCCACAAATTTCCAAAAACAAGCAAGTCATAAGTTCTGAAAAATAGCATAATCAAGTCTCAACATAAAGGTTCATAAAGCCTTATTCATACGGAAGCGATAAATAGAAATGACCGACCCACTCGCCTCTTCTCGTCACTCAGCTCCTGCTTAACCTGCATCGGTAAAGAGCAGGTGGGGATGAGCACTAGATGAAAAGTGTGCTCACCACTATGCACATAAATAATAAATGTTTAGATGGTATGGTCGCAGTATGAATATAAATCAATCATCATCATGTCTCATCTCCTAATCTCAACAATAACTCACTCATGTGCACATCTATCATTAGCCGCGGAAAGGAGATGCATAAACCCTAACGACGGGAGTGCGTGCCACTGTAACGGACACGGCCTTTCATTAGGTCTTAAGCAGACTTGCCTCGCAAGGGCAACCGTACCGTAACTCGACGGGGACAACCGTACCGACGGCCGTAACAGCTCACATCAGTAGGCCACATGGTTCACATTCATACATAGGTCATACCAACCAAACACTTAAACACACGTATGGCATAGAAAATTTTCATAAGTAAAACCCACATGGAAGGCAGCAACAACATAAAGTGAGGCCCGAGTGAGCGGTGGGGCCAACACCTTAAAACACCTACATGAAATCTAGGTAGCCTCTCGATTACAATCAATTCCGACGAACACACAACTTAGTCAAAACTCGTCGACTAAGTGGCTGTGGAAAGTTCTCGTGGAGTTTTTGGAACATTTCTACTCGACTCTACATCAAGCATGGGAAGACACAAAATAGTACCGACCGATTTCAAAAAGCACCCGACCAACTTACTTGGAATTTTAATACATTAAAATAGACCCACAAAGGCACATATTCACAAGGTTTTAGATCAAACTCTTCAGGTTAACGCAATCAACTAATTTTTACAAAAAGACGATGAAAATCTGAACTTTCTAGTTCACTGGGCAATCCTTTGAATTTTTCAACGAAATTTGGACACAACACACACAACATCAGATTACTAACACTCACCAAAAATCACAGCAAAATACCAAGAATTCGATTTTAAATGATTTTTTGAAGTTTCTGACCAGAATTTCAAATCGACATTTGACATAGCTACAGACCTCATTTCAACTTTAAATTTTTACTCCACATATTATACCAATAGAATGTCATACAGTCCAAATTTAGCAGCAATCGGACTAATACACAATTTATAAAGATTTTTTCAAAGATTCAGCAACAATACCCGATTCAAAAATGCATAAGTGACTAATTACTCAACAAAAACGTCTAAGGCCTTCACCATAAGGCCAAAGACTTCAAATGTTCCAATAATCCAAGAGCCAACCACGAGTTAGTAACAGATCATAAGGGTTTCACATTAAACCCTAAGGATCCATTTTATCTATATCCAAATAATGTCTCAGCTCAACATATAACTATATTAACCCAAGCATATAATTGAAATTACGCATATAATCGAACAATACCTAGGAAACCCACCCATTACCGTACTCCGCTGAGGAGGAGACGGGGTTAGGGCTGGATACGGTGCTCTCAGTGGCGGGGTACGATCCGAAGTCCGTTTCCAATGGTACCTCCTTACGTTCCCATTTTCTGCCAAGGTGAGCGACCACTTCAAACATGTTTAAGGGAGGGTGATCCAGAAAAACGAGTGGTTTCTTCCTCCGGTGCTCATCACGCATTCCTACAACCACACCCTTCCACGGTTGGTGTACCACAAATCGTACACTTCTTGAATGCATCTCCTTACGTCGCTTGGATGAGAGGGTTTGAAATCCACAAACTCCTTTCTTTTCTTCCGATCTATATCCGACATGAAACCTTCGAGGTTGAAGGCCTCCGAGTTCGACCCGGCACTTGAACTATTACAATGCATCCCGGCTATGAAGTCTCGTACCAACGGAAAGAGAGGCGTTTCGGCCCTTAGGGTGGGACCCAGATGATAAAACCTACAAACCTCGGGCGGCTCACGCTCAACCTCGGTCCGTGTTGCGGCCGATACGGATTTCGCACGAGATAGCGGTTGCGGATCGAGGAACGGGAGTCTGGCCACGAACTCAAGGGCTCGAAGATGAATGAGCGATCCGAAAGAGACCCGCGACGGAAAGATGGTCGCGACTTGAACGATCAACGACGGTTGCGTACTCGGGAGTCGGCGGCTAAAGGTGCTGTTGGCGAACCTGTCGTGGCGGCGTCGGGTTGCTGTTGGTCCGGCGACGGGCAGAGGGCCTGCTGGAAGGGAAAGGTTCACGCCGGATGTTGCGCGTGGTGGCCTGTTCGCGAACGGAAAATCGTCGGCGTCGTTGCACGCTTTATGAAAGGTTGCAGCGAGGTGACGAGGCCTGCGATGTCGGGTTCTATTAGGAACGTCGACAATGTGCACATTCAAATCTATTGAATAATAAATTCTAACGCAGCGGAATCTATAGTTAGGATTAGGACTTACGGTTTTAAAAATTTTTGCCGACTCTGAGACGTTTCTGATTTCCGTTGATGGAGATCGTCTGAACACCAAAGTCTAATGGGCAGCTAGACTTGGCCTTTCTCGATTCTAATCGAGTCACCATGGTGCTCCAATCGCTCATCAAGCTCATCGGATCATCTCGAACCTTCGGTAGGTGAATCGGACTGCTCGAACCGCTTGGGAACAATCTTGGACTCGAACCGGGGCTTCTGGACCAAGTTGAACCGTTCTGGTGCGACTGGACACGCCTGGACCGGTCTAACCTCGCTCTGGGCTTGCTGGCAGCGATCTGGGCTCACTCCAGTCAAGCTGGACTCGCTTGGATGCTTCTGGGCTTGTTTCAAAGTCGCTGGGCTGCACCAACAACGAGTTGGGCCGTAGTGATGCTGCAGTTGGGCCGCGCACAAGGTAGTTGGGCCACGCGGAAGGACATCTGGGCCAAGGACATGCGCTCCCATGCTAGGCTTACACGCGGGCTGGGATCGGGCTTCTCGGGCCGCGCGCGGGCTAGAGCTGTGAGAGGCGCGGGCCTGGACGCGGGCCGCACGGCCCGCGCGTTTTTTCTCTTCATCTGGTAAAAAGAAAATGTCTCCTATTTGGGCAAGGAGAAGGATCGAACCCGCGACCTCGCACGGGGAAGACAGCGCCGCACGCCACCGCGCTACACAAGGTGTTGCGTTAAATTAACGCAGACCTTCAGTAAAGTAGACGAACGAATCTGGGAAATATATTAAACGGAATACGAATCAACAACCTTCGAATCTTCTATTGTATGACCTTTACACGATCTCTAATAAATCTTGGTGGAGCGATTTATTAGATTTCCCAAAACCTCTTGATCATCTTCTTCTAAGACCTTACGGTGCTCACTGAATTTTCTTTCGAAGAAGAATCTCTCTCTTTCTTTCTCGCTTGAAGAGGCCGAATTTCTCCAGCCCTTCGGGGAGAAAAACGTGTAAAGCATGTTCAAGAGGTTAGGGGACCTAGTGTATTTATAGGCTACAATAGGGACCTAAAGGAGGTGCTAAATATAGGCTTATTCCTTAAGGTTTAGGAATCCTTATTATCTTCCATCTCTTTTTCCCATCTAGGATAATATTCCTAATAATTAATTACCTACTAGAAGACTCCATAGTCTCCTAACCCTAGGTAATATTCTAGAAGGAATATTCTCATCCTTAGGGAATTATGGAATATAATTAATTCTTAATTCCTTAATCTTGGAATTAAATAATAAAACATTCCACTAGAGTAATATTATTGCTCTCCTCATTTAGCTCCGAATTACAATTAATTCGTCTCCACTGATTAAATATATTAATTCAATTGATCGATTTACCTCCCCATGTTTAAGATATAACGTCCGTTGATTAATTAAATTACTGACAAAATAATTAATCAACTTCTTATTCATTTCCGAAACTAGTACCACTCAGATCCTTAATCATTATGTCGGATAACACATCCGCCTGCAGGGCTTGACATAATATTCCTTCCTGAGCTCATTTATGGGGACGTCATCAACCCAGCGCACTGGGACACAGTGACTGTAAATAATTTATAATGGCACATCATGTAAACACACTTATTTACCAAAATACCGAGTATGTCATCCTAGCAGAATAGGAATCACCCTTGATAAATCAAATAAATAAGTAATGAATACATATGCCCATTTTATATTATCTTACAGCTTAAGAGTACGCATCAATTACTGAAGGTCCAGATTACAACAACGGTCAGTGAGTCTCATAATCTTATCCTTCCGTGGTCCTGTTCAACACTTAACATAAGTGCTAGTGTAATCCTTCAGTCAAAGACCAACTGAATCAAGAATACACTACAGTCTTTTTCCAAGTGGGGTCTCACTGCCAGTCTAGACTGCGAACGAATAGTTTAGTCTTATAAGGAACCGATAGGTGATCTTTCTGTTCGAAACTCTTCGAACCACACTACCTCAATATAAGACATGGAGTATGATTGCATAAATAAATAAACTGCAAGCATATGTACTTTGACCGAAACATGATGGCCAGATCAAAATGGAATTGATAGAATCTGTAAATAGGAGCTTTTACAGCATACCTCTAACATGCGAGTCGTGGGGCGCGCGAGCGGGCGACTGCTGGGTACTGGGAGGCTTGCGCGGGCGTCTGCTGAGTACTGGGCAGCGTTTGCGTACGGACGGCGAGGGCCTGGGACCGCGATTGACGCTGCGTGCACGATGGCGACGGAGGCGCTGGATGATGGCGTCGCGATGGTGATGGCGAGGGTGAAGTGCGATCGTGCGGTGGTGCTGCGGCGGAGGACGGTTGATCGGGCTGAGGCGATGGCCGAGAGTGAAGAGAGAAGAGAGCAAGTGATCGAGAGGGAGAGGAGAGGAAAGTTTGCTGGGAAAAAATATTTGGACGAAAGGGGATCAATCTCTTCCTCATATAGGCTCCCTTAGGTATGGTAAGACTCCAAAATTATGCACTTACCATAAACATCACAAGGAAGGAAAAAGAAAGGTTCCAAATTGATTTACTTACCAAACATACAAGAAGAAGAGAGGGAGGGGCGGCGGCTAGGTCTTGTCGTGGCCACGGGCATGGCTCGGCTTAACCCGAAGTCCGGTTTGACGATTAAATTAAAATAAATAATATTTAAAATAGCATTTAATAATTATAATAAAATCTCCACAATTAATATTTATTTAATATACACAATTAGGCACATAAGTTCATTTAGGCAATTAAACAAATAGCAATAAATATTATTGGCAATAATAATACTAGTAATAACAATAATAATAATAATAATAATAATAATAATAATAATAATAATAATAATAATAATAATAATAATAATAATAATAAAATCCAATTTATTCATAAACGAACGGGGCGTTACAGTCTACCCCCTTAAAAGGAATTCCGACCTCGGAATTCGAATACAAAAGGAACTAGCGAACTAATATAATACACAGACCCCCAAAAAGATAAGTTAGGGAATCTTCCTTAATCTCGGCATCCATCTCTCAAGTCGTCTCAGACTCGTCATGTCAGCCCCACAGCACCTTCCTAAGGCTCACTGCCCGGTTCCTCAGCCGATAGACACCCTGGTCCAAAATGGCCACCGGTACCTTCTCATAGGTAAGGTCTCGCTCGACCTACAGTTCGCCGAAGTCCACCATGTAATCCGGGTCATGTACATCTCTACGCAACATCGAGACATAAACACAGCATGCACCCCTGGTAAAACTGGTGGTAAAGCTAGCAGATAATCCAAGTCAACGACTTGAGTAAGGATCTCAAAAGACTAACTGCTCACAACAGCGGATCCTCATTTCCCCAAACCGAGGAATATCACACCTCTAATCATACGAAAGGGGAAAACTCGAACGGTACCATCTATATACCTATTCAAAACACAAAACGGCTCACCCAAGGTGAGAAATTGCAAAAACGCCTCACACAACATGCACACATGACCTCAACAGGTTTCATAGTGACCGTGATATCCTCGGTTAAACAATCTTGGTCGATACGAGGAGTTGAGTTTCAGCATGGTGCCCGGGTCACGCCAAAAACTTACCCACGATCTCGACACACTCGTGACTTCTTGCCGAAGCAATCGTCACGGTAAATGTGCAACCATGCACGCAATATAGCCTCGCTATACTCATACTCACAACACACGATTCTGCTATACAAACGTTACCCCTCATGGCTCCGTTTGCTGACAACACAAATCTCCTATTTCGCCATCTCGAGGAATCATCGTATAGGCATAAGAAACCTATCGGTCACGCTTCCTCATCAACACTGTCGATCAAAGATGCAAACACGGTACGGTGGAACTTGGTACTCTCGGTGATCAAACCGTCCCAAACAAAAATAAATTGGACGTTTGAGTTGTTAATGCACTGTCCTCCGAAAGGCTACACGCTCGCAGGCGCTGCATATGCGTGGCGCCAGGACGCTCACGTGCACCCATTCGGAAACCAGCCGCAAGGTCAAGGTTTGGCCGATCACGCTGGCCTGGGAGTTCCGTGTGTCTGGTGATGGCAGCTGCAGTTTGTGTGTGAGTCAACGATCGTCCGTGCACAAACCTCCCGTCTATCAACACGGGCGTACACGCTTGACCACAACTCCATGGCTACACCCATTCTGGATCGGTTTTCGGTTCAAGGTTTCAATAGGAAAATTTAATCCATGGTTTTTCTCAAAAATGAAAATTTTCTGAATTGGGATTTCACATAGGCTAAAGCAATAGCAAGAAAAGAATCTTCCACTAAAACGTTTACCAATGGGGTTTAGATCAAACAAACTTTTTGGTCTTAAATGAATTCAAAAGTTTCAGGGTCTCAAAAATAGCGGGGTATAAAACCGAGTTCCAAGTCCACTTCATTTTTACATTAACACACACTAACACACAAAAGACTCAACGCTGAAGACAAGCAAAATACTCAAAGGAGACGAATGAGGCTCTCCAGTCGGGAATGGTACTAGGTCAGCAGCTCCTTCGAGACACCAACTAGTTAGCTCATTTTTGCTCTTCCGACTAACAACGTCGGCCGTCACGTCAGCTCTTCCTCCAGTAGCTAATCGTGCCAGCAGTCTTGAACGAGCTCTACTCATCTGCACTGCCTAGCGTTTACATCTCCAGGTCCAAGCGAGAAGCATTCTTTCATCGGAATGACCTTGATCGCATCTTCGGTTATTTCCCGCTACACCTCGGAGTTCTTAATTTATGTCGTCGCTGCAGAATTACCACTAGATATTTTGTCATAGTCACCATTGTGTTGCGTAACACGAAAAGAATCACTATTCGATTGCAGACACTTTCACCGGTTTCTAGATTCCTTTTTGATACGTCGACTCCTTGATCTTCGGCTGGTGGTACATTGGTCTCGGATCGGTCTCCAATGATCTTACAGTTGTCTTCAGTTTCTTGAGCAGGTATTCACTTCACGATAGTAGTTGATCATCCTCCCTCGTCTATTAGTTAGGTTTACGATTGTCGATGTGTAGCCTTCATTGCCACGAAACTGATTGGCTCCTCTAGTATTCCGGTTGGTCGTATCTCGCTTTCTCGTCTGGTGGCCTTCTTTGCAGTTTCTCCGGACTACTCATAGATGTATTCGGATGATTGGTGCGTCTCAGAAATAATTCAACTTGTCATCAATAACGATAAAGATACTTTGGTTCGGATGAATAGAATCTTCAAATACAACTGAAAGAATGATATAAGACAAGCAGGAAGCCAGAAACACTTGTCTTAATTGGTACATCAGGTCATAATCTTGATCTCGCAACTCAAGCGAACAAGAATAAGGCAAGGATTTTAAGGGTTTTTCAAAATTCCAAGGAAGTGAAAGAAAATTCTCCCAAAGGCCAAAAAGAGATTAGAGAACAAAAACTTGCCAAAGTTTACAACGAAAAGTAAATTTGAGAATATAAGCAGTTATATGGCTCACAATGCACATGCTCCAGGCTCAGCTACCCTCCTTAAAAGATCGTTCATAATCTTATAAGGTACACACCTTCTTCGCAATTATCAAAGACTCCCGATCAGAGAAAACCATTTTCGGTGCAACATACGAGTCGATAATGACTTGATAAATGATCATCATTGGCCTCCAGGTTACGATACCCAAGAGAGTTACGATGACGTTCGCAATTCCTATTACACGGACTCAGACTTATCGCAAACAACAACATCAACCTTGCAACAAATAAGGTCTAGCAGAAAACTGAGTGCTTACCCTTATTCATATACAAAGCCTCTAAGCAAAGTTAGCTTCACACATAAAACACATAAAATTTCACAACCGATTAAAAGATAATACACAAGAATGGAAAATTAATAACCAACACACAATCTCGATTTCCCAGTCAGTCGTCCACTCCTTGCTCAGTTCATCCTTGAGATTGGTGTTAGTATCATTCCATCGATTAACGGAGCTCCTTGGCATCGGTCGATAACTCGTTCAAAGTTTTAAATCAAAATCATCGTACTCCAAAGATTGGATTTCACCACTGTTACTCCGGTACACTTGTCAGCTGCTCCAGAAGTTTAAGTGATCCCGCACATTCAAAATTTCTCAGTTATCTAATCTTAATAAGGCATCCTGACATTGGTCACCAGAAAAGCTATGGTGCATAAACGCAAATCTCAACTATTAACGAGAAAGCTCGCGCAAAGTGCTAACTCGAACTCATAGAGAAATCTCTAGAGTCATAACTAGTTCCCAAAAGCGCCTAGAGTTCACCCAATAAGCACTAGGATTCGAAATATACCAAGGTGGATAGATCCTAAGCCCTAAATCATAAGTTCATCACGAGTAGTTTCATTACTACAAGTGCATCAATTACATAACAAGTATTTTCATTAATACTTTAAACAAAACATGCCTTAAGCAGCGCGGAGTGATGGAGACGAGTGGTCATAACACAAGGTTTAAACACATTATCACATCTTAAACCAGTCTACAGAAACGCAGACTGGCTCTGATACCAAACTGTAACACCCCACTTTGATTTTAAAGAAATTCCGGACTTTCCAAAAATCAGTGTAAAATTTTAAAAATCATTTTCGAAAATTCAATGGGTGTTAAACAACATTTTTCATAACCCAAGTCTTATATGCGCTCACGGGGATTCATTACCCGGTTTTCACAAACGGTTCTCATTAACCGAAACATATCACAAGACATAAATCTCAACATGATTATATAATCAATCATGATACCCAACAATTCGGGTTCCACAAATTTCTAAAAACAAGCAAGTCATAAGTTCTGAAAAATAGCATAATCAAGTCTCAACATAAAGGTTCATAAAGCCTTATTCATACGGAAGCGATAAATAGAAATGACCGACCCACTCGCCTCTTCTCGTCACTCAGCTCCTGCTTAACCTGCATCGATAAAGAGCAGGTGGGGATGAGCACTAGATGAAAAGCGTGCTCACCACTATGCACATAAATAATACATGTTTAGATGGTATGGTCGCAGTATGAATATAAATCAATCATCATCATGTCTCATCTCCTAATCTCAACAATAACTCACTCATGTGCACATCTATCATTAGCCGTGGAAAGGGGATGCATAAACCCTAACGACGGGAGTGCATGCCACTGTAACGGACACGGCCTTTCATTAGGTCTTAAGGAGACTTGCCTCGCAAGGGCAACCGTACCGTAACTCGACGGGGACAACCGTACTGACGGCCGTAACAGCTCACATCAGTAGGCCACATGGTTCACATTCATACATAGGTCATACCAACCAAACACTTAAACACACGTATGGCATAGAAAATTTTCATAAGTAAAACCCACCTGGAAGGCAGCAACAACATAAAGTGAGGCCCAAGTGAGCGGTGGGGCCAACACCTCAAAACACCTACATGAAATCAAGGTAGCCTCTCGATTACAATCAATTCCGACGAACACACAACTTAGTCAAAACTCGTCGACTAAGTGGCTCGTGGAAAGTTCTCGTGGAGTTTTTGGAACATTTCTACTCGACTCTACATCAAGCATGGGAAGCACAAAATAGTACCAACCGATTTCAAAAAGCACCCGACCAACTTACTTGAAATTTTAATACATTAAAATAGACCCACAAAGGCACATATTCACAAGGTTTTAGATCCAACTCTTCAGGTTAACGCAATCAACTAATTTTTACAAAAAGACGATGAAAATCTGAACTTTCTAGTTCACTGGGCAATCCTTTGAATTTTTCAACGAAATTTGGACACAACACACACATCAGATTACTAACACTCACCAGAAATCACAGCAAAATACCAAGAATTCGATTTTTAATGATTTTTCGAAGTTTCTGACCAGAATTTCAAATCGACATTTGACATAGCTACAGACCTCATTTCAACTTGAAATTTTTACACCACATATTATACCAATAGAATGTCATACAATCAAATTTCGCAGCAATCGGACGAATACACTATTTATGAAGATTTTTTCAAAGATTCAGCAACAATACCCGATTCAAAAATGCATAAGTGACTAATTACTCAACAAAAACGTCTAAGGCCTTCACCATAAGGCCAAAGACTTCAAATATTCCAATAATCCAAGAGCCAACCACGAGTTAGTAACAGATCATAAGGGTTTCACATTAAACCCTAAGGATCCATTTTATCTATATCCTAATAATGTCTCAGCTCAACATATAACTATATTAACCCAAGCATATAATTGAAATTACGCATATAATCGAACAATACCTAGGAAACCCACCCATTACCGTACTCCGCTGAGGAGGAGACGGGGTTAGGGCTGGATACGGTGCTCTCAGTGGCGGGGTACGATCTGAAGTCCGTTTCCAATGGTACCTCCTTACGTTCCCATTTTCTGCCAAGGTGAGCGACCACTTCAAACATGTTTAAGGGAGGGTGATCCAGAAAAATGAGTGGTTTCTTCTTCCGGTGCTCATCACGCATTCCTACAACCACACCCTTCCACGGTTGGGGTAGGATTTGAGCAAGCTTGTCTACACCGTCTTCGTGATCGACAATGAGGTTTTCACCTATAAGTAATGTGTACCACAAATCATACACTTCTTGAACGCATCTCCTTACGTCGCTTGGATGAGAGGGTTTGAAATCCACA
Organism: Striga hermonthica; assembly: GCA_902706635.1. Lineage (NCBI taxonomy): Eukaryota > Viridiplantae > Streptophyta > Magnoliopsida > Lamiales > Orobanchaceae > Striga > Striga hermonthica. The sequence goes on from CACSLK010012206.1 coordinate 14,958,151, forward strand.
AACTCCTTTCTTTTCTTCCAATCTATATCCGACATGAAACCTTCGAGGCTGAAGGCCTCCGAGTTCGACCTGGCACTTGAACTATTATAATGCATCCCGGCTATGAAGTCCCGTACCAACGGAAAGACAGGCGTTTCGGCCCTTAGGGTGGGACCCGGATGATAAAACCTACAAACCTCGGGCGGCTCACGCTCGACCTCGGTCCGTGTTGCGGCCGATACGGATTTCGCACGAGATAGCGGCTGCGGATCGAGGAACGGGAGTCTGGCCACGAACTCAAGGGCTCGAAGATGAACGAGCGATCCGAAAGAGACCCGCGACGGAAAGATGGTCACGAATTGAACGATCAACGACGGTTGCATACTCGGGAGCCGGCGGCTAAAGCTGCTGTTGGCGCACCTGTCGTGGCGGCGTCGGGTTGCTGCTGGTCCGGCGACGGGCAGAGGGTGTAACACCCCGCTGACTGATATACATCAGAGTACGCTATTTTTCGCAAATATTCTGAATAATTAAGTAAATAAACTAACTTTTTAAATTTTTGCGAAACTGATTCGGGGGTTACCGTGAAAAACTTGACTTTTTCTGAAAAACCGTTAAAATTTTTAAACTAGTAAATAAAACGGTTTTAATGTCTCATCCAACAAAACATCGGAATAAAAGTCTGATAAAAGTACTGAAGATTTAGCGGA
>CACSLK010012206.1:15013981-15043066 GCA_902706635.1 Striga hermonthica
AAAAAAAAAAAAAAAAAAAGCAACAATGTATTCAGGACTTGAGAGAAAACAAGTGAAAGAAAAACATGCTTCAGATAGAATCAGATGCTGGATGAAATTATTTCAAATATGCCGAAGATCACCAAAATTTCACATGATTGGCCTTAATCAAGTATAAAGATATTTGACAGATCCCACGCCAATTAAGGTGATAATTAATGGTATTTTCACAAACATGAGAGAGAGAGAGAGAGAGAGAGAGAGAGAGAGAAAAATTTTGTACCTAGAAAGGAGAAATCTGGAAACAAATTCAACTCTCAAGTTCATAATAGCAAGAACTGCTTGAAAAAGAAAATTCAGAGAAAAGTGAAATACCTGCAACAACTTCACAAACTCGTCAGGTGTTTTAGCAAGGCGCATTCCACGCCCTCCTCCACCAGCCGTTGCCTGCAAAAGGTTACACTAGATGTAAGCCGGTATAGTTATATCAAGAAAATTCTCAACGTTAATGAAAACAAATCATAGCCTAGCCATGCAAGACAATACTTATATTCTTCTAAAAACAATGATAGAAACAAAACATTATGCCCAATAATAAAAGATGTAACTGATTTTTATGAATAGTTAAACAGAATCATCATTTTTTCATATGCATTCTATTAACTTTAACACTATGTCAGACTAGAAGACACTGAAAGGTCCATCCTCAAGGAAGAACGAGAAAATAGAGTCCATATATTTAATTCACTGAAGCAATCAAAGGATAATTAATAATATAACTTTCAAGATGTAAGAACAACATATTTTGGCCAAAAATCAGTGCTCGCTGTGATTTAACAATATAGAGAATCAAAAGATTATCATATCTGTCTCCATAACAACCATATGATACTTATGTGGTCGTGAGAGCATTTGCCTCGGGTTAGTTGATGATTAAGGCAAAAGTATGGAATGCTAATTAAGGTTTATGTCTTGAAAATATATATTTGAACGAAAGTGATTTTCAATCAAAACGAAGCCACCCATGAACTTGGCGTTTCGAGAATCCTGCTCCCACTAAGTGGCTTTTCACGAATTAGTTTCCCCCACATTCTCTTTCTGGGCATTCCAACTTTTGGTCACTGTTGTAGATGCTAGTATAGATGTACTTAGTTTCACCTTTTAACCAAAGCTTAATGATATTAGCCCTTTTGCTTATCTTGATTCTTGAACCTAAAACAGGCTTCAGCCAACTATGCTCAAAGTTCTTCAGCTACAAAATTTCAGAATGTACACATGACCCAAGAAGCTGCCAAGTATAACAAGAAACTAAAAAAGTTATGACAAGGAGAATGTAATGTCCTGTTGAATCTCATTAGAACTCAATAGAGCAATTTTTTTCAAATTGTGAATAAATACGAAGGCAATTTACACGTGAAGTGTAACTATAAAACTACTGTTGCTAGGTAGAGCAAATACTCAACCAGTGAATGCCACAATGCCATACTAAATTCACATTCACATAGGCAGCAGCTTCTCATATTAAATTTCCTAAGTCGCTAAATCTTCTTTCACCACTAGTGCACAATTTTTTTTTCTTTATTTATTCATTTATTTATTTATTTTGGAGCTAGCAAATGTATGCAGTAATAACATGTAATCTTGCACAGTATCACATTATAAACAACTTACCTTGATCATAACAGGATAACCAATCTCATCTGCAAGTTTCACTGCTTCTTCAGTACTCTGGAATGACAAGCATCATTGAAAAAAATATTATGAAGGAAAAAAATAAAGAAAGAGAGGTGGGGGCGGGGGGTTGCTGGTGGCAAGTTGGTCAGGGAGCAACAGTGTTAAACAAAACGTAATACCTGCAACAATCCATCACTTCCAGGGACAGTTGGAACACCAGCATTCTTCATTGTATCCCTAGCAGTTGACTTGTCACCCATGACCCTGATACTATCAGGCTGCAAAATGAATTCAAAGTTCAACATCATAAACCTGCATCTTGTCCCAGTAATTATGATTCGATACTTAGAAACTCAAAATTTTGAAGGTATATCTCGTTTGGAAAGAAGAAATTACATCAACCAACTTATATTTTTTTTTTTTTTTGACAAATAAATATGCTAGCTCCAAACAGATAACAAATTTCAGGGTGGGAAGACAGCGAATACATTGAATCACAAAATCCATATCATTATCCAAGATGGCTACCCATGCAAAGATCAAGATCATTTTCAAGAATAAATAATGACACAGACGGCTCAAGCCTCAAATGGAAATCGGTTTATAGATAGTACTGTCTTGTCAAATTACAACCTCCGCAACAGGGATGGGGAGTCTCTTGTATTATTTTTAAATACTTCAGTCATTAAAATGAGAACACCAAACCACTTTCTCTGAAATAACAGTGGCCTGAACACAACAAAGTGACCATCCAACTGTGCTTGCTAAAACATACAAGAAGCCTGAGAGGCCAACTTTGATGGTGTTGGCTTCAAGACTGTAAATAGACTCAAAAATCAAAGATGCAGCCATATAAATGGTCACAAGAGAAGATACCCAATATTTTTTTATACACCACCCGTACTTGAGCTAGTCTAAACATTCCAATCGAGTCAACTTACATTTGGTCCAATGAAGTTAATTCCATGTTCTCTGCACATGTCAACAAAAACAGCATTCTCAGAAAGGAAACCATATCCAGGATGCAGCATGGTACACCCACGGCTGATGGCGGCAGATAAGACATTTGAAACCACCAAGTAACTGGAGAAAAGGAGAGAAAAAGTATTATATCATACACAATGAGATCTGGATGCATAAAAAAAGCTGCTCGACACTACATCCAGATTAAGTAGGAACATATATTGAACAAAGATACTGTTGCTAAATCCTAACATCTCCTGTGACTAAATTTCCCATCCAAAACTCCCTAAATCACAAACTAACTGTGTTGGTGCTATCCTAAAACAGCCGGTGAACAAAATATACCATCCCTAAAATACAACTTCAACTTTTCATGTGTAAGTCTTACTGCAAGTTCTTTAAGTTGTTACAACAACCAAAAGCGAGGACAAAATGAACATGGATGTTTAAAGATCATGATGAGCTTACGATTGATTGCTCGGAGCCTCCCCAATGCAAACAGACTCATCCGCCAGCTTTACATGAAGAGCATCCTTATCGATGGTCGAATAAACAGCAACACAAGGAATGCCCATCTCATGTGCAGTTCGAATCACACGGACAGCAATTTCTCCTCTGTTGGCCACCAGTATTTTATCATCCTGGCCTGTGGCACAAAGTACGCCCCCACGTTTGCCATATTTACGGCCAACTCGAGAAGGCTGCACCTTCTGCCCGGGGAAGCTAACTCTTCCCACCATAAAGCTACACTGAGAGCTCCTAATTCCGGCTGTCCTACCCATGTATAGGCCCTTTCACAGATAATACAATAAAAAATAAACAAATAAATTAGTACCTCATTATTATGTAAATTTAAAAAAAAAAAAAAAATGAACTAAGTTTTGAGAGCAGTGGACGTGACTAAATGAAAATGTCTGAAAATATGCCGGTGTCGAGATGAAAAAAAACAGTTAGACAAAGGGAAAGATAGATTCCAGCATCATGCATAAATGAATGCACACACACACACACACACACATGATGAAGTGGTGTTCATCACACAAACAATCATATACATCAAAACTGAAGTTCATTTCACAACCTAAGCTTTATCAGTGCAAACCAACTTCTGATTCTTGCACAAAAGGTGAGAGGGAGAATAGCCCATAGATTGACCACAATTTAATAGGTACAGTTAATTCTTTTACATGCAATCATTCCGCATTATAGCATGAGACCGCACCACATAGGCAAGATAGAAATAGGGTGGTCAAATTTCGGTACAAATTGTTTCATTTTGGAGTAATACGGACCAATTATGTGATTATATTATAAGCCAATTAAAGATGTCAAAATTTATTTAGAAAATGCCGTGAAACACAAAGATGAGCTTATGCTTCGATGATTTCCTAATGCATTGAAGATGCATCCATGTTCGCAATGAATGACAAATTTTTATCACAAGAGAAAAGCGAAAAGGATATGAAATCTGAAATAGGTGTACTTACGGGAGATGAGCGAACAGTGTTGCTGCAAAAGGTCATGGTTGCAGATTCCATTTTTTCAGATCAAGAGAAAAGAATCACCCTGAAAGAAGAGAAGCGGCAGTAAATAACGAAACCTACAAGTAAGAAGAAGACATGACAGAAACAGAAGAAGGCGACAGACAATGCCAGTGAGAAGTCAGCAGCACAGCACAACCACACCAGCTGCTTCGGAAATTCTCGGATCTGCTAAAGCAACAAAAACCTTAGGAATGCGTCTTGAATTGCAACCTTAAGGATCTCTTGTTGTACAGACAGAGATTGAGAGAGTAATAAGGGTCTATTTGTAGAAGAAAAGGGCGTCGATGAAAACGATGACGAGGTGCAGTTGAGGTGGGATGAGACTGAAAGCTTACATGAGATTTTCCACTTTATTACTGATTTGAGTGATTACTAATTTTAAATAAGGTAAAATTGCATATAAAAGTTATTCATGTTTTTGCAATTTAATCATCACATTTACAATTTAGCAATTTAATGCACCACTTTAGTTATTTCTTGCAATTCGAATTACATGGCCCAATTTCGGGCCTGTTCTGGTGATGTGGCATCTTTGTGGTGACGTGGTGTTTCCACGTGTCAATGACGTGGCATCTTTGGGCTGACGTGACAGTCTATTTCAATTGAAAAAAAAATAAAAATTTGTATGCCTTACAATAGGAGGATTCAAACCCTTGCTTCCAAAGGAGAAAGATAGCTATGCTACCAACTCACCCATCCATGTTAGTTAACATATTCAATAACAATTTATATATATAGGAATTACGTATGAATAAATCATATTAAATTTAGAATAATTAATTATATTATATTAAATTAATTAAATATAAAATTACAATAAATTAAATTAAATGAAAATAAAATAAATTAAGATAATTAAAATATAGAATTTTATTAATTCATATTTTGTGTTAGAGTAAACCATATTAATAATATTTAATAAATAAGATTTTTATTATTTATTATTTCATAATAAGTTATTTTGTTTATTATTTTATTTTATTTTATGTGAATTCACCTTCTTTATACTTTATCATCTTATGTTATATTATTTTTATTACATTTTAATAAATATAACTTATTATGAAATAATAAATAAAAATAAATAAAAATCTTAAATAAATATAATAAATTAAAAAATATAATTTAAGTAAATAAAATGTTAAATAATCGTAAATGAATAATAAAACAAAAAGTGTTATTTCTATATAAAATAATAAAGTATTAAAAATCTTAAATGAAATAATAATTTATTATATAATAATAAGTTATTATATTTATTATAAATTTATTTTAAATAAATAAATAAAAATATTAAATGAATATAATATTATTAATGCGATTCACTCTAACACAAAATATGAGTTCAAAAAAATATATTTTAATTATCTTAATATATTATTTTTAATTCAATTTTATATAATTTAATATAATATGATTAAATTATCTTTTAGATTTGATTTGATTTAATGTAATTAAATTATTTTTTAGATTTAATTTGATTTCTTCATACGTAATGTGTGTATATATAAAAGGTTATTACATTTAACAACTAAGTTGGATTGGTGTGGTGGTAGCAAAGGCTGCCTTCAACCCTTTTAACCCAGGATCGAATCTCATATAGGGCGTGCAACATAATTTTTTTTAATTGACACATGGGTCGCCATGTCAGCGCAAAAATGTCATGTAAATGACACGTGGAATGTCATGTCAGCAAAAAAATGCCATATCAGCAGAACGGGCCGCCACGTCAGCAGAACAGGCCCGAAGTTGGGCCCTGTGATTCAAATTGCAAAAAATAACCAAAGTGGTGTATTAAATTACTAAATTGCAAATGTGGTGATTAAATTGCAACAACATGAAAGGTGGTGCATTTATATGCAATTTTGCCTTTAAATAAATATACTACACAACCAGATGAAAATTTCCTGTTAGTTAATTCAGTCTTTAGTTAAAAGTCCTACCCTTTCTTTTTTTTTTTTTTTGTTTAAGTTTTTGTTGAAGAATTTTTTTTACAAACAAAAAAAACATGCCGAGGGGATTAAGGTCGGATCTCGAACCTATAAATAGTTAAGACCATAAATGGGTAAAAAAAATCACAGGTATACACAAGTCCAGCCATAAACCAAAAGCAAAAACGAGAAAAAAGAAAAAACAGTCAAACTGAAAAGTCTAAACCTGGGCTGACAAGTGGCCAGGCAAACAATCTGCTCCACCAAGTGGGTCAAAGCACAAAAATACAGGACGACTACTAGAATTTAAACGAGGGGAGCCAATATGGTTCATCCTCATAAGAGCACGAAGATAGAGAAGTGCGTCATCCAGGTGAAAGATGCGCATCTGTTGGGTGGAGACACCTAGGCTGTCCAGGTAGTCAGCGGGTTCGTTCCCCTCACGAAAGATGTGTGAGATCTGATAGCGAACCGACTAAAGTGTGGATCTGACGCGCATGAGTGGATGCTGAATCTGCCACGAGCCCTGGTGGCCTGAGGTCAAGAGGGTGGCAACATCGGCAGCATCCAGCTCTATTCAAATGTGAGTAGAGATAGAAGTAGCAATCTAAAGACCGATCTGAAGAGCTTGAACCTCCTCGTCGTAACTCGAGAAGGACTGAAGAAGGGCTTGGAAGGCGGTAATGAGAGCTTCGTTTTGATCCTTAATCAGGCCCCCGCCTCCAGTGGCTCTAGTACTTCGGTCGAAAGATTTGTCAGTGTTTAGCCTAACCCGAGGGGAGTCGGGTCTTAGCCAAACAACGGCTCTGGGGCATGGGTGTTGTACAGGAGACAGCGGAGATGGTGCGAAGCAGTGGGGCCGCATGCAGCCTTTCTAGTCTCTAGGTGTGAGTATGCCCAAAGCTGTAAGGAGAGAGAGATGTCGATCAACATTTAAAACAGTGCGAGAGCACATAAAAGTAATATCCCTATCCTTCACACTATTCCTTTATGTCCAGATGAACCACATGATCAGACAAGGAATGAGGAATCCCACGTCTCTAAAGTGTGAGCGCTGTGAGGAAAAAAAACTCATAAGCACAAAGAAATTGTCTGTAGTGGGTAGGGGTAAATAAATATAAGTGGCAAAATGCTTCACACTCTCCTCGCAACCTCGCTCTATAAAAACAAATGGAAAAAGTCTCAGTTTAGAGATCACTGGTCTCGGCACAACAGTAACACCGCGAAGAGAAAGAGAACCCTCTCGTCTGCAACACAAAGTCGACAGGAATCCAACAAAGGAGAAGGCTCCAAAAGAAGACAGAGGGGTAAGAAGGTCGATCCAAATGGCACCGAAGAGAAGGTTAGACCGGTCATCCAGTCGTACTTCCCCCCAAGCCAAGGTCATAGAAAATGCACCTGAATGTGTAAGTCTCCACTTCACACAGTCTAAACCGTCCTCCGAGATAAGAACCTGTTGGATCTACTCCATAACCTAGTCACTAAAACTCGCTCCAGTACCCAACACCCTCTCTAACCTATTCATATGCCACGCCCCAATAGGTCATTCGTGACCAAGAGAAGAGAAAGTTATGCCTATCCCAATCCACATACATAGACACTGTCCTAAAGCATTTCAACATGTAGGATTCCAATAAAGGGGATTTACCCTTTCGGCACGAAATACCTCTATCTAAGAAGATGTCCCCGAAGACAACTCAAGAGGTAGAGGAAATGAAGGCAGTTCCTTATGCATCGGCAGTAGGAAGCCTCATGTATGCTATATTGTGCACGCGACCTGATATTTGTTATGCCGTGGGCATGGTACCAAGATATCAGAGTATTCCAGGACCGTAACATTGGTCTGCGGTAAAGCATATATTCAAGTACCTACGTAGGACTAAGGAGTACACGTTGATTTACAAGGCAGATGAATTGCTTCCGTTAGGTTACACCGATTCTGACTTCCAGGCAGACCGGGACGAAAGCAAGTCAACCTCAGGGTTTGTGTTTACTTTAGGAGGAGGAGCCATAGTATGGAGGAGTGTCAACCAGAAATGCGTGGCAGACTCAACCATGGAGGCTGAGTATGTAGCAGCCTCAGAGGCAGCGAGAGAAGCTGTCTGGCTCAGGAATTTTCTCCTCGACCTTGATGTGGTACCAAGTTTACCCACTGCGATGACAGTGTTCTGTGATAATAGCGGAGCAGTAGCAAATTCGAAGGAGCCACGGACTCATAAAGCGAGTAAACACATAGAGCGCAAGTACCACCTGATACGAGAAATCATTGGACGAGGAGAAGTCGTTGTTGCCAAGATACAGTCAGAGGACAACCTACCAGATCTTTTTACGAAAAGCCTACCGGCGAAAGTCTTTACAGGACACGTAGAAGGAATGAGAGTCAGATGTTAGGGCGACATGTATACTAGTCTTTGAGAATTAGATTGAAAGAAATTTTGGTTAGTTTGTTTAGCCATGAGATTATAAAGCATAAGTGGGAGATTGTTAGAGATATGCTGTAAAAGCTAGGTTTTGCAGATTCTATCAATTCCATTTTGATCTGGCCATCAAGTTTCAGTCAAAATATATAGGCAAAATGGCAGGTTTTAACACGACCTTTACGTGTTTGGCAATTTAATCACGACTTTCAGACTTTGTCAGAAAAATACATGACCTTTACATTTTTGGCAAAATGATACACGCCGTTAACGGCGTGTATCATTTTGCCAAAAATGTAAAGGTCATGTATTTTTCTGACAAAGTCTGAAAGTCGTGATTAAATTGTCAAACACGTAAAGGTCGTGTTAAAACCTGCCATTTTGCCAAATATATATGTTTGCAGTTTATTTATTTATGCAAATCATACTCCATGTCTTATATTGAGATAGTGTGGTTCGAAGTGTTTCGAACAGAAAGATCACCTATCTATTCCTTATAAGACTAAATTATTCGTTCACAGTCTAGACAGACAGTGAGACCCCTCTTGGAAAAAGACTGTAGTGTATTCTTGATTCAGTTGGTCTTTGACAGAAGAATTATACTAGCACTTATGTTAAGTGTTGAACATGACCACGGAAGGATAAGGTTATGAGACTCACTGATCGTTGTTGTAACGTAGACCTTCAGTGATTTATGCGTTCTCTTAAGCTGCAAGATAATATAAAATAGGCATATATATTTATCTCTTATTTATTTGATTTACCAAGTGATTCCTATTTTATTAGGATGACATACGAGGTATTTTGGTAAGTAAGAATAATTATATGATGTGCTATTATAAATTGTTTATGGTCACTATGTTCCAGTGCGCTGGATTGATGACGTCCCCGAAATGAGCTCAGGAAAGTCCATTATGTTAAACCCTGCAGGTAGACGATTGTCTGACATAATGGTTAAGGTTCTGAGTGGTACTAATTTCGGAAATGAATAAGAAGTTGATTGATTATTTTGTCAGTAATTTAATTAATCAACGGACGCTATATCTTAAACATAGGGAGGTAAATCGATCAATCGGATTAATATTATTTAATTATGGAGGTTCGATTTTATTGGTAAAATGGTGGCTAAATGGGGAGAGCAATAATATTACTCTAGTGGGATGTTTTATTATTTAATTCCATTTAAATAGGAATTCATTTTATTCTATATTAATTAATTTAATTAGGAAGATAATATTCCTACTAGAATCTTCTCTAGTGTTAGGAGACTAAGGAGTTATCTAGAAGATGAAGATTAGCAGGAGAAATATTTCCTATATTTGATTATTAATTGGAGTAGAATTAGGTTTCCTATATAAGGAATTAATTTTATTCCATGATTACTAATTTAATTACGAAAAGTATTCCTACTAGAATCTTCTCTACTGTTAGGAGACTAAGGAGTCTTCTACAAGAGTTTGATTAGTAGGAGATTTCTTTCCTACATTGGATTAGTATTTTGAGTAGAATAAGGATTCCTAGGCCTAATGGGCCCATATTTAGCACCTCCTTAAGGTCCCTAATGGAGCCTATAAATACACCTAGTCCCAATCTCTTGATCATTAATATACTGGCCGATTTTTCCACTCCTATATATGTGAGAAATAGCATTGTTCGAGAGTTAGGGAGATTCAATTAAACGCTCTACCAAGTTTAATCGAAGTAGGTGTTTAGGTAATCCGTTAGGAGGCTTTTTGGTACAATATACTTGATTCTTTATACACATATATTTTTCGGTCACTTCCACAGCCGACAACCGCCGTCCGCCACCGTCGACCACCGCCAGAGAACCATCGCGGCCGCCCGAAGTCGGCGGAAGCCGCCAGCGCCCAACCGCAAGCTGCTTCCAGCGACCGCGACTCGCGACCAACTGCTGCCAGCGACCGCGACTCGCGTCTAGCAGCTGCAACCAACCCGAGACCCGCGTACCGTGAATCGAGCTTCGTTGGAACCTTCGATTAGAACCGAATAAAGGCCAAATCTATCCGCCCATTAGATTGTGGTATTCAGACGAACTACACCAACGGTACTCTACATCGTCTCAGAGTCAGCAAAAATTTTAAAAGGTAAACGTCCATATCCTAACTATAGATTCCGTTGCGTTAGGATTTATTTTGATAAGTTCAATACTGTGCATGTTGTTTGACGTTCCTCATAGAACCCAACACACATCTTATAAGAGAAGATGGTGACTACATTCGACAAACGACGGATCCCAAGGCCTCCCTCGAAAAAAGGTCGGCAAACAGAATCTCACTTCACCCAGTGGACTTGTCTCCCCCTCCGGGAGCCTTTCCCATGCCCACAAAAATAATGATTCATAATCTGATCTAACTCGTGGATAGTAGATTGGGGATGGATCGAGGAGCATAAGTAGATGAAGTCAAAGAGCGTTGAGGGTGCTCTTGATCAGTGCGAGCCGACCCCCAAAAGAAATATGTCTATGCGACTAGCCAGAGATCCACTCAATCATCCTCTGCCCAACGTTTGTAAAAAATGTGCTCGTGATGGCCCTTGTACAGAGAGGTGCCGAGGTAGGTGCTGGGGAGGTCGCCACGCACGAAGCCAGTGCACTCATAGACCCACTGCGCTGACCGATCCGAAATGGGAGGGGAAAGGATGAAGGTGCTCTTTTGCACGCGGACAAGGACCGAGCCATAATGCTCCAAAAGGTGCATAAGCTCGGCAAGACCATCATTATATGCACAAGTGGAGATAATAATGTCATCCGCATAAGCGAAATGTGAGAAAGGATGACCATAGCCACTTGTGATGTAGGTCATCCTCGAGTTATCATGGATAAAGGTGTCAAGGTAGCAAGAAAGGTAGTCTGCCGCCAGAATAAAAAGAGAAAGGGAGGGGATCCCCCTGCTGGAGGCCTCGAGAAGAAGAGAAGAAGTCGGTGGGGCTGCCATTAACCATAATCGCGAACGTGCGGTGCCTACACACGCCTCCACAAAATTGACCCACCGAAAGGGGATATGATATAGCAGGAAAGAGGTGGGGAGGTGATAATAATGATTTTTTCACGAATAACTTCCTCTATGTATAATTCGACCACACAATTATAGGGAAAGGCTAACATATGAGAAGTAAGTCAAAACTGAAAAGTCTAAACCTGGGTTGACATGTGCCCAGGCTAACAATCTGCTCCACAAAGTAGGTCAAAACACAAAAATACAGGACAACTACTAGAATTTAAACGAGGGGTAGCCAATATGGTTCATCCTCATAAGAGCACGAAGATAGAGAAGGGTGTCATCCAGTTGAAAGATGCGCATCTGTTGGGTGGAGGCACCTAGGCTGTCCAGGTAGTCAGCGAGTTCGTTCCCCTCGCGGAATATGTGTGAGATCTGATAGCGAACCGACTAAAGTGTGGATCTGATGTGCATGAATGGATGTTGAATCTGCCACGAGCCCTGGTGGCCTGAGGTCAAGAGGGTGGCGACATCCGCAGCATCCAGCTCTATTCAAATGTGAGTAGAGATAAAGACAGCAATCTAAAGACCGATCTGAAGCGCTTGAACCTCCACGTCGTAAATCGAGAAGGACTGAAGAAAAAGGGCTTGGAAGGCGGTAATGAGAGCTTCCCTATGATCCTTCATCATGCCCCCGCCTCTAGTGGCTCCAGTACATCAGTCGAAAGATTGGTCAGTTTTTAGCCTAACCTGAGGGGAGTCGGGTCTTAGCTAAACAACGGCTCTGGGGCATGGGTGTTGTACAGGAGACAATAGGGATGGTGCAAAGCGGTGGGGCTAGGGGTCTTCACGGTCCGGTTTTAACTGCAAAAACCGTCAATCCGGACCGCAGATCGGTTAAATGGTCGGTTAAAAAATCCTTAAAAAATCTGGTGGTTAATTTTTCTAAAAATCCTGAGTAACCGGTCCAGTTAACAGATTACCTATGGCAAACCGCAGGTTTAACCGGACCTGGCCGGTAAATATTAAAAAACTATAACAAATATATATATACATTGAGTTATTCACTATGGCCGACAAATACAATACATTCAGTTTCACTTTTTGGCCTGTTGTTGACTTAATTTTGTAAGACATTATAACTTTTCACTTTTTCCCACCTTTTTTGTTCATTTTCAGATTTTTCCACCTCCTCTTCCTAATTTTTTTGGACGAAATGTGTATTTTTATGCTTATGGGACGAAATGTGTATTCTTTATTTCACTATTGTTGTTTTTTAGGCCCAAATAATCTCTTTTCGGTCTAAAATTGAAAAATAAAAATTAAGCCCAAAATGAAAAAATAAAAATTGAAGGGCCAAAACAAGGATTTTGGATTTAACCGGTTAACCGCCAAACCGGACAGTCCAATGCGGTCCAGATTGTGGCCGGTTAGAAAATAAAACCAGTCCGGTTATGGACAAGAAAAAAAATTAACCGTTAGGTCCGGTTTGGTCATGGTTTGGGCTAAAACTAGACCAATATGGACCGTGAACATCCCTAGGTGGGGCTGCGTGCAGCCTTTCTAGTCTCTAGGTGTGAGTAAGCCCAAAGCTGTAAGGAGAGAGGGTTGTTTTTTGGCGTTGGGAACGAGTCCCCATATATAAGGATAAAAAAACCGAGCAAAAATGGGTCAAAAAATAAGTCGAGACGCGCAGGTGCCGCGGCGTGAGGGCTGTCGCGCCGCGGCGGGTATGCTAGGCGTGGTCTCGATTCAGGTCACGGCACTGGATGCGGCGCTGGGTGCGCTGCGGCGCCTGGGTGCAGGCTGCTATGCGCGACTTTACGATTTTGGCTCGTTTGAGCTCGTCCGAACTCAGAATTGAGCTCCATTTTTTTACGTGTATCCAACGAACTCTTCTATTCAAATATGCTTGCCCCACCAATATTTTCCAGAAATAATATTCCCCCAAAGCTTCTGAACTGCACACCAAAAACGTGCTTCGCGCGACTTCGCGTTTTGGGTTCGTTTGTGCTCGTTTGGACCCGGAATTTGGTTCCGTCTTCTCCTGTGTGATGCAAACGGAATGCTCTATATTATTACACTTGCATGGTTAATATTTGCCTAAAATATGATCCTCTTGAGGCTTTCGACCTGCACACCAAAAACGAAAGAAAACCGGAAAAACACACGAAAAACACGAAGAAAACCAAAATAGAGAGAAACACTCAATAAACGACAATACGGACTAAACACTAATGAAAAGACCAAAAACAGGGGAAAAAAGAAAGGAAAAATATCAACAAAAAATGCAACAAAAATGGGACAAACAACTCCCCCACACTTTAACCTTTGTTCGCCCCGAATAAAAAGAAAAGAAAGCAAGACACGAGCATGGATACGGTTTCAAATAAGAAGAGTTTCAAAATTCCCAATTCAATCGAGTCGAATTCCAACAACAGTGTGACCATATGCCTCAAATATCGACTTGGCCTTGAAATGACAAACTCACAAAACATAGATTATCATATATGCCTCACTCATTTTCTTACATGTATATGTGATAGGAACGCTCAAAATTGGTCAATATTCAAGTTTCAACATATGCTTGCCAATCGTTTAAATTACTCGAAAACAATCAAAACTAAAAAACTTGCAAATCAAGAGGACTTCACGGGTTGTAATGCGAGATTAAGGTACGGATATATATGCCAAAAAATAGCTCAAATACACAATCACCATTCTCGAGCAAATAGATTACTCGAGTTCTCCGCTACAGATACGGAATAAACATTACAATACACTCACCACCCAACCAAAACACCACACACAACACCTAGTTGCTCTAATCGAATTGCAATACTTGACCCATTCTTTATTTTATTTTATTTTATTTGTTTTGTTGTTTTTTTATTATTATTTTTCATTTTGGGAGTAACTTTTTTCAACCAAGATCGAATCAAAAGGACAACATTCTGTAGGTGTGAACATTGGAGGTCATCCAAGTGTCCTACAGTAGTTTCCCAATGCTCATTACCCGTCAACGTGAATCGACTAGTAAGAGGAGCAGAATCCATTCGAATCGTCCTGTGAGCTCTCATGTTTTTTTTTTTAACTGGTCAAGCAAATAAAATGCAACTCCAATTCTTCTCATTCAACAACGACACCATTTTCACCAATCATCACCAAATCAGTCAAAAAAATACATCCATGTACGGCTGACAAGAAAAAGGCTCAAAGGTCAAATGGGCTACTAGTGAAAACAACGTTTAGGATCAAAGAACAAGGCTAAAGAGAGCTAATCAAACAAAACGCCTCAATCCAAAACATATAGACTATTCAGTTATGAAATCATCTACCTCATGCGAGCCTAGGTCTACGATTTCTCCCCTTTCGGTTCTAAAAGTCACTAATTTAATCAGAAGGGTGTTAGCCGACTAATCATGTAGAATCAACAAATCCTAACTCGACAAATTAACATTCAATTGTTTCCAATTGCAAGATCGAAGTGTCACTCTTCGATTATATCAATCAATCAAGCACAAATTCATCAATTCCTAATCAATTCAACTCACATAACCATGAACAAATCAAAGCCCGATAAATGCATGTTAAACAAGAACAATCATCCCTTATCCCTAGCAATCAGATTCAGATACGAATATCAAATTCAACAATCATAATCATTCCTCTCAAATAACCATTATTCATGAATCAAATAAGAGAAAGGAGTACTTAGAATCAATTCAAGCTCCAAAGTTGAATTTGAAATACAAGCTTAATCATAAAAAAAATGAGAAAAAAAAAAAGAAGAGAATGATGAAAAGAAGAAGAAGAAAAATGAAGAAAGAAGAAGAAGAAGAAGAAGAAGAAGAAGAAGAAGAAGAAGAAGAAGAAGAAGAAGAAGAAGAAGAAGAAGAAGAAGAAGAAGAAGAAGAAGAAGAAGAAGGAAAAAGAAAGAGTTTTCGTAATTTTTCAACCATATAAGCCCGACAATCATAATCGAAATCAAATCATCAATCCCCTATTCCCTAGCGTATGAATTTAGCCACTCATATTCGAATAATCAACATAAGCAATAATCACAATCCAAGAATTTATAATTAACGATAAAGGTAAAATAATTTCTTACGATTGATAATTCTTAAGGTTGAATTCGATAAACAAGATTATTCCAGAAAGCAAGAGCGAAATCCAATGCAAATCCAAGTTCGACGATCAAAGATATGAAGGAACGATGAAAAACGAAAGAAAAGAATGAGAGAATAGGGTTTTTTTTATTTTCTGTGCGTATAAAGAATGCCCTGCGAAGAATTCCTGATCAGATATATATAAGCGAACTCTGGCACGGCGTGGCATAGGTGGCGCGGCGCGGCTGGAGGATGCTTCGCGGCGTGGGGCAGCAACACGGGTGCGACAGGGCCTTCCTGTTAGTGTTATATACTGAAAGCTTGACTTTGGATGATATTACACTTTTACCCTTTATAAATGAGAAACATGTTAGATTAAACAAGTTCTACATTCTATTGTTTTGCATTAGATAGTGTGGTTCGTCATCGGGCGAACCGAAGATCATGCTATCAGTTACTCGCGAAACAAGAATAAGTGGTTCACAACCCAAATGGACATGAACACCCCATCATGAACGGTTGTAGTGTCAACTGTACAGTTTGTCTTGACTAATTAGTTGCACTAGTACATTTATGTATTGAACAAGATCCCAGAGAGGAGCAGTTCGTTTTATACTGATCGTCATAAACGAACTAGGCCTCGGTTAATTACTGCGTACTCTTAACCCGTAAGATATTAAACAGACATATATGTGTAGTATTTATTACTTTGATTCACATGGGTTAGGCTTAGTGAACTGGGCCAATAGACCCGCTGTCTTGGGTAATATTGCTACATGTAGGATGTGATGTTAGGATATCTACGGTCACCATGTGCGTTAGTTTGATGATGTCCCCGGAGTGAGTTCATGAAGGATTATTATGCTAAACCCTGCAGGTGAATTAAATTCCGGCATAGTAATAATGTGATGAACGAGCGCTAGCTTCGTTGAAATAATAATAATAAATTAATTAATTCTTGATTGTCAGTAATCAAATTAATTAATGGACGTTATATCTTAAACATGGGGAGATAAATCGAGTAATTATTATTGGAGTCTCGATTGTAAATTGGGCTAGGAAAAGGGAGTGCAATAATATTATGTTGGTGGCCCATTTAATATTATTTAATTAATTAAAATAAGTGGCTTGGTCCACAAGTATTTTAATTAATTAAGGAGCCCTAATTCTGATTTCCTAAGGATCCCTACTGTAGCTCTATATATACATCATTAAGCTCATGAGAAGAGAAGAGAATTTCACATCTTGTGAAACACGCCCCACGCCTCTCTTCTCTCTCTCAGTTCCCATTCGACCTTTATCTTCTTCTTGTTGTTCCACTGGTATAAGATTAAGGGTGTTTGAGATATACAGTAGAAGATCTTTGGTAAAGTGAGACGAAATATATTTTGTCGCACAGAACTAACCGGAGGTCCGATCAATACGTGCAGCATACCCAGACGACCGTCTCGACGAGAGCTTTCCAACGCCGCTGAGATCGCAGCCGTCTGACAACCCACGCGCCCGCACGTGCCGCCGCAAGGTCCCAGAACTGCAACTTGTCTTCATCCGGTTTGCACTCGTTTGATCCGGTTTTCGATCCGATCTTGTTCTTGCATTCCTAGGACGCGATTTGCAGTCAACAAATTCATCGGTGTGCTGTGTATGGTCATCCAGAAGATCAACCAGATCACCATAAATTTTAAGCCATAAGTTCTCTACGCAAACCTTTAGATCCGCTGCGCATAGGTTTACGTTTTGCTATTGAATTCGTGATTTGTGCATAACGAGATCTTCATTGATCCCACCAAATGATATCAGAGATTGGTTTAATTCCTTGTGTACAAGTTTGAATTTTTACGGCTTTATTTGTCAAGATGTGTTCAAACGCAGCCATATATTGGATTATATTCGCATAACTCGGTTTTGCAGGAATTAGTTTAATCCACTATTATGGCCGATTATGTGTTTGATGAATGTTGATGAATGTGATGTATGGTTTTAAATTTGTTTTTAAAGCCTCAGACATGTCGAGGAATTTGATGGATGAATGTTTGTAATAATTATTCGCCCAGGGGTTGACCAGATAGATTTAATTATTTTGTTTACATCCATTCATTGGATCTATGATCAGATTATGTAATTTTGTAAATTATATTTTTCGTGTTGTGATCGTGGATTAATTGTCGGGAGATCACAAGAGATCAACGAGCCCCGAAAGACCAACTGGGACAAAGCCCGGAGGCGCGCACGGACACGCGCGAGAGAAAAAAAAAATTATTATTTTCTGACCACCGGCGGCGGCGACGGCGGGCCGTCGGCGGTGGAGAGGTTTACTTGGTGTCCAAGCAGTACAAGA
This sequence comes from Striga hermonthica, assembly GCA_902706635.1. Taxonomy (NCBI): domain Eukaryota; kingdom Viridiplantae; phylum Streptophyta; class Magnoliopsida; order Lamiales; family Orobanchaceae; genus Striga; species Striga hermonthica. The sequence goes on from CACSLK010012206.1 coordinate 15,031,894, forward strand.
TCTACAAGGATTCTACTGCATTGGGAGTTCCAGTTGAACATAGAAATAATATACAAGGTTTCCTTGTTTATGGGAACTCAATATTTAATGGCCATAATAGTGGATTTATTTATTTATTTATTTAAATTCATTATGCCATTATTTATTTATTTATTTATTCATTTTTACATGTTAATTAATTATTGTACTTGCATGGGATTAATTTAGAATTGCATATTTAATTATGCATGTTAATTAATTATTGCACTTACATAGGATTAATTTAGAATTGCATAAATATTTAAATAAGTAAAAATCCTCATTTAAATTATACTAAGTTTGAGAAGGGATTTTAAATTAAAGTTATTTGTAAAATTCTTAAGGCCTCCATTTCTAATTTTTCGGTAAATCAATTAATTGCGGTTATGGGCTCCCCCTCGGGTGACATCGCTAAAATTAATTGTAGGAAATTACCAGGACGAATTTCTAATTAGACAATTAGAGGGAGTCCTATGAAAGAGTACGGGCTTCCCCTCGGATGACGTATAATCAAATTCGTATGAACTCAAGATCGAAAAATGGGATTCACTTAGAATGCGATTTATTTATAACTCCCCTCGGGGTCCCTGAATTTATTGCGTGGCCAAATTGAGACCGACTATTAATTTCATTCGTCATGAATTTGGTTTTGACTTATGGAAATTAATGGGCCTTTGAAAGCCCTTCTCTTGCGAATGTTGAGTTGTGTAGAGTTGCCCTCGGATCATGCATTACCTCTCGGTGTTTTGAGACGTCGGTGAATTTAAGTTAATATTGTTTTGAGGATATCAATATTAGCAGTTAAATTCAAATGTGTTTAATCTGTAAAATTATTTTCGTGTTTCTCAGATATTCATCATGTCGTTCAATCCGTTATCTATCATTCTAAAAGAAAATCAACTTACTGGTCCTAATTACATTGATTGGAAGAGGAACTTAGACATTGTGTTGACTACTGAGGGTTATAAGTTTGCGATTACTGAGGCTTGCCCGACAGAGCCCGCGGCTGATGCTCCTGAGCAGGAGAAAGGAGAGTATGTCCAGTGAAAAAGGCTGATGAGATGGTGAAGTGTTACATTCTGGCATCTATGTCAAATGTTCTTCAACATCAGCATCAGTCTATGAACACGGTGGCAGATATACTTCTCAATCTCATAAATCTGTCCGGACACCAGTCTAGGGCTGCTAGGCAAGAGGCCATGAGTGCTCTGATGACTACGCGCATGGCAGAGGGCACACCCGTAAGAGAGCATGCTCTCAAGGTTATGGCGCTACTCAATGAGCTTGAGGTTATGGGAGGTTTTATTGACGGGGAAACCCAGGTTGATATCATGCCCCAATCTCTGCCGAAGAGCTTTGATCAGTTCCGATTGAACTACAACATGCACAAGATGCATATGGCTCTTCCAGAACTGTTAGCAGAGCTTCAGTTGGCAGAGGCCTTATTCACTCAGGCGCCTCACACGCTGGTTGCAGAGTAGGCTGGACCTTCCAAGCCTCACAAGGGCAGGAAGAGAGAGAAGTCTACAGGAAAGGCAAAGGTGCAGGATGCCCCGGTGGTACAGCGACCGCCCCCTCAGTCTGTGGCAAAGAAGCCGAAAGGTAGATGCCACAAGTGCAACAAGTCAGGACACTGGAAGGTCGACTGCCCTCTCCTCAAGAAAGGTAACTTTCTCGTTAATGTCGTAGAAACATGTTTCGCGGTTATATCTACCAGAATCTGGAGTGTAGATATTGGAGCCACTAATCATGTCTGCAATTCGTTGTAGGGGTTCCAAGAAACCAGGCGGCTTAGAGAGGGAGAGATCACCGTCTACATGGGCGATGCTACGAAAGTGGCAGCTGTTGCAGTGGGAGACGTTACTTTATCTTTTGATAGTAGTATTTTGGTTTTGAGACATTGCCTTTATGTTCCTAGTTTTAGAAAGAATCTTGTTTCAGTTTCTAAGCTTGTTTTAGATGGATTTTTGTTTACGTTTGATGACATGGTTGTTATTCGTTATGGAAAGCATTTCATTTGTTCTGGTTCATTAGTTGGCAATGTATATGTTCTCAAACCAAACTCTCCCACACTGCAACAAACTGAATTGAATAATGTCACAACTAAATCTAATGAGAGGAAGGAATCTTCGAGTATGAATCAAGCATATATTTGGCACCTTAGACTTTGGTACATCAACCTGAGGAGGATTCAAAAGTTAGTGGCCAGTGGACTTCTCGGTCCATTGGAAGAGCACTATCCAACTTGTGAATCATGCCTAGAAGGTAAGATGGCCAAGAGGCCATTTACAACAAAGGGGTATAGGAGCAAAGAAGTGCTAGGATTGATTCATTCTGATTTATGTGGTCCTATGTCGATCCAAGCTAGAGGAGGTTTTGAGTACTTTGTCTCTTTTATAGATGATTACTCGAGATTTGGGTACATTTATCTGTTGCACCGCAAGTCCGAATGCTTTGAAAAATTAAAGGAGTATCGGGCAGTTGTGAAGAAGCTACATGGTAAAAGTATCAAGTCGCTCCGATCTGAGCGAGGTGGCGAATACCTCTTTGGAGAGTTCAGGACATATTTATCAGAAGCTGGGATTGAATCCCAATTGACTGCACCCGGCACGCCTCAACAGATCAGGGTTCCAGAACGAAGAAATAGGACTCTTATGGAAATGGTTAGGTCGATGATGAGTTATTCAAAGTTACCGGATTCGTTCTGGGGATTGGCTTTAGAAACAACTGTGTATATTCTGAACATGGTTCCTTCAAAGTCGGTAGAAACTACTCCTTATGAGATGTGGAAAGGGCGCAAGCCCAGTTTCTCACAGTTTCGAGTATGGGGTTGTCCTGCACACGTGTTAGTGCAGGAAGCTGGCAAGTTGGAGAAACGTTTGGAAGCACGAGTATTTGTAGGCTATCCCAAGGGAACGAAAGGTGGATTATTTTATAGTCCTGATGATCAGAAGGTGATCATTAACACGGACGCTAGATTTTTGGAAAAATACTATATTATGAATCAAAAGCCCGCGAGTAGACTAGTCTTAGAGGAGTTGAGTGGAGAAGTCGATAGTTCCCCACCGAGTGCGCAAGTAGATACATCACATAATACTGCAACACGACACACTGAGAGTGTACCAGTGCAGATAGTGCCTTATCGTAGTGGGAGGGTTTCTCAATTACCCGACCGATGGATAGGTCTTGAAGAGTCTAAGGGCTGAGTTAAAGAAAACCTAGAATCGGACCCAATAACCTACAACGAGGCACTCCAAGATAAAGATGCAGAATCATGGAATATTGTAATGAATGCTGAAATGGGATCAATGGACTCTAATCAGGTCTAAAATCTTGTAGAACCACCCAATGGGGTACGACCCATTGGATGTAAGTGGATCTACAAGAGAAAGAGAGGATCAGATGGAGGTGCAAACCTTCAAAGCCAGGCTTGTTGCGAAAGGTTATACCCAGATTGAGGGTATAGACTATGATCAGACCTTTTCGCCAGTAGCTATGCTTAAATCCATTCGGATTCTCTTGGTTGTAGCCGCTCATATAGACTATGAAGTCTGGCAGATGGATGTCAAGACGACTTTCCTTAACGGAAACCTTCAGGAGGACATCTATATGCAGCAACCAGAGGGATTCATTGCAAAAAGACGTGAGCATCTAGTGTGTAAGCTTAATCGGTCCATTTATGGATTGAAGCAAGCTTTGAGATCTTGGAATATTCGGTTTGATGAGGTGATCCAGTCGTACGGGTTCACTCAATGTCCAGATGAGCACTGTGTGTACAAGAAGATCAGTGGGAGCGTGGTGGTGTTTCTTGTGCTGTACGTGGATGACATACTTCTTATTCGAAACAGTAAGAAGGAGTTGTCAGACGTAAAGGTTTGGTTGTCTAAGCAGTTTGATATGAAAGACTTTGGAGAAGCAGGACACATTCTTGGTATTAGGGTCGTACGAGACCGTAAGAAGAGAATGATGTGCTTATCACAGTCTTCATACATAGATACTGTCTTAGCTAGGTTCAGCATGCAGGATTCCAAGAAAGGCACCTTGCCTTTCAGGAAAGGAATCCCTCTCTCTAAGGAGATTTCTCCTAAGATGCCTCAAGAGATTGAGGACATGAAGACAGTTCCTAATGCATCGGCAGTAGGAAGTCTTACATATGCTATGCTTTGTACCAGGCCAGATATCAGCTACGCCGTTGGCTTAGTAGCCAGATATCAAAGTAATCCGGGTAGGGAACATTGGTCTGCGGTGAAGCATATACTCAAGTACTTGAGAAAGACTAAGGAGTACATGTTATTTTACCGTGCAGAGAACTTGTTACCTCTGGGTTACAGTGATTCTGATTTCCAGTCAGATAGGGACGAGAGTAAGTCAACCTCTAATTATGTGTTTACCTTGAGAGGTGGAGCCATTTCATGGACGAGTGCTAAGCAGATGCGTGGCAGACTCCACCATGGAAGACGAGTACATAGTAGCCTCAGAGGCAGCGAAAGAGGCAGTTTGGCTTAAAAACTTCTTAGTGGACTTAGAGGTGATTCTGAGTTTTCCATGTGGTATCACCGTGTACTGTGATAACAGGGGAGTAGTAGCAAACTCAAGGGAACCACGAGCCCACAGAGCAAGTAAACACATAGAGCGCAAGTACCATCTGATTCGAGAGATAGTTGGTAGAGGAGACGTTGATGTTTCCAAGATTGCATCTGAGGACAACCTAGTTGATCCTTTCACGAAGAGTTTGCTGGAGAAGGTCTTCGTCAAACACGTGACAGGAATGGGAGTCAAGTGCATGGTGATAGGATCGACATAGGTCTTTTAGAATAACGGATTGATAGGACTATACTTGTAAAAGCGAAAGCTTTAAGTATAAGTGGGAGATTGTTAGTGTTATATACTGAAAGTTTGGCTTTGGATGATATTACACTTTTACCCTTTATGAATGGGAAACATGTTAGATTAAACAAGTTCTACGTTCTGTTGTTTTGCATTAGATAGTGTGGGTCGTCATCGGGCGAACCGAAGATCATGCTATCAGTTACTCGCGAAACAAGAATAAGTGGTTCACAACCCAGATGGACATACCCCATCATGAACGGTTGTAGTGTCAACTGTACAGTTTGTCTTGACTGATTAGTTGCACTAGTACATTTATGTATTGAACAGGATCCCAGAGAGGAGCAGTTCGTTTTATACTGATCGTCGTAAACGAACTAGGCCTCGGTTAATTACTGCATACTCTTAACCCGTAAGCTATTAAACAGACACATATGTGTAGTATTTATTACTTTGATTCACATGGGTGAGGCTTAGTGAACAGTGCCAATAGACCCGTTGTCTTGGGTAATATTGCTACATGTAGAATGTGCTGTTAGGATATTTACGGTCACCATGTGCGTTAGTTTGATGATGTCCCCGAAGTGAGTTCATTAAGGATTATTATGCTAAACCCTGCAGGTGGATTAAATTCCGGCATAGTAATAATGTGATGAATGAGCGCTAGCTTCGGTGAAATAATAATAAATTAATTAATTCTTGATTGTCAGTAATCGAATTAATTAATGGACATTATATCTTAAACATGGGGAGATAAATCGAGTAATTATTATTGGAGTCTCGATTGTAACTTGGGCTAGGAAAAGGGAGTGCAATAATATTATGTTGGTGGCCTATTTAATATTAATGCAAGTGTAAGCGTCCGGGTCCGGTTTGGAGTAGATCGGTTCTTGTCCTCGCCGGTAGAACGCCGGAAACCTGCAAATAACTCTCACACCGGGGGTTGGGTTCGGTGAAGAGCCTCCGATGCTTAAGTCAGTATGTGTATGAGTATATTGGAATTTTGAGAATGAATAGAATGTGTTAAGGAAGAAAGGCTCATCCCCTTTTTATAGGGGTGAGATACCTGCCCTAATAACTGCCCGGATAAGGATAAGCTGGCTGCCCAAACTGCCCGTCCGTACTCTGACACGCCGCGCACATGTCAGAGGTGGCGCAGGGCATTGGGAGCTGTCAGAGGTGGTTATCGCTATCACCCAATATATTGTCGACACGTGTCCTTCCTGCACATGGGATAAATATTCTCCTGAGTTTCAGTTAGGGGTGATATAGCACGGAAAATAACTCGGTGGACCAGCCTGAGCGGTTAGCTTGGATAGACCGGTCTAAGGAAGCTTAGAGCTAATTTATGTGATACAAGATATTAATTAAAGATATCAAGTTGGTGTATATCTACACAGTTATTGAGGAACATCAGAATTATGATTTGTTGAGGAAACTCATTATCTTGGAGAGTAAGTCATTAAACCCATTATAAATAAGGGACCAGGTTCATTTTCTAATTCTAAGCTCTTGAGATTATTTGAGATACACGATCATAATATTTGTTTTATGACTTGAGCGTCGGAGTGTATACGCCGGGGCCTCGCCCTGGCGCTTTGCAGGTTGATCCGGTTCTTGACGATATCGAGACGTCCGAACTTTCGCGCAATCGAGATGAGGCGGTTCAACCGGCAACCTTAGTGAGTCGATTATTTTGGCTCATCAAGGGGCTTTCACGCGCATCTGCCACCCACGCGCCTGTGACTAGGTCGATCACGGGCACCTCGATTACGGGATCCTCGAATAGGTTGCTCGATCGTATATCTGGTCGAGCCATGGGTTATTCGATTACGGGATTAGTCGTGCAACGGGTTGGTCGATCGACTGCCTAGTCGACTGCTCAAATGATCGATCCTCTTGTCTCTCGTTCTGGCCTCCTCCTAACGTGATCTTCTCGACCGGCTGAGTTGACCGGTTTAGCCTTGTGTGTATAATATCCCATATCATCTAGTCCCCCCCACTCTGGTTGAGTCTGAATGATTCGATCTAAGAGTGAGTTCATGCTTATCGATCTTCTGGGTGGTCCATCATCGGATATCGACCAGCTGACGGGTTTCCCGCCTATTCTTTTGAATAATTTCCCATTAATTTCCAGCAATAAAGTCGTCTGTTTCAAATCCCTTCTGTCGCTCCTACTTTTTTAACACGCGTCCCTCCTGTTCGCGTGTGTCAGGCACTTTAATGATGATGCCCCTTCGTATAACGCGCCCGCTTGGAGTACCGTGTACTTTAACTTTTCCGCCGCACGATCAAACTTTAATCTGACGGTCTCCGTCTTTTCCCCCTTTTTACCTTTCAAAGTATAAAATCAACACTTAGCCAATTTTTTGACTTTTTCCATCTTCGCACTTTCTACACTCCTCTGTACTCAAAATCCTCTCTGCAAACACACTTATTCTCCCGGCGATTTCTCTTGCGCTTTTCTGAACCTCCATCCATCGTTGATTCTCGGTTATGAGTAAGTCTCTTCGCACTTGAATTTTTATTCTTCGCAGTTCTTTTTTGTGTACTCTGGGATTATTAATATTGGGTGCCCTTGATCTATCTGCTGAATTATCTCGAATTAGTATGCCTTGTGTTGGATTTGTGCTTTTAATATCCTTTTCTGGTTGTTGAATGTTGTGGATTTTATTTTTCCTTCTCAAAAATTTCGAAATTTCTATCTCCGCCCTTCTCAAGTTCCCTTTTTGATTTTTGGGTGTTGCCCTTTCTAGAAACCCTAGTCCTCCTTTTCTCCCCCTTTTCTCCCCCTTTTCTCCCCCTTTTCTCCTTTGTGACGGCTTCTTTTTGACATTATCTCCTTTGTTCTTATTTTTCCAGACTCTGAGACCTCCTCCGGTTCAGTCGAAATATTGCCGTCCGCACTTGAAGCTGTTCCTCTCTCTATTCTTCGTCCCGGTGATACCGTCCCTACCTGCGTTTTCACAGCTCGTGTTGCTTCTTCTAATTCAGAAGATACCATGGATAATATTCCTCTCCGTCGCCGCCGTCCTGCTCTTGGCTCGATGGATGAGCCTGAGGAGGACGAGGTTGTTTATTCTCCGCCTACCTTCCCTACATCTTCAACCATTCCTCCTTCTTCTTCCCCTGAGAAACCTTCGATCAAGAAGTCCTCGACCAAGAAGTCTTCGAAAACTTCCACCCAGCGTTCTTCCCCCACTTCTCTATCTGGTCCTTGGTATCATCCCGATAAGATCGGTCGACCCTCAGGCTGGGTATTCTATAGCCGTTCTCCTTCTGACAAGTATGACCATCCTCCCAGAGATTGCTATACCTTCTTCGAGGTTCAGTTTAAGCTCGGGTTGCGATTTCATCTTAACCCTGATATAATTCGCGTCTGCGAGTGGTTCTCACTCCCTCTGCACCAACTTCCCCCTAATGCCATCCGTTTATAACCACTTTCATCATTCTTTGTCAAGTCCGCCTAGGTCGGTTCGACCTGGATTTCTTCCATTACTGTTATGGCCCTTGTAAGTTAGGTCGAGGCCTTTACTTGAAAAGTCGTAATGGAGCCCATTTCATTAATGACATTTCCTCAAATCTCCCTAAGTGGAGTGATAAATTCATTTTTGTTCAGCCCGACGTCCCTTTCCCTTGGCCCTCCATTCCCTGGGTCAAGGATGTCTCACGAGAGGCAGCCTCGGCCCCTCCTTCAAACGCCCTTTTCGACCAACGGATCCATACTTGGAATGCCAAGACCGTTGCGTCCGACAAGTTGCTCGGAGATGAGAATCTTCTCCACTTTTGTGGTCTTCTCACTCACAAGACACTTTCTCCGCCCACAGAGGAGATTCTCGATCTCGTTCGGCTCGATAATGACCCAGGTGATCTTCAGTCGGTTGATTTGAGTGTCTCTGTATACTTGCTTTTATATCGGTGTAAGTGCTAATGTTGATTTTATTCTGTTTGATGTGCTCGTGCAGAGGCTCCCAGCTTCAACATTCCTCTGAGAAAAGTGCCACTAAAAAAGAAATCGGGGGCTGCCGTCGGATCGACCAGCGATAAGGTCGATGGCTCGACCAACTCCGACGGATCTCGGCGAGAGCCGCAACAGCAATCACTCTCACAGCAAACTCCACCGTCTCCTCCACGATCACCCCCGCGACAAACTCCTCCTCCTCCGCCGCCGCCCAAGGGGACACAACAGCAGCAGCAACAGAAGCAGCCGCAACCACAACCACAACAACAACAACACCCATCGCAGCAACAAAAACAACTCAAACAGCAACCGCCAAAACAACAACAACAGCAACAGCAAAAACAACAACCATCACAGCAGAAACAACAACAACAGCACAAATCCGCCTCTCAGTCGACCACCAAGTCCTCTACTTCCTCGAAAACCGTCGAGCACCAACCCAAGGGCAATGATCGTCAGAAGACCATCGACCATCATCAAAAAACGGACGGCCGCTCTCAGAGGAAAGGTCCTCGAGCTCCCAATCCCAAAGACCCTCAAAGCCAACTTACCGATAAATCCTCCGAACCCCACACTTCCTCTAAAACCAAAACCCAAGAGAAATTGCCCCTTGTCCAACAATCTTCCAAAACCACTCCTATCGGATCGGCCCAAGCTCTGGTCGAATCCGACAATCGCGATGAAGGGGAGCGCGAGCTAGTACTGGGCAAACGCTCTCGCACTGAGAAGGGCGAGATCGTTGCTAAGCGGGGGCGTGCGGGCTATTTTCCCTCCGATCCATTAGCCCCGAAATCGACGTCTCTTTTGTCGGCCCCCGTTAATGAGGTGGCCGACCGCCTCGAGGGCGCCCTTCTCGAGGATGACCACAAAAAGACCGGCGTCACGCTGCCCGAGGTTGGCGACAAACTCGTGCAGTGGTTTGCTCAGGTATTACTCCTCTAACTCTATCCTGGTTCTTCTCCTTTTTCTTTGTCAATTCATGCGTTGAATTGTCTTGTCTTCTTTGTTGGTAGGGCTTGGTCGATTTTTTGCCACTGGCCAAGGAAGCTCGGGACAGCTCGGGCAAGTCGATCAAGGCTCTCGAGAACACCGTTGGCTATCTGCAGGATAAAAATTCGACCCTCCTGCAGCATAATGCCAAACTCCGCGAGACGCAAATGGAACAGAAAACTGAGTTCGACGTCAAGATTAGATCTCTCGACGAAGAACTTAATAATAAGGGAAAGGCTCTCGCGGAGAGAGATGCTGCTCTCGCAGCCAAGGAGGCTGCCATGGACGAAAAGGAGGCCGCCTTGCGGGAAAAAGAGGTCGTGCTCGAGCAAGAGCGGACTGCTCGAGCTGAGGCAGAGAAGGCTCGAGCTGATGCGGAGAAGGCTCGAGCAGAGGCGGAAAAGGCTCGGGCTGAAGCGGAGAAGGCTCGGGTTGAAGTGGAGGCCACTTTGGCCAAAGAAAGGGCTGCCCACGCCGAGGAAAAGCAGAGATATGCAAATGCCACTGCTCTTCGAGCTCGGCAGGTGCTCTGGGCGACGACAACGGGGCAGCTCTTCCTCCGTGAGCATCGCGCACAAGTGGTGGCTGACTTTTTGCGGTCACCACAATACCTAAAGGAGTTGCAAGATTTCGGGGTGGACTGCTTTCAGTTTGCCCTGCAAAAGGCCGGGGAGCAGATCACTGAAGATGATTTCGAGCAGCTCGACCCCTTGGCTATTTGGGATGCTTTGCCCAAGGTGCCCTGGAGCTTCTCCGGGGACCCTTCCTTGCCACTCGAGCATGAATGGTGGTCGGGTCAGCTCAAAAGAACCTTAGGTCGATCGGAGATTTTGAAGAAGACCTTCGCTTTGCCCGATGATACTACTCTTCCAGCTGCCATGTTGGTCGCAATGGCTGAATCTATTCGACGACGCCCCCTTAATGAAGCCTGCGATTCGACCTCTGGTACCGGCCCTCAGCTCGACCCGAATGCTAGCTCGAGATACGCTGACTCCGCCGCCACTCCTCTACCATAAATTAGCATTATGTTTTTCGCTTTGTCTTTCTTGGATTAAAACTATGTACCTTAATGAATTTTGTGATGTTCTTGGAATGGAAATGTTTTGGCTTTCAGTTTGTCTTGATCTTCTATAATGCTTGTGGGTAATTAGACTTGGTGTTTTCGTTGTAACTCTTCGATTTGGAGGCCTAAAGCCAACTTCAAAGCAGGGTCGATGTGGACTTTAATATATGATCAACAGGCTTTTACTTGTCGGTCTATTCTTTATTTATCGAATCAATGTTTGTGTGTTCGCCTCATGACCGCTTAAATAATTTGCCCTTTAACGTGTGTATATATACACATGCCCACCCCTGGAGGTGGTCGAAGCATGCGAC